>OZ038520.1:40466889-40846889 GCA_964036315.1 Acanthosepion esculentum
TATGGTATGCTATATTTATGGGTTAAAGTGCTCAATATCAGGGATTGTATGTAAATATAAAAGTGGACAATGACATCAACACCCGGAGTTGACAGTCTGTTTCATGCTAAATGCAATTGTCAGGTGAAGGCAAACACATAATGATAAATAAATTTAAATAAACACATAATGATAAATAAATAATTATAAATTTTTAAAAAATGCATTTTCTTGCTAGTTTTTTTTCATTCTCTCACATAAATTCAGTAAAATAAGTTGAGAGTATCTCTTCTTACATATTTTAATAATTTTGTAATTTTTTATAGATTTTTTAATAAAATTCACTTCTTTATAAATTCATTTCTTTATAAAATGATATATAACAAATCTTTATAAAAGGTAAGTAATAAATATTTCATTTTACTTGGTCCCTATATTTTTATCATCTTGTAGATAAATAAGGGAGTCAAAAGTGTATATTGTAATAGCAGTGTCAAGGGAATAATTGTCCTTTTGTCACACCATTTTTGGTACATTTTTTTTTAATTCATAGACTTTAAAGAAATATGAGGAATGTAGTGGTTTTAGGAAGAAGCAAATGTCACAACTTGTATTTACATAATGATTTAATATTGTACTGAAGTTTGAAAAAGTATTAGTTATATATGAAGAGTACCAAATCAGTGATACTATTTTTTTTACGTTTTTCACTTTAAACATGAATACTACTGCTAGTTTAGCTGCATACTTCTCTAAAAAGATATGAATATTTACTCGTTTATTTACTAAGAAGCATATTTACAATCAAAAAAGACAGTTGAAATTTCTAGGACACATAATGAAGAAAGAAGGCTTAGAGAATTTGACACTCACAGGACATATTGAAGACAAGAAATAAGCAGCGAATACCCTACCTAACACAAAACTTATGCAAGAGAAGCTGACGAAATGAACGAGTAACCTACTTGCTAAGAAGAAGAACAATAAACATAACGACAAAAAAGAAAATTATTGTTGAGAGAAACGAAAGAAAAGAGGAAGCTGTGGAGAACCATGATCATTCACGTCCTGAAGGTAACTTAGTACATCAAGAGAAAGAGATAATAGAGAGAGTATTTGTTAAAAGTAAAACTTAAAAAGTTAAAATAAAGACTATTATTATTATTTGTATTCAATGTGATAGGATTCAGATTTTTATTTAGAAATTTTGTTACTTTTTTCTTTTTTGTTTTTCCTTTATGTACATGGCAACGTTTTTTCAAACTAAAAGCACAAAAAATTAATTGTAGGTTTTAAAAGATTTGACAATAAAAGCTAAGCTCATAAAAGTTTTGTTTTTTTAAATTAATTTTATTATTTTTGTAACTGAACCTGTCATTAAGAAATAGGTGAAAGAGTAAGACGAAGAAAAAATATCAATTTGTCTGCGTTTTCCTCCTGTTTTAGTTCAACTGAATTAAATAATTATTTTGTGAAGCAAAGTGAAAATCACAATTAATGTTCATTTTTTAATCACTAAAAATGTCATCGTCAAAATCGCTTTAAAAAAAAGTTTTCAGCGGATAGGTAGTGGAAAACATCAATAAATTCAGAGATCCTATGAAAAGAAAACCTGCTTTTAATCGACTTTTTAATACTTTTAACTTAAGTTTAGTTTTAAAAAATTAAAAAAAGAAAAACAAACTTTTTGTTTTGAAAAACTTTTTTAGTCTTTTACATTTTAATTTTTTTAATTTATTTATTTTGCAAATTGGTGAATACAATAGTACACAATTATTGTCACTCATAGCTTAGATGTGACACAAGGCCGAAAGTAGAGAGCACCCAAGTCACTACTCAGTCGTAATTGATCTATTCTAGCGAGACAAACTTGCTTAGTAACTAACCATTGCATCACGTTGAAGTGCCCACGTTGCCACTCAATCTCGTTTTTATACTACACGTGTGTGTAATTGTAAAAAGAATGATTGTATGCAAAAACCAAAAATTTATGTATACAGTGTGCGTACTTGCATATGTAGTCATTCATTTTTTTAACTATGGAGTCAATAACAGAAACTCGACTGATTCCAGTAATTAATTATGGTAGGGAGGGTAATTTTTTTTTAATCAAGGTTCGAAGACACGTGGCAAACAAACAGATTGTATGAGTTTGGTTGGAGATACCGTTCTTTGAGGTAGTCAGCTCAAAAGAGGTTTTTCCGTCTTTAAAAAATGCGTGTGGCTACATTTCGGTTTTCTCTCCTCATTATTCAAAATCAAAGCCAAAGTTCTTATTCTTCAGTTATCGTAGCAGATAATGAACATCTCTCACTCTCTCTCTCTCTATCTATCTATCTCTCTCTATCTATCTCTCTCTCTCTCTCTCTCTCTCTCTCTCTCTCTCTCTCTCTCATGGTAATTGGTAATAGAGATATCATAAAAAGATAATCGAGGAGAAAGAATATGTAATGATTAATGAAAACGATTGATAAGGATAGAGATAGGAACAGTAGAGTAAAAAAAGTAATAACAAAAGATTGCAATAAAAAAAAGAGAGCGAAATTATTTACTGTGTTGTGAGTTACGTGTTTTCTTTCTTTTTTTTTTCTCCTAGAGGTGTGGACATTTAAATTAAAGTAAATATATTCATTAAGTGTCAAATTCAGGTGTACAGCATAATTTAGCATAAAACACGCCCAGTAACTTATGTCGAAATGTGTAAGTAACAGTAACTGTAAAAAAAATATATATAAATGTCCGTTGGGAAATGCTAATTACTATACTTAGTATAGTAATTAGCACTCATACGTTTTTTGTTTTGTATTTTTTTATTCAACAAATTACTACATGAAACAAAAATGTATTGTGATAAATGGTCAAGAAGATTTTTTTTTTTAACTGTTCTAACTTCTAAGCCTAGATACATTTTTCGTTCTAGCATAAATCACATCATTCTGGTTGAATTATTAAAGACAGAAATAAGAACGATCAAAAATCAAAATAATACACTTGCAATACTTTTTAAAAGTGTTAAGTAGATAGATAGATAGATAGATAGATAGATAGATAGATAGATAGATAGATAGATAGATAGATAGATAGATAGATAGATATGAAGAGACATTATTACAGAGATATGATGAATATACTCTGTGATTAGATAAATGAAGAGACTGAGATAGATATGATGAAGAGACTGAGCATCAGATAGATAGATATGAAGAGATTGGCATTTAGATAGACACACACATACACAATGTAGATAAATACAGGTATACAATCATTGTATTAGCTTCTGCTACAGTCTGGTTGGCTGCAGTTGTCACCTCACACACACCCAAAAAAAGTTAAACATTTTTGTCTAAGTCTCTATGATCTCCTATAAATTATAATTAATAATAATCTCCCCCCCTTTCTCTCCCTTTCTTGAGGTACATAATCAAAGATGTGTCTCATTATGGAAAGATTTTCCATACAAACAGATATATAAGAGAAAATTAAAAATATATAATCGGCAATTAATGATGGTTAATATTTAAGTGTGCTTTATTTTACGTAAATTAATTCACTAAGGTTTTAAGGGTGCAATTATGCAGCTACTGAATTTGTACAGACAGTTCCCACTCTACAAGTAAATAAATTGTCTGCTAGCAGGTGTACAATGCGATGTTTCGATGAGGATTAATTTACACTCAGGTGCATACCGTATACATTTAAGAAGGAGTTTTACTTTTAGTTTTACTTTTAGCAAACAAAAGAATATACACGGATTTTTTAAATTCACCAAAAATCAAATAATTATGGTATTAATAAAATTTCCAGAATTTATTTTTATTGAAATAGCAGAAAAACTTTTAAAAAGTAACTTTTCGTGTCAGTCAACTCCTAAAAATTATTTTTGCAGTTTTTTTATAGAAAAAACATTGCATCAGTAGAAATGCATCTTAATGTTAAAAAAAAGAGTCAAAACTTTTCTTTACTTAGAAATGTGATGCTGAATAAAAGAAAAATTTATCAGTCATTTTGCCACGTCAAAAGCACGGAATTTTTTTTTTCAAAAAATGAAGTTTTTATTTTATGTTTAAAATAAAAATAAAATGCTTGGAATATTTCATGATTTGCGGAATAAATTTTTAAAAGTCTATCTTCTAAATTTTACACGTAAAAAAAAAAAAAATTCCAGTCGAGTATTTTGTTCAAAACAACATCATTTTATTATTTTTGGAATTGTAGAATTTCTGCTTTTGGTGTCTTGAACTACCACTACACATAAATTATGATATAATTTCCAATACATAACTGTGTCTATAATGTATGTATATGCTTACATGATGATCATGAGAGTGTACTGAAAAGTTATTGACCCAACTAAGAAATGCCTCCAAAAAATTATCTTTTTTTTTAGTCATAATTTTCTGAGATGGGTCGAAGCGAGGACGTATGTATGTATGTATGTATGTAGTTAGATAGATAGATAGATAGATAGATAGATAGATAGATAGATAGATAGATAGATAGATAGATAGATAGATAGATAGATAGATAGATATGGACATCGATTAATAATTTAATACTGAATAATAGATTTGCCTAGAATAATTGTTTTTGTCGGTGAAGAGATTTTAAAATAGTTAAATAATTAATAAATTTAAAACTTAAAAGTTATAATTTCTCCTAAAAACTAAAAGTAATAAAGCATTAATATATAAATAATCCCTCTTTATGCACTAATTTTGAAATAACTGAGTGAATTTTCTTTATCTTTCTATTTCTTCTTTTTCATTATTTTTATTATCATTATATTGTTATTGTTGCTGTTTTTGTTGCTGCTGCTGTTGTTGTCGTTCGATTAATTATCATTATGAAAATAACTACTGTTGCTGCTATCGCATGTGATTATGCAACAAGAAAAAGAAAAATCATTATAAACTTGATTTCCTACTTTTTTCTGAATTTTGTACGTTTCGACCTTAAAATCAATACCAACGCTTCTTCTGTCAGTCCTTGTGCAAAAAAACACACACCACCCGCTTCTTGTATGTTGTTAGTTATCATCTCAAAAGACTTTTCTTCTTTTTTATACCAAGAAAAAGAATCACACCAACCAATTTCTAAAATGTTGAACTCAACTTCTATATGGTACGAACCATGTGATCAAGTGATTCTTTAAAAAAAAAAAATAAGGAAAAAAATCAATTTTGTCTTTTTTGTACTTTCTTTGCATCATTTCCTAAATTAAAAATTAAATTATAGGAAAAAGACCTAAGTGGGTCTGTTAATCTCCTTGTTTATGCATTTAAAAACGAACACCACATGATTTCGATTGGAAATAAGAAAAGGAAAATGTATTTATTTTGTTATATAAAGAAATAAATTCGGTCAAGGTATTGGATCTTTGTTGTTTCATTCATGGCTGTTTTCGCACGTGAAGATTCAAAGAATCAAAAAATGTAGTTTAATTTTTTCTTTATCGAAACATTTTTTAAAATCTAGCAACACAAAATTAGTTTAAAAAACTGTCAAATGGAGAAAAAAAAATGATACTGTCCGTTGTCACAGTCCTTTTTTTAATGGTCATATTCAGTAGCATTTGAAATTCTTGTTCTCTTCCTTTTTCTTGCACTTTCTCGAATAAAATGTTTTCTTTCTTTTTTCTTTCTTTTATTTTCCCTCTATAAATGTTCTACCCTCTTTTCTTGCCTTTTCTCCTTGATTTTCTTTTCTTCCAGTAGCAGTGCTTCCTTGCATTCATTCAAGAGTTCTATTTTCTCCTGTTTGAACAGCTCACTCGCGTGAATTATCATCGACTCTTCACAGGCCAAATGATTGATTTTGTTCATAAAAGCTAAAAGCATAATAATATATTTCTGGCACTGGAGTCATTATGTTAAAAAAATTCAGATTAATGAAAATTATTTTTCATTCATTCACTCACCCAATCATCATCATCAGCAGCAGCAGCAGCATAATAATAATAATAATAATAATCGTTTTCTTTTCTCAGTCTTTCTATTCTATCATATGACTAAAAACAATAGTAGTAAGCAAAAAATAAATAATTATTTAATGACATGACAGTTTTCTTTTATATAAAAAATTTATTTCTATTTTATTTTTTTAAAGTTTTCCTTAAATAAATTCAATAAATATTTTTTGCAGTTTGCAAACCAAGAGAGATTTCACTTGAAAAAATATAGTCTGCCTCTTGGCTAAGGTTGTTGAGTATTTTCCACGCGTACCGATGATTGGTGTTCGATCCCACTTAATAAACACCTACGATTTCAAATGGTGATTTTCAAGGCAAATCTGCCACCACTATCGATGCAAGACAATCTTTCTGGCCTTGTGTTAATCTGTCTAAGCTTACCTCCCGCTAGAGGCAGGTCACAAATCCGGGCTGCTACTCAGGATTGAACTCCAACTAACTAAGCGAAACTAACTTAACTTGCTGACCACTGTTCCAATAAATGTCGCTCACTAATAGTTCAATTAAAGTAATAAGTAAATTAATTAAAATTAAAGTAGTATTTAAAAATAATTGCCAGGTTTTTATTTAAGTTTGGAAAATGTTTGATAATGTTACGTTTGTACGGAGGAACCTCTTCTTTTTAAAGTAAAAACAGGTTAAGTGACCTCTTTACTACTGCATGCAGTTGAATTATTCACTCTAGTTTTTATAATAAAAACTAGAGTGAAATATTTACAGAAGAAAGTTCAATAAAATAACAGAAATACAGAAATGTTAGCATATTATCATAAAAATAATAAGCATGTTGAGAATTGTGGTAGGCGTATCATCGTACACACAGTCTCTTCCTTCAGTAAGCAATGCAATGAATAAAGACTTCAAGAAATATAAAATTTCCGTGGGAGTAGAGAAAGTAACAGAGAGGTCAAGAGTTCAAAAACACCTGAATATAAATCTAAAAACTGACTTATACCAACAAAAATGTACAACACTCCCACAAAATATACTTTTTTGTTGTCACATCTACCAAGTGATAAGAAGAGGATTTAAATGTCTATTTTCAATTTAATGTTGTTTGCTTCTGCTGCTGCTGCTGATGTTCCTTTTCTAAATTTTTTATTCACCAGAGTGCAGACGACGTTTTGCTAATTAAGAATTATATTTTATTTACACACTGGAAAGTGGTTGTGTGGTTTATATATTTTTTTTTAAATGCAGTTGTGTATATGTACAAAAATGAATACAATTTATAGAGAAGTGAAAGCATGGTGAAAAAATATTTTAAGCAAAAAAAATGCTTACAGAGGACAAGAAAATGTTCTTAAATATGCCCCTAGATTTCAATGACCAATCCCTATCTATCTATCTATCTATCTATCTATCTATCTATCTATCTATCTATGTTTGTCAATTATCTATCTATCTATCTATCTATCTATCTATCTATCTATCTATCTATCTATCTATCTAGGGTATGCATTGTAAACTACATGTGATGTGCAGGCGTGGGTGTAGCGCCAGTTACACGGAAACTAGCTAGACTGCAAACACACTTTGGGCATTGTCGAAATTAAGAAAAGGTGGCAACATAAATAATTACCTACTGACATACAGGCCAAATCTAATTTTTAATTTTAAACAGTTTTCCTTTTTTTGTGGATGGAACACAATCATGTGATTTCTTTCAAAAATGAGATGAGACATTTCAATTCGTAGTGGGAAAAGGCCAAAATCTTATACCCATTTTTTAGAGAATCAAATTAAGTAACTAAAATGATTAATGTTCAAATTACTTGGAGCATAGATAAAATTAAATTAACACCCACATGCAACATGTAAAAAGGTCCTCGGTATTTTTTCTGTGTCATAAAGTAATTTTTAATTACAAAAATCAAATATATGATTAATTAATTTAAAAATGTCTTTCTCAAACACAGTATTAATTCTGATTTACTTCAATTTTAATTAATAATACTACGCTTACAAAAATTCTATTGTTTTAGTTTAAACCTTTTTTTTACAGTTTGTAAAAACTTGTTTAAAAAAAAGATATGTTTTAAAACGAAGCTTAGTGGCTGTTTGAAATGTTTTTAGGGTTACCAAAATTGAATTTGAAAAAAAGAAAGAAAAAGAAAGCTACATTATTTTATTATTTGTAGGTTTCTATATTTGTCATTGTTTTTTAAATACAAAATATTTTAGGCAAATTATACATAATGAAATTAAAAGCAAAATGAACATTCACATTTTCATTTTTTGTATGAAAATAATGAAGGGGTAAGAAGAGATCAACATAATATAACAAATCAAATTTGAAAAATCCTATCGACAGGAGGAGAAAGAAAGAAACAGGGAAAAATACGCACTTTAAACAATTTTTAAACATTGTAATGTGGAGATAAATAAAGACATCATTTAACTTTCATATAAATAGAAGTGTACAATAATAAATAATAATACACTGATGTGTTGTGTATGTGTATGTATGTATGCGTGTACACACTGTACAAACATAACATGAAACATTAGATAACAACGACAAAAGTATGTCAGAAAAACCACATTTCTCACGGATTGAAATGGTTAGGAAATCTTTGATTTTAAAAATCAAGGAAACTCAGGTAAGTTAAATTAAAATACTTACTTTTCGAGGTGGCGGTTGCATCTTGTCTGGTGGTAAGCTCTGATGTTGATGGTGGAGAAGCAGACGAGAAGAAAAAAAGATAGAAGAGGAGAGAAGGAAAAATTCCTTCTTTCTTCCTTCAACCGGGCAGATTCTCCGTCACCGTCACTATCATCAACAACAGCATCATTTATCTGCAGATCAGTAACAGCAGCAGCAGCAGCAGTCATTAGTGCTTCTCCTCCTCATTCTTTTTCCCTCTCCATTTATTTTCATTCCCTACTCACTCTCTAATTCCTTACACTTTTTCTTTACGTCTTTCAATCTTTATTTTATTGCTGCTTTTCTCCCACGACCTCCTTGCAACATATATATTTTTCTTTTCTTTTTTCCACCACTCTGTATACACTATTATTCTCTCTAAGTCTTAAGCTTCCTCTCACTCACGCTTACTCTCTCGTACCTACTCATTTAAATACAGAGCATCTCTCTTTTATTTAGCACATGCACAGTATAACAACAATGACACTTGCGCATGTTTCCATTTTTCTCTTCCTTCTCCTCTTCTACTTCCACTTTCATCTCTATGATTGATTGATTTATCTCTTTTCTAACCCTTTGCCACACACGCGCGTGCTCGCGCACACACAATTATAAGTAGAGTGTACACAGTACACACGTAACTGCACCCAGTATTCAGGGCATACTTCTTTTTTTTAATCTAACTTGTAAAATTGAGGAGCAAAACATACACGCGCACGCGTTCATGGGCACCCGAGATTGTGCAAACGAAAATTGTACAACTATATACCCACGGAAATTTAATGACATAATAAATTTGTCTTACTCTTAGATTAGAAAATACATGTGTGCACACTTATAAAATGAGTTAAGAAGAGTAGACGAGACTCAGAATGGATGTAATTAATTGCATAAAAAGTTCTCAGATATTGCCACTAAAAAATTATTCATAAATTAAAATAAAACTTAAAACCTACTGAAATAAATTAAAAAAATTTAAATATTTTACTACTCTGTAGTACACTTGTGCAGTGTGTAAGTCCATTAAAAAAAAGGGATATGCCGTTTTCTTTTTAATAAATTAAAAAAAAAAAACACCCCACAAATCATTTTTCTTTTTTATACGACACCCTTAGTCACTTAGTGCCTTTTGGTTTGCTCTTATTTTAAATTTATAATTCTAAATGTCTAAAACACTGACTTTTTAAAAATTTAATAAACTCCATTTTTCTTCTTTTTTTTCATTCGATTAAAATAAGAATAATTTATTTTTTGTATTTAAATCATTCTTTTTTCTTGCATGCATTTTTTTTAACTTCAAATTTATTTCTGATTTAGATTTTTTTTTTTTAAATTAAAAAAGTTAGTTTCTCGAAGTCTAAGAAAATCTTCTTCAGTTGCAAATGACAACTTTCAAATTTTCGGAGATTTCAAACAAGAACCTCATGATGGATGGATGCGTATGTGCGCGCACACCGAAACTGCTCGACTCTTGAAATGTATGTGTGTGCATATGTGTGTGTGTGTGTGCGCGCGCGTGCGCGCGCGTGGCGCACGTGTTTGACGATTACAAAAAAAAGTATAGATAGATAGATAGATAGATAGATAGATAGATAGATAGACAGATAGATAGATAGACAGATAGATAGATTAGATTAGATTAGACAAGATTAGATTAGAGATTTAGAAACTGAAATGGATAATTTATTCATGAGAAGTTAAAATAGGTTAAGAATTTCCTTAACGCTTCTTACATTCATTTTGGTTATATTCTCTTTTCTTTTAATTTCTTTTTCAGAAATTACAACAAAGTAACAAAGGAAAGCAAACCAGAAAAGAAAGTACTATACAGTCATTTTTTTACATTACAAACGGGAAAATTTTATATATCATCTACCTGCTTGCCACTTAATTTGTATTTTTAATTTTATTTTTTGTATTTCCTTTATTGATTTTATTTTAATTAAAAGAAAGAAAATTCTACTATTGTAATAGAATCCCAAAGGAATCAAACCTACATTTGTAATTCTACTATCTTCCTTCAAGAGGTAGGCGATCATGGCTCTCTATAACTTCCTTTGTACTTCTAAGCAATGTTTATCTTTTTACTATCTTTCCCACTCCATTTTGCCATTACATAAGCTTGTTAGGTAGGTGAATCATGGCTCTCCACAACTTCCTATCCTTTGTAGCTCTAAGCAATGTTTGTCCTTTTAGTATCCCTCCTACTCCCTGTTCTACAATCCATTTACATAAGCTTGTTGGTGGGTGGATCATGGCTCTCTACAACTTCCTATCTTTTGTAGCTCTAAGAAATGTTTGTCATTTTACTATCCCTACCAGTTCCTGTTCTGCCATACATTTACACAAGCTTGTTAGTTGGGTGGATCATGTCTCTCCACAACTTCCTATCCTTTGTATCTTTAAGCAATGTTTGTTATTTTACTATCTCTCCCACTCCCTCTTCTGCAATCCATTTACATAAGCTTGTTAGGTAGGTGGATCATGTCTCTCCACAACTTCCTATTCTTTGTCACTCTAAGCAATGTTTGTTAGGTAGACTACTTGCTGTTTCCCTTAGTTTTTCCTCTTGCCTTCATATGAGTGACAAAAATCTCTGAGCCCTCTTCCTCATTATGTACCCCACAAATCAATTATAGGTGTAATTTGTTTCCATTATCTTTCAAAGTTTCACATTTCTCACATGTTTGATCCATGCTATTCTCAGCATCCTTCTGTAGAACCCAGTTTCTTTGGCCTCAAGTCTCCTCTTCATCTATGAGGAAATACTATATGAGGATTGATAATAACAATTTAGCGCTATTCTCTTTCTAATGAAATTTTTCTGTTTCTTAAGACTCATATTAGTGCTGCTAAGTCTGTTTTCTACTTTTTTATTTATATTTAAAAAAAATAATATTTGCAAGTAGTATTAGATAGTAAGTACCAATATTACTACTGCTACTATTATTGTTATTATAGCTAACAGCCACATTACAGCATCAAACATTATGTTTGTTAATGTTTTATAAAACTTTTACTGTTAACTTTTGATTGTAAACTAATATTGAAAATGATAATGATCACTAATGAAAATAGTAATGATAAGTTATGAAAAGAGGTTAATGGACTGTGTGTGGAGAGAGACATACAGATTAGATATTTTATTTTTAAAATTTCATATCAAGTAGAAAATATATACATTTGAACTGATTATGATAGATAACAAAGTGATATAGATTGTCTCATCAGTGAGATAAGTATAAGGTTTGGTTTGGTATTTTATGTTATGTCAAGGTTTTCCAGGTTATGTAAGATGATGGTAAAGCCCAAAGTGAAGAAACCCTTTGCTATATTCTTCCTAAACCAGATCTTCTGATTCATGTTACACAAATTTCCACCACTGGCCAGATATAAAAGTTCCAAAACCCAAGACTGAACTAAAAATTCCATCAAACACGCATCGGCTACACACACACCTTCCGCTTTCCTCACACCCCCACAAAAAAAAACACACAATCCAATTTTTTACCCAATAGCACCCACTCCCGTCTAAAGAAGCAAAATAGGAATTGGAGTCTGAGCCTACAAAAGAACTTAAAAGCCCATCAAAGAGACATCTTCAGCAGTCAGTGGCACAACAGCCAGGGTTGACACACTCTTCAGAATGCCATCTCCACACCCAAAGACGACTGGCCTCCCATCTCCTAGGACAACTCACCAAAGCCTGTCACCACAGTAAGTCACGACTCAGCCTCCCTCTACTACTGTAAACCACTGCAGACGGCTTTGTTTATCTCTTTCTTTCAACGAAAGACTTTCATACCACTTCACCATTCATTATATTTTAATACAATTGTTTATTTCTTAAACCTCTGTCGTTTCTTGTTTCTGCCACCATAAGCTTAATATAACACCTTCCTTTCTTAGGGTGTCATGCATTATGTACTTTTTTAATCAATATCACACCATGCAAAGCAATAAAGCCACTAAGACACAATGGGTTACTGGGCATGGAAGAATTAGAAAACAGAAACATTACTAAGGAGTGGAAACAAAGGAAGAATAATCAGGAGAACAGTATATAGTTATTGACATTTCATTTAAATTTTTGAAGATTAAAGTTGACTGGAAAACATGGACTCAGAAGAGAGCTCCACAAGTGAGAAGTGCAAGAAAAGAAACTGTTAGCATAGAATTTACAGTTACATCTAATGGGAAAAATGACTGAAGCCAAGATGCCAGATCTGGACCAATAATATTGCTGATTCTTTGGATTTTATCAAGAATTTCTAGATATATAGCAGGCATACCAGACCATATGTGGCAACAATATTCTAAGTATGGATGAGCAGTAGTGGCTTAAAAGCCCATCAAAGAGACATCTTCAGCAGTTGGTCGGCACAACAGCCAGGGTTCACACGCTCGTCAAAATGCCATCTCCACACCCAAAGACAACTAGCCTCCCATCTCCTAGGACAACTCACCAAAGCCCGTCACCGCAGTAAGTCATGACTCACCCTCCCTCAACTACCGTAAACCACTGCGGACAGCTTTACTTATTCTCTGGTCTAGAAATTCTTAGCAGCTGATATGTCTCTTTTCAATCCAAGTTTGACTTGACAAGAATTCCCACAGTAGGCTGCCATTACTTTCTCTAGTAGACTGATTGCCAATCAAGGCTATAAGACCCCATCTGTCCTACTTAACCCATAGCTGGGAGAAGTAAAGGATACCCAGTGAAAATCAGTTATTAATGATTTTAAAAACTTACATTACAAGGTACCCCTAGTGTATGTGTGCAAAATTATAATCTGTGTATTAATGCATATAATTAAAAAGAGCATGTTCATCTGCTCATTATGCACAACCAAATGATATCATTATGCACAACCAAATGATATCATTATGCACAACCAAATGGTATAATTGTGCACAACCAAATGGTATCATTATGCACAACCAAATGGTATCATTTACAGAGCCCTCAAATTTATTGGACACAAGAGATTTTAACTTAACTTGATTTAGTAAAAATAACTGTTTGTAATAATTTGGTGTAAAACTATAATTTTTTTTAGACAAGAAAAACATTTGCACAGTTTGAAAGAACAATAATTTTTAAAAGAAATATATATTATTTCTCCTTTATTTTTTCATTGGAAACTTCTAGACAAGTAGTACCTACTTTTGCTTTTAGAGGCTACTAAATGCAAAAAATATGGCCCATATTCATGACTGGTGTCAAAAAGAAACATGTGAATACACTGACAATAAAAAACATTCACGACAAAGATTGTAAAATAGACATATACATTTCATTTGTTTCCATTTGCTATTATGTGGAACTACTCTTCAGGATCCAACAGTTTCAAATAACTTGACTTTGATGGAACTCACCATTACAATGGGATTATTCTGTTGTCATTGTAATAAGTTGCAATCGATGTCTTGACCGACCTTTTACTTTCCTATGTCTGATATTCGGAAAAAAGGAGAGGTGTAGTGTTAAAAAAGATTTTCTTACATTGGACAGCAGCAACTTTTAATTGTAACTGACGATCATAATATGGATATATTGTCTGAAATTTCAAATTCCAAATACTCAATTAAGAACCTACCCCCAAATTTCGCCTCATATTCTGAGCACATTTCTTAAATCTAAAGTGTTGAAACTATATAACCAAAATGGTACTAGCCAAAAAATGAATATTCCTATGTGAATGAAAAATATATTTCTCTATGTAAATAATTCATTCATGCATTTTCCTTTTTTGCTTACAGGGTGGGGGAATAAAAATAAATTATATTGCATCTGACTGACTCTATTTTTTATATATTTTCTGAGGCAAAATTTATTTCTTAATAAATGAGTACAACAGTCCGACTTTTTTCTTTTATCTTTATTTTACAAATTCTAAGTTATTGATTACAAACAAATGTTTAAGTAATGAAGTGTTAGAATTGTTCCGGACGTTTTTATCCACGGTACCCGAAAAATGCATACATGCGAATAAATACAATGTTGCGAGCATCTGCAGGTTTATGCAATTGCGTGTGTATTATTTTCGTGTTAGTGCGAGCGAAAGGCTTATAAATAGCCGTCACGGCCCTGCGCGTGCGCGTGTGTTACAGGGATCTGTGACGTCACAGAGTCAAAGTATAAATCTCGGATAGTAATAAAATTATCAAGTTCATCGCAATTATCAATGCATAGATCACGCACACACGTTATCTCCCACACACTACTCCTCTGACTCTCTACCTCTCCCTTTGTAATAACCCATACCCAACCTCAACATAAACAATTTTCTTCTCTCTCTCTTCCTTCGTTATCCCTTCTTCTTTCCTTCCTTTTATTTAGTTTCCATTGTATTGTTGTAACTATTAACATGTATTTTTTTACTGTGTGTTCTACCGTTGCAATTGTTTTTCAGTTCTCTTGAGATAAGGTCAGCGATGCAGAACATCATCATCATTTAGTTATTTATTAATTTTTATTCATGTATTTATTTATTGAGTGTTCAGACCAGTAGTAAGTAATAGTGACCTACATCGGAACTTAAGAGACAGCAAGTCTCCTCATTCCAGCACTCTTCTCAGTATTCAAACTGCAGTTACAATGAATGAATACCATTTTCTGGATGGTGTTCCATTTCTTCCCCTAAATTCCAATGTTCAGGACCAGACATCGCTTTAATAGCGAATGCCACTTTTATTAATTTTATTAATTAAAATAAAAATAAAATTATTTGTTGTTGTCTTCCTATTTCTCTTTTTTTTTTACTACATTTCTCAATTTATGCACCTTAATGACTCTTCTTGTCTACTTAGTCTTAGTCTCTCTTTTTAGTCTTATTATTTACTGCTACTTAACTTATTATTGTCCTACTTAACTTACTCATTGTATTTTGATGTTCATTGTTCAATGATCTTTTATGTTGTCCTACAATGTACTGTGTTACTTGGCGCGCTCAGCAAAAGACGAACACAATACCAATATTTAAAAAAAATCTTTTAGAAATCAGCTAATAATCGAATTTCAATCAAATTTTCGGTGCTTATTCATTATTGAATTTATTTATGAAATAAGTATTGTTTTGTTTAAAAATCTTTGGAATAAAAATATTTTTCTACTTTCTTTTTCTGACTTAACCACTCCCTTACACACTTTCTAGTCTAAAAATATTTAATTTCCAATAAATTAAGATTTTATTTCAAAGTTCGATACTGCAAATGTTCAAAGTTCGTTTTTTTTTCTTGTGAACACTTTTTTTTGGATCGTGCTAAAAAATAGCTTCTTTTTTTATCTATTTAATGCTTTTTTTAAACATAATTACAATTTGTTTACCGTGCCACTGTTTAAAAAAAGTCAAAGTACTCACTGTCAAATGACTCGATCGATAAAAATCCAATGATAAGTGGAGGTAAAGTCACAAAGTGTAAATACCCGTGACAAAATGACTATCCAAGGTTATTGTTACACAGTTATCACCATTTATTTCATTATTATTTTGTTGCCATTTACTTTTTAAGATTTTCGTGATTAGCCTTCTTACTCTTTCTTTATTCAATTATTTGTAAATAAAGATAATCGTTTGTTCTCTTTCTTTTCTTTCTTTTTTAATGCAAAAATTCTTCTTCTTTTTCTTCTTCTTCTTCTTCTTCTTCTTCTTCTTCTTCTTCTTCTTCTTCTTCTTCTTCTTCTTCTCCTCCTCCTCCTCGTTGTTGTTGTTGTTGTTATTTGTTTGTTTGTTGTTTTTTTTATTTTTTTCATCTAGTTCTGTGAAATCTCAAAAGTGCAATCTCTGATTCAGAGATAAACATACAAACAGCAACAAGTAATTTACTTTTTAACATTTTCTGATACTATTTGCCAGCTCCCCTGAAGAGATGCAAGAACGGTTGGATCGACTTGTGGTCAGCCTCGGCCGCCTAGGACTCAAGCTCAACGCCCTTAAATGCTGAATGCTCTGTATTCGTGGGAACAAGAAGAGAAAGTTCAGTTACGTTGATAACCGACGTCTCTCTTACAGTGGACTGTGTCGCCCTCTCTGTGGTGACTGCTGAGTCCGAGTTAAACTTTAAAATAATTGATAAAGCTTTAGATTTTTTTTTTTTTAAATAAAGGTTCTGAAAAAAATCCCTAGGAAGGTCATTGCATATCACAAGGAACAAGAACCCCATGAATCAAATTCAAGTAGAAGGGTTCATTTCACATTCCTGAAAAAAAGATTAATTCTACATATCCGAGAATGATCCAATAAGTGAAACATTGAAAAAAATAAAGAAACTGATTCGATATGCGATGGAACTTCATCTAAGATTCAGACAAAAAAATGTAACATCACTAAATCAAATCAAGTTCCAACGCGGTTTAAGTAAGAGAAATTTTTATTTTGTTTTGTTTACAAGACAAAAAAAATAAATAAATAAATGTTCATTAAGTCACTAATCAAACTTTGAAAGAGTCAAGCAAGATTTCTATAATTTTTAGGCAAGTAATATGAGCATCAAAATTAAAAAATTATTAAGGAATTAAATTGCACGAAAAACTATGGAATTTTTTTTAAAAGAAAAAAATCTCAGTAACTTACATTTTAAAGTCAATGAGAAAAAAGCATTTGTAAGTTAAAGCTGCCAATATGAATGATCCTAAAAGTTAAGAAGACCGCTTAAAATTTAATAAGGCGCTGATAATTTAAGTTAAATAATGATTACTTGGTTACTTATTTTAGTACATCATTTTACTTGCAATTATTGCCTCGTGATGCAAACAATAGTCAGTGCATTATTTAAACAAATTTGCCTTAAATAATCAACATTACCTTTTTATAGACATTTGTAACATTGCCAACTAAAACTTTACATTTGTATAAGTGTTGAAATAATCGTTCTAAGTAAGTGCTGCATAATTTGTTACAATTTATTAAATAACACTTTATCAATAAGTGTTATAATATTTTAATAATAGTTTAAATAATATTTTAATAATAATACTTCAATATCAAAAAGTGTTATAATACTTTAATAATACTTTAAATAATACCAAAATGTGTGGTTTAAGTAAGATTTATTTTAATCTCTGTGCATTTTTAGAAATTTTGTAATAAAAATATAATATTGTTACCTTTTATAAATGATTATTTAAAAGGTCAAGATATAAAATGATTCTTGTTTCTGCTCCTGGTTAATAACATTTCTTATTCCATTCTTCTAAGGTCAACAACAGATCTGTTTCTCACCCACTTTTAGTAACAACTGACATCAAGCTAATAATAAGTTCTTTAAGAGTTTGTTGCTATCAAAGAGACAGGTTACTAAGTACTTTGCATTTATCATTATATTACATTTATAATTTATCATTGCATTTATCATTATCTTTGCTATTATTTTCTTTATATTTACTTATTGATAATAAGGATTCTAATTACAACTGAGACATAAACAGACTTTTTTTTAATCATTTCATCCCAAGCAAAGTGGGAGTGCTTCTAGTATGAAGGGAGTTACAGAGAGTGAAAGTGAGAGAAAAGATTGGGTAGAGTGGGGATTGAGGAGAGGATAAAAGATGAATGTGGATTCAAGTCAACAGAAGATGGCAGTTGACGTTGCATTGAAATTTTTGAAGTTTGAAGTTATCAGGGAAGCAGGTAAGCGGAAGGGAGTTCCACTATCAGGAAGTGTGAAAAAAAGAAACTGTTAGATTAGAAGTGGCAGTTACATTTAATTGTCTCAACAGTAAAAAGGTGGGACCTAAATGCCAATCTATTAGCATGCTTAAATTCATGTGGGGCACCAGGCAAAAAAGCTTATCAGAGCAATTACCATGAAAATATTTGTAGAAAAAACAGATGGAAGCTACATCACACCTGTGAGAAAGTGACTGAAGTTGAGATACAAAGTCAGGATTGATTATATTGCAGATCATTCTTTGGATTTTGTCAAGAAACTCATGATGAACAGCAGGGACACCAGATCAGATATGGCAACAGTATTCAATGTATGGACAAATGGTAGATTTGTAAATATGCAAGATGGCCTCTGACAAGAAAAACTTTCTGGCATGACACAATGAACCAAATTTCCTTGCAGTAGATGCAGCTATTGATTCAATGTAGTTGTTTCACTTCAAGTCAGTTAAAAATGTGAGACCAAGAAAGTGCAGTGACACACTTTCCAGGAGTCAAGCATCAGCCATGCAGGGAAGTTTCTCTGTAGTGGTTAAATGAAAGCAGTTTAGTTTTTGAGGCATTAAAATTCACAAGCCATTTTCTGCCCCAGTTAACCACTGATTAGAGGTCCTTTTTAAGAGCAGTGGCCTAGTTAATTTTGTCAGCTCTGACAGATTCACTATTGAAATGTAAGCACATCAGTGATAGACCTGGCAAAATGGAATTCATATTGCTTGTCAGAGGTAAGATGCTTAACCGCTTCAGCATTGATTAAAACCTCAAATACTTTGCTGAAAAGCAGTAGGAGACTAATAGCATGAGAGAGGGGTCTGAAAGTTCTCCAGAGGGACTACAGAGGAGGACTTCCAACAAGCTGGAAAGCAAGAAGCAGTGAGGCAATAGTTGTAGAGTTTGGAGAGAACTGGAGCCAGTTCAGAAGCACATTTCTTTAGGGTGGCAGTTCCCAGTATCCCATTACCTCCACTTGCCTTATGGGAGTTTAATTTAAAAATGATGTCCGAGACCAATGATGGGGTTATGCACATATCACTCTGTATAGCCTCAGTTTTAGTAGGGAAAACAGGAGTGGGTACTCCAGATGAATCAAGTGTTGAGTTGGAAGAGAATTTCCAATCAAAGCATTCAACCTTATCTGCAGTAGACATCAGGACTTCAAATTGATTGAACTGGGGAGGGATTGAGGATTTGCTGTTGAGCACATTCTTGCAGAGCCACCAATAATCTCTGGAACTGAACTTTCAAAATACTATACGTTGTTTCATTCTATCAGCAAACAGTAATTTCACTTCATTGAGGAAATGCTTGCACTCATTACGAGCAGAGACAAAGAGGCATCTGTTGTAATCAGACATGTTGTTCTGGTACAGACGATAAAGTGATTCCTTTGGGCTATAGCAGCTGAGCATGCAGGTGAGAACCAAGGAGATGAACATGGTTTAACTTGGCATTTCCTTGCTGGAATGAAAGTATTAATGCCAGCTTCAGACCTCAGATGTGCATTTTTCAACAGGATGATTAAAAACCCCTTTCCATAGGACATCATGAAGGAAATCATGGAATGAATCCCAATCTGCTTGTTGATAACAAAAGGATATTCTGTTGGTAGGAGATTCTTGGCTGGTGGGGGAGTGGAAAGAGATGTTTGCAGACACTACTGCATGATCAGAGTTGCCAAGAGGGCAGAGCTACTTAGATAGAATTGTTGCATTGTGAAATGAGCTTCCAAGAGGATGCTTCCCAAATTACTACAATCTTAACCACTTCAAGTTTAGGGTCAACCACTATCTATCCAACATATCCTCACAATATGCATCTTTTGCTCCCCACCGCAGAACACTGTATACCCTTATAATGACCTCATTTAATAACCTTGTACTTTGATTAGTTCTTGGGATTTATAATAGGTGAAAAATAGTAAAAAAGATAGATAGGAACAGATTGAGAAATACTGATAAAAATATAAATAGATATGAGCATATGTGAATTTATGGCTTTCCCTAGGGCATTAGTGCTATATTGGAACTTTGTAAACTGATTCCACTTTCCAGCTGATAACCATTTGGCTATACCTCACCTCTATTTAGTACAGTGGTTCTTAACCTGTCTTGTCCATGCCCCACTTAACCATCTCTAAAATCTTGATGCCCCTATGATCCCCATATAATTCTTATCATTCAAAGAGTGAATTCTTATTCATTTGGAGAAAGCTTAAAAGGTCATTAACTTGGTCTAAACAAGCTTCCAAAGAACATGGCATCCTTGAAAGTGAAGAATAAAAAAATGGAAAGACAGTTGAATTTTCCAAGGAAGAAATTATTAAAATATATTGAGTCACTGTCAGTCACTGTGTGTTTATCTAAATCTAAAAATAAACACGCTAAAATTCACCTTCATTCCTGCCGTGCACTGATGGCTTAGTGGGAGAAGTTCCGACTGATGCAAATTCAGTCGAGTTTCGATCCTAGCTAGAGGCAACCGGACGTCTAGCCACACTGATGAGCTGTGAAACAGCGAAACAGTCTGTCTTTAGATGACAATATATATATATATATATATATATATATATATATATATATATATATATGTATGTATGTATGTATGTATATATTATATAGAGTACATACATAATTACACATGCACATAAATACACACAAATATTTTTATGTATGCATACTGTATATGCACTGTATATTAATTCTCACACACTCGCAAACTCATTAGAAAAAAATTCACTGTTAATAATTCATTCTCAAATTGCTTCCCTTAAAAATTAAATCCCCCCAACCCTCCCATGGGCTGTGCATTCCACATTGAGAACCTCGGATTTAGTACATATGTATAGAATGCAGGGAGAGGTGGATTCATGCCTTTCCCTATGATAAAATTATTATGTGATGAGAAGACAATGTTTGAAATTGAGAAAATGTTGAAGAGTGATCATAAAACAATAAAGAAGAAACAAAGAACATTGGTGAGAAGAAGAAAAGCTTTAAAAATGTTACAAAAACAGATTTGAAAGAAAAAAGTAATATGCAAGAGAAAATGGATTGAGCAGCAAAAAAAAATTTTTTTGAAGAAATTCTTGTTGTAAATATAAACAGTGAGAAAAGATGCTGATTTTTAAAAACATTGGCTAAAGATACCAAAGCAACTAAACTGTCATATTTAAGGAAATGTCACAAAGAGAAACATGCAAGTTGAACAAAGAATATATTTCTCAACAGTAATTTTTAATGATGAATGATTAGTTATTAGTCAAAAAGTAATTATGTATTTCATTGTAATAAACTGTCAAACAACCAACATTGAATAGTAGGAGATTGTGTCTAGAAATAATGCATCATCTTTTCTATGCAACAGTGTTTAGTTAATAGTGCATTTCAGAATTTAGTCAGGTAAAACTTGCAATGAGCTGATTGTTATTTTGCATATTTCTCTGTGTAATAGAAGTCATCATGGTACAGTTCTTCATGTCCTGAATAGCAACTTAATTTTCTAGGCATAGCCCTATGTTCACCAGTTATTCTCTATTTATACTTGTCTATCTAATTTGCATACAATACTACAATAATATCAGTTCCTTATAAGCTTGAGAAATAAACACATTCCACTATCTTCATCAAGATGTTTAGAATCAAGAATCTGAAACTTTCATTTTTGCATTGCATTGTTACAAGTGATGATATATGAGTTTTGCATGTTAACAAAAATCATTTTTGCTTTTCATCTATCTATATAATGCTAAAAGTCTGTGATTGTGTGCATGCTTGTGTGGTACGTTCATCCAGTGCATAATGATTTATGAGCTGTTTATACAGTAAGTATTTTTATTTTAACTTTCTTCTTCTGTTTTTTCTTTCTTTCTTTTTTCCCAATCTTCCTCCAGATAAAAGGACTTTGATTTCAAAATGAAATGATAAACTTTGAACTATTGTTGCAGACTGCATATTGACTCCAAACAGATATTGAAAGACAGAAGATAACAACAAACAACACAAAGACATGAATAAAAAATATATTGGCAAGTTTATTTTTGTTAGAGAAAATACATTGTCAAAAATAAAGTTAGAGTGCACTAGGCAAAAACTATTTCTGCATGTTCATGTAGACGGTGAAAAGAATGTTGCCCTGTGAAGGACAGTTTTTGTAATCACTGGGGAGTGTTGTCCTGAAAAGGAAAGTTTTTCTTGTTGTTGTTGTCCTGAAAAGGACAGTTTAATGCATATTGTTGCTGCTGACAAGTATGGCTGGATTGGAAGGCTTATTGGAGATAACTGGAACAGCAACTGATGGTGAGCTAGAAATGATGATGGCTGGTCTTGCCAGATGGAACAGATGCTACAATTTGATCCTCATTATTTATTGCATGAAGAATATAATTGTGGCACAAAGCCAAAGTGGACTATTCTAAACTTAGCTAATCTGATTTGCAACCCATTCATTCATTCATTACAATTTCACAGAATGCCTGTTTTTCATTGCTTTGAGGTCTCTTTATATCCTGAATCAGTCTTTCTATGGACCTTGTTTAAGCTTTTCCTTCCTATTGTTTTTTAAAAAAATATGGGAGTTCCAACAGAGTAAGAAAAGTTATTAGGGTGTCCAAAAAGTAATATTTTAGTGGGTACTGCTTTGAGGGATACATGTTTGATTCCTGCCAGAGAGCACAATTTTTCTTTAATAAGATTTCTCAAACATTCAGGCTGGTAGACAAAAATAAATATACTGAATAATTAATAAAAAGAGTGCCTACTCAAATATGAGTATCCACTAAAAATAATGTTTAAAGTTATTTAAACTTAATCCAGTGAACTGACATCCAGCCTGGGTAGCTCTTTTATTCCATTCTTAGTGCTATAATTTAAATGCAATTTAAATTATTGAAAGAATATTATATGTTCCCATTGTGTGCATAATATACAATGATTATTACTTAATAAACAAAGATACAATATTGGTAAAATACATGCATATAGGGTGAATCATACTACTATGTTGGCCAGAAAGTCCTGACATACTTAGGAAGTGGAAAGGAAACAACAAATCTTGATCTCTGTCTGGCGGAATTTTCAGGGTGTACTGTATTTTGAGGTTGTTCTACATGGTCGAGCCATCACCAAAACTGTATTGCCAGCAGCTAGACCATATACAGGACAAACCAAAGAACGAGTATCCTGCTTTGGTCAATCAAGGTTGGGCTTTGTTTCAGCATGACAATATGGGGTCACACACTGCCAGGTTGATTAAGAAAAAGTTCAAACAGATGGACGGTGTTGAGATTCTTTCACATCCACCATTCAGTCCCAATGTTGCTCCGAGTGACTATGGCCTATTCCACTCAATGGTACATTTCCTCCATGACCAGCAATTCAAAACTTTTGATGAAGTAAAGGAAACTTGTTTACAGTTTTTTTTATTCAAAGTCAGCAGGGATCTGGGACAGATTCGGATGCTGGCAAAAGATTATTGAGAATGATGGACTTTATTTTCAAAAATAAATGTTGGTGTTATTCCATAAAATTTTGTTGTTTTCTTTCCACTTCCAAAGTGAGTCAGGACTTTTTGGCGAAACTAATATTTTTTAAAATTAACTTTGTATAAACTGGTTTTACTCCATTGCAATTAGGTCTCTTTCTGATTCATTCTGCATGCCATCCAGATGTGAATGCCATGAAGGCAGAGAAAAAAATAAAAAGAATTGTTTTCTGCACATAAGCTCCTAGCATCAGATTCAATCCATGAAATAAGCCTCAGCAATAAAAGCAACACTGGCCAATCATGAACATTATTACTGGTAAATAAGATGCCCTGGGGACTGCCAGAACTGCTTAAAAGCAGGCTGTCCATAATGACCGCCAGGAGTTGCAGGCCATTATGCCACCTGCCAACATGCAAGGTTAATGTCGTTGACATGACCACTCCTCTCTACATGACCATTACCACTCCCAGGCTCGACTAATAAAATGACTCTTCACATACGAAATCCAGCAGAATATCATCTCAATTTCATCACCACCCAGCTACAAGCCTTCTTCATTACCAATAGCATCACCTTGGTAAACCCTACTCACTACAGCAGCCAACTATCCAGCTTCGACACTGCAAGGCCCCTGATGCCAACCATTGCAATTTATAACATCTCAACATCAATATCACCCAGCTACAAGCCTTCCACATTGCTACCACCATTAATTCAGCATATCAACTCTGCAAGTAAGTGACTCTGACTTTGCAAACAAGTGACTCTGTCAAGTAAGCAACTCTAACTCTGCAAGGTTTTAAGCAGCTCCAACTCCACAAGCATGCAACTCTGTTTTGTACAACACAAACCTACCAGCTATACCAATCCCCCATTAGCTCAGCAACCAATGCATCCTACTACAAATCAACCCACCGTGACCTTGATTGACCAACAAGTGCATCAGACCCAACCAACATCTGAACCCAAGAAATCGACCAGCTCCTGGCACTACCCTTACACCTAATTCCCATCTTGACGATCAGCAACTGAAATAGTCATTTCACCAATTTTCCAACAACTCTCTAAGACACCTTATATATTAAATAAATACATATTGTTCAAAAACCTAATCCTTATTATTCCTTTCCTTTTGCAACCAAATGCTTATTATAGCAAACTAAACTCACAGAGCCTAAGTTGGTGCCAAATGAAGATTAGGAATATGGCATTGAGGAAAGTGGCAAGAACCTATCCACCTTCAGAAAATTCCAGGCCTTTAACTTGACTAAAATGCTGATCATTGGCACCAATAAGAAATTTTCATGTATATGCAAGAACAGATTGTATAATAATAAATTACATTGTAGACCTGTTAAATGTTAGCAATATTTTAGGAAAAAAGCCCCAAAATAAATACTCTTTTTAAGGGAGATATATTGAAAAGGAATAGAAAGAAAAAAGTTGAAGGGGTAAGGAAATACATTTTTGATGATGATTTGGAAGTTGTCTGTCTATATTTGTCACTTCAGTAGGAGCTATACATTACAACTAGTGGGAAGTGGCCATTGTATCTTCAAGATAAAGTGTTGTTTTCCTGTTCTACTTGCATCTTTAATGGAATCCTAACACTAAACAGAGCAAATATTCAAAGGGGAAAATTAAAAGTTTGGTGGCTGAGATTAGTACTTGGTTAAGGAAATGTAATCAGATATGTATAAATGGGATGGGGATGAAGAATGTGAGTATCAGAGCAGTAGAGATAGATAGACAGATAGATAGATAGATAGATAGACAGATAGATAGATAGATAGATAGATAGATAGATAGATAGATAGATAGATAGATAGATAGATCAGGTTGATATAAGATGGATATGAAGAGACTGAACTGATAGTTGTAACTTGATTTATCATTAGAACCATCCTTAAATATGTGAGACACAGATGTTGATTTTCTATCTTGCTAGGGTCTTACATTCTCTTGTGCAGATGTGGCAATGTTGGGCTGTTGGGCATCTTCTGCAGTAGTTATTGTATTAATATTTTGATGATTTTTAAATTGTTGTTTTCATCTGAGACATTCTTTTTTACACTCTTAGTGACATTTTTTTACACTTTCTGCAAGTAGAAAACCATATAACATGTAGTGAAGAACTCTGTGTGTGTGTGTGTGTGTGTGTGTGTGTGTGTGTGTGTGTGTGTGTGTGTGTGTGTGGCCTCTTTCATGATTTTTTAGGCCTTTATAGACAGATTCAACCAGATTCATTACATATTTGATCAAATTCTGTGCCAATATTCTCAGGGAAATTAACATCAAGACCCTTACAAACATAAAGATATATAAATGTCTGTTTTCTTGCTTCCAAGGAACATAGAAACTTTTCTGTTTTTACTGTCTGCTGATATCAACAAAATGTTTTAAAGTCTGTTTCAATGTTTTAAACAAGGCAAAGTATCAGATGAAAATAATCCTGTAAATTTTCATTTTAATCTTTTTAGTTTAGTTTCTGTACACAACTGAATTTTCCTAAAAGTTATTTATGCTATTTTAAAGGATTCATAAATTCAAAACTACTTATAAATAAATATTTATTTATAAAGGTCAGATGAAACAGGAAGTTGCATATTTAGATGGAAAATTCCAGGGGCTTCAAATTTCATCTTGATACAAAGTTACAAAGTGCTAAATTTGACAAAATCATCCTTTGGGAACAAGAGTTCATTCTTTTTATAAACATGAAACATCCCTATTAGTACATGTAAACAACTTTGAGAGTTTTAAAGCAAGGAATAACTTCAAAGATTGTTGATAGAAAAAATGTTAGATCCATTAAACTGTGATGGGTGTAAAAGGAATGTAAGATGAAGGTATGATTAGAGTCCATGGTCATTTTTTTATTTAGATTTGATGCTCAGATTCATGTTAACAGAGTCATACACTGACATCCAGACTCAGCAAAGTCACATGAAGAAAAGCGAGAGAGCTTCGTTTTGGAATTCTAGGATTGAGATCAGGCAATTAAGAATTGTAATGAATCTGGTTGAATCTGTCTATAAAGGCCTAAAAAATCATGAAAGAGGCCACACACACACACACACACACACACACACACACACACACACACAGAGTTCTTCACTACATGTTATATGGTTTTCTACTTGCAGAAAGTGTAAAAGAATGTCACTAAGAGTGTAAAAAAGAATGTCTCAGATGAAAACAACAATTTAAAAATCATCAAAATATTAATGCAATAACTACTGCAAAAGATGCCCAACAGCCCAACATTGCCACATCTGCACAAGAGAATGTAAGACCCTAGCAAGATAGAAAATCAACATCTGTGTCTCACATATTTAAGGATGGTTCTAATGATAAATCAAGTTACAACTATCAGTTCAGTCTCTTCATATCCATCTTATCCATTTTCTGATTTTTATTTATTTTTTTATTGCATGAAGGGAAAGGGATTTATTTTTATTTTATTTTTATTTTATTTTATTCTTTTTTGCTTTTGCCATAAGACATTAAAGAACAGTCCAAAAATAATAAATAGAACGAAATTCAAGAATAGCACCAGTAAGGACTGAAAAAATCAGATAAACTTAGTAAGACTGAATAGAATTCAGTACAACTGAATTTTATTCATTTCCCCTTTTATACTATTGGTCTAGGGATGATATTGAATAATTGTTTTTAATAAGGTTGGAAATTGGAACCATATGAAATTGTATATATTTAATTTTTATATCTGCCAATTTATCATATTATTAGGTTGTCAACCTAATCAGCAATTTGAGTGTCCCTGAGGAATCAGTGCTAAACAAGGATCTCAATTTCATCACAATCATCAGGCATGTCACAGTTAGCTCCTCCTCATTTCCATAACCCTTCAACAGGGGTCTCTCTCTCCCAGGAGTATAAATACTGGCTGACCTTTCGCCTCTATCTCTCTTTTCTCTGCTTACGCGCACGTGCGAGTAACTATCTCGACTTCGGCCGCGGGCCGCAACCTCGCACGTGAGGCAAGGTATATAAAACTTTCTCTTAAAATTTCCAATATGTGAACTCCTATACACAACCAGCGTTTCCCATATTCTGGGAACACGCTAAAACAAAATTCACCCCGTACGGACATTCAACTCAACACACACACAACTTTCCATACAGACTGTAACATTTTATTCATGTCTTCAATGTATTTGTAATTCGTGTATTAATCTATTTGTTATTAATATATATTTGTTCGCATACATGTATATCGGTCTTGTTTGTTTCTTTGGACTCCATTAAAGTCCAACATTCTTATGTAGCGGGACCGGCCAGCGGAAGCCTTAACCCAGAGATAACTCATCTTCTCTCCTCACCTTCACACACCGCACGGTCCTCTACAGGCATGTCACATATTTAGACATGATAGCTCCATTTGAGGAGGTTGCCTAAAATAGAAAATGAGACAAGCACTAGAAAAAACCAAGATGTTCAATATCACAAGTGAAAAAACTTTGCCAATCAAAACCTTAAAGAGTGACATTAGTATTATTATACTGACAAAGACAACAATTCACTAGTGATGGACAAATTATAATACTCTGATAAATTGGCAAGCCTAGTTGGCAATGGTAGCTATAGCAAAGGCAAAAAGGATCCAACCCAAGAGGAAGCTGTCACTGCTCCTAAATAAGAACAAGGACAACTTCACACTGAATAAGCATAGACAGCTGAGTCAATGTTACACCAAGCTGCCACATATGAATGGTTTCCTAAGATTCACAAAACTGATATTCCATTGAGAACTATAGTCAGTAGTAAGGGCATGGTATGCCACTGACTGAGTAGATTCTTAGTGGATATACTCAAGCCACTAACTGGGAAGTCCAGACCATAAGTTAAGAACTCAGAACACCTTGTGGAATCAATCCAAGACACTCCCATCTATAGCAATTGAATGATAAGATTGGATATGGAGAGCTTGTT
Source organism: Acanthosepion esculentum (assembly GCA_964036315.1). NCBI lineage: Eukaryota > Metazoa > Mollusca > Cephalopoda > Sepiida > Sepiidae > Acanthosepion > Acanthosepion esculentum. The sequence continues at coordinate 40,495,593 of OZ038520.1, forward strand.
CACTGCAGTTCCTACAGATGAATTTCTATCTCTGGTTTAAAACTGATTATTATCAGATCCCTCTGTTGGGGAACATACAATAATTCTGACAGATAACCTGATGGAAATGTTGATGTTCTTTGTACAAGCAACATTCTTCAAACTAGAGGCTTCAAACATTTTGTGACTTTATTCAAGACACCCTTGGATTGATATCCTTAACCTTTCTCTTGAGAAAATCCTTTCTGCTAATCTCCAGGAGAGTGACATTGTAGATTCTTGGACTAACATTTTCCACTGATATGAAGTGGAAAGATTATATTGAATCAATTGCTAGCTTTCCTGCTAGGAAAGTTGGTTCCTTGTGTCATGCTAGACAATTTTTCTTGACATATTTATAAGTCTATCATTCATCTTTGATTTGAATATTGCTGCTATATCTGGTCTGGTGCTCCTTCTATATATTTAGAGATGCTTGATAAAATTCAAAGGAAAATCTGCAATGTTATTGGTCCTGACCTGGCATCAGTTACTTTCCCACTACCATTATGCAGTTTCCATGTGCCTTTTCTATAAATAGTTTCTGATGGACTTTCCTCTATAGTACCTAGATTTTATGAATTTAAGTGCAGTACTAGACTGATGGTAAGGTTTCATCATTTTACAGTTGAAATGCCTAGATATAACCATAAATTCTATGCTAATAGTTTCTTCCATCAAACCTCTCCTTTGTGGAACTCTCTTCTGGCTTCTTATTTTCCAGTCAACTTTGATCTTCAAAAATTTAAATACAATGTCAATCATTATCTTGGGTCTTCTTAATTCCTGCTCTTTTATTGTTTTCACTACCTTGTGTCTTAGTGGCTTTATTACCTTGCTTGGGGTGAAATGATAAAAAAACAAGCTGACATATACCAACAGAATGATGGTTTGGTTAAGGGTTCATCATTGTCATCAGGAATGGTAATCATGTATATGAAATACTTTGAGGAAGTAGTTTTAGGAACAGCTCCATTGAAGCTAAAAGTATGGCTGAGATACATAGACAACACCTTCATATTCTGACCTCACCAAGTAGCTGTACAAATACATCTGGACTATATAAACTCAGCAAAACCTTCAATCTAGGTTACAATGGAAGAAAATAATTATCTGCTAGCCTTCCTGGATGTACTAATAACTAACACAGAGAATGACTTTAAGATATCTGTATATTACAAGCCAACCTTTAGCATGCAATGACTCAATTTCAATTACCATTGCCCATATTGTGTAAAGAAAGGAGTCATCCGATGTCTACAACACCATGCAAAAGTAATGTGGCGACCCAGACAGATAACAACAGGAAACGATCAACTTCAAATGTACCCATCAGAATAACGACTACCCTGCAAACATAATATCAGCTTCTGCAGACGGAAACTGAAAGGTTAAGGAGGAGGACCAGAAAACTGCCGCAGTCTATTTTCTTTACATCAAGAGCCTATTGGAAATAATTCAGAGGATCTATGGTCCATACAGCATTGACAATATTTAGAAGTAGCTCCACTCTAGCAAGTCAAGTATAACAGAGAGGAGAAAATGACATGTGAAGATTCCATTCCTTGCAATTGTGGCAAAAAATATAAATGTGAAACTAACCACCCCCTAAGGCTGAAGGAACCTTGAATTAGGAGTGAAACAAAAAATTAAGCATAGCTGATGCTGTATAAAGGAAAAAAGGTAGTTATCAACTCTTGTGGAATGAATTAAAAATACTAGACAGGGAGGAACACTGGAAAAGATCTTCATATCTGCTAGACTAGGAGGACCTTTTTAGTAGGTCTAGCATAAAAATAAATATAATATGGGAGCCATTAATAAAGAAAGAGAAATGACAGTAAGACTTCAACAGAAGTAGCAGCTGTAGTAAAAGGCAAAGTCTTGGTGAATGCAGTCAAGTGTGACAAGTAACAGCAGCACTCATCTGCAGTTAGGTTAGGTTGATAGCTCCAAGTTCTCCACTTAGAATTGTCCCATGAGATTGCTCTATGTTTTAATCCTGGCGGATTAAGGTATTTGATTCATGAATTTGGAAGCATAGTAATTGTGTGTTAAATTCTTGGGTTGGGCAGCATGTACTTGGATTCTGTGGAAATGGAGCAAGAAATAATTAAATAACAACAAGACCCTGTACATCATCAGCAGAATGAGAACAATCTACAACACATAGATTTAATAGAGGGTTCAATTTGAAATTCCCTGATGAAGCTTTGAGGGAACAAAGGCCAAAACATAGTGATAACTGCAACTAAATTGTGAACAATGGTCACATGTAAGTAATAGAAATAATGATAACTCCTCATCCCAGACATAAATTTAAAGAAAAAAATTTAAACTTCAGATAGAAATTAAAATATAACAGAAATGTTATATAATGTCATCTTCACATATGCAAAAAAAAAAAAAATTGTAAAAATATGTAATTTATTTTTAACAGCCTACTTGGTCAAATGATGATATAGAAAAGGCAATTTTAAAGATTAAATATCAATCACATTTCAAACAAATATTCTGACTATTTTGTAAAACTAATAAACATAATTACTGCATATATATGATCTAATATGTTATAAATGACAGGGCAGAAACACTTTATGCTTTATTTAACATATTTTGAGAAGTTCTCAAATGGCACTATCTTTTTATATTTTGGCATTTTCAGAGCATTGTAGGAGAAAAATACACAAAGTACAACTGATCTGATGATATTTTTAAAAATTACAGAAACTGTCAACCCTAGTCACAAATTTTCAAAGCTGTACATTCTGTATCAGAAGAACTATGAATATTACAAAATGTCAATTTTGAAAAACTATAGAGATTTACACCAATTATTCATGATTATTCCATGATTTTGCATAAGAACACATTAAATTTTTTCAGGAGAATCTGTTAGGATGACCCAGGAAACACTGGGTGATTTTTTTAATCATTTCACCCCAAGCAAATCTATAATGTCACTAAGACATATGAGTGAAAGAAAATGAGAAAATTTTAAGAGAAGGAACCAGAAACCCAAACCTAAATATGAAACCTGGGATAAACCTCTACACCTGTTCAAAAGATGAAGAAGAATTGTGAACCAGCAATAGGCAAACTTATTTACTCCTATAAATTTGATGAATCATATATACACTCACCAATCTATTAAGTATTCTTTTCTAGTACTGAGTTGGACAGCTTTTTTCTTTAGAACCACTTCATTTCTTCTTGAAATGAATTCTATGATGTTCTGGAAGCACTCATTTGAAATTTGTGTCCATACTGTTATTGTAGTATCTCATAGATTGGTTAACTGAACATTCAGGATTCAAATATCTCTTTCCATTACATCTCAAAGATATTGTATGCAATGGAGATCCAGTGACTATAGAGAGCTTTTTAATGCATTTACTATGTTCCATGAACCAGTCTGTCACCATTATTGATTTGTGACATAGTGTGTTGTCCTGTTGAACATGGCTACCAGAAGATAAGTGTATTGTAGCCATAAATTGAGACATATAGTCAGCAACATTAACTGAGTAAATTGTGGCATTTAAACAATCTTTTATTGATACCAAAGTCCCAATGTATGCCAAGAAAATATTTCCCATATCATTACACCACCAACAGTAGCATGAACCATAGATTCAAGGCAAGATAGATCCATATTTTTAGATTATTAACAACAAATTCTGTCCCTACCATCTGAATGCCAAAGCTGAAATCAAGACTTATTTCAACAGGCATATTGTCCATTCTTTGTGATCCTTAGTGAACTGTAGCCACAGTTTCTTGTTCTTATGTCCCAGGAGTGACAGTCAGTGTGGTTCTCTTCTGCTGTAGCACATTCAAGGCTTTTTGTGCTGTGCATTCTTCTATATTGTAAAGTGTATATTTGAGTTACAGTTGCCTTTCTATCAGTTTGGACAAGTCATGCCATTCCTCTCTGACTGCTTTCAACAAGAGATTTCCATCCATGACTCAGTGGATTTTGTTCTGACCATTTTCTGTAACTCCTAGAGATGGTTGTGCATGAAAATCCTTGTAGATCAACAGTTTTTTAAATTCTGAAACCCATCTATCTGACACCAAAAATCATGCTATATTCAAAGAGACATAAATCACCTTTCTTTCCAATACTAATGCATGAAATGAAATTTAGCAGATCAGTGTGATCCTGTTTCAATGCTTATATCCATTATTTCTGGACATCAAGTTTGCATAAAAGAATATTTTTCTTAGAGTATTTTTTTAAGTAGCCAGTGTTGCAGGTGGTATATTGCTCCACAAACAGATATTGAATAATGAAAAACAACAACAAACAAAACAAAGACTTGAATAAAAAATATATTGCCAAGATTATTTTTGTTAAAGAAAATATATAAACAAAAATAATATGACAGTGCACTAGGCAAAAAATAAAACTGCAAGCTCATGATAGTTAAATGAGGGTGAGAATAGTGTTGTCCTGGGAACGACAGTCTTGGTAGACACTGGATTGTACTGTCCTGAAAAAGACAGTTTCATTGTCGCTGGAGAGTGTTGTCCTGAAAAGGAAAGTTTATTGCATATCATTGATGCTGGTGAGGATGGATGTAATGTTGGAGCTAGATGGAGTAGCAGGAGCTGAAGGCCTACTGGAGATATATACACAAGTGGATATATATACATAGTGTATATATATATATACATACATATACACATGTGTATATATACATATATATACACCTACACTATATATATATAAATATATATATATATATAACCAAACATTCACACATATACATATATATATATATGTATATATATATACATATATATATACATACATACATACATATATTCACAATACATATACACATGTGTATATACATATGCATATATATACACATACATATACACACACATATATATATATACACATACATACATATACACGTGTATATATATATATATATATATATACATATATATATATATACACACATACATACATTCACATACATATATATATACATACATATATATATATATTTATATATATATATATTTATATATATATATATATTATATATATATATATATATATATATATATATATATATATATATATATATATATATATATATATAGTGTGTCCATAAAATTTGTGTGCACTTTAAAAGATTTATAACTTTATTTATATTTGCGATAGAAATAATATGTAAAAAGGATTTTAAAGAAGTAAATCTATATTTTTTAAGGTTTTATTGAAATTTTATTTAAATTTCCACATGTCCTCCATCATTAGCAATACAAAGGGTAATACGATTTTGCAGTTCACGGAAAACATTTGCCATCTGATTTAGAGTAATGCCTGAAATCACATTAGTTATTTTAGATATACTTAAAACTAGCTACATTAAAGTTTATAATATTTGCTCTTTGGAAATATAGTAGTGTTGTTTTCCATTGTCTACTTCACAGCTTTGAATTCAAAGTTGTTTTTTCTCCTAGACTGGTTACCAGCCAAAGCTAAACAGTCACATTTTTCATAATATTTTATTCATGGCTGGACATTTGGGAGAAGATTAGGCATTATAATTAATAAAATTACTCATTTTTTATTTATTATTTTTCTTAGTAAGTTATTGTGGTGTAAAAATAAATAAATATAAGAACTTGATGAAGTACAAAAGAAATTAGGTTTTTACATTGCCTGGGTAAACACTACAAGAATATAATAACACAGTTTCATACCAAGATGAAAAACCTAATTATAAATTTAAGGTTGGTTAAAAAAAATTAATTCAGTTTATTAACTAAAAATGGAATTAATTATTCTCATTCTAAAATATCTGGTGAATATGGCAAAAAACATTTGCTAAGTTATAAGAATTCTTACTTGCTCACCAAAGAAATATTCAGTTTAATATTATCCGGATGGAATGTTATACCCATACTCTTAACTAATTTTGGTTGCTTTTTCTTGATTGCTGTTTCAAATTAACCAATTTAAATTTGTTTTTGTTCAAATTGTTTGGTTCTCCAGGAGCTCAGAATAAATTTTCTTTCAAGCCTACCAAATATGAAGCATAATTTTCTTTGGATGAAAATTAGCCCTTGATACAGTTAGTTTTCTCTCATTTCACTTGGTCCACAATCTTTTTAAAAATACACTTTTTATTGCCTGCAACAATTTGTTTTAAAACTGTAACAGTTTCATTTCATTTCATTTAAATAAATAAAAGCACACACACAGAAACATGACCTAAGAATCTTTTCACACTCATGTGGCTGCCACCTGTTAAGGTGACTAACATTATCAACCTAATTCAAATAATTTTCACTGCTTGAGTTGGATGTTTTAAATGTATTGTTATCTCCTACTACATATAATATTGATTATTGTCATGTGATATATTTATTTGATCACAACTCAAGCTCAACTGCTTCATTCTTCAGTATAAAAATTCACAAGATATTCTTTTAATCCCAGAACCTTCCCCCAAAAAGTACAAATACTCTTATGTTTTAAAAAAGAATAATATGCCTAAAATGTTGCCTATTTTCATCCATCATTATTGGCACTGATATAATAGCTGTAACAATATAATCAAATAAAATCTTTTAAAATCAAATTATTTTAAAACAAATTGTTTTTAATGTCATTTAATAACAAAAATAGAATTAACCTCTTAGTCAATTCAGTATATTGCTTCATAGATACATATACAGGTATATAGATAAACTTACTAAGTAATCATTGAATATGTTTTGTAGTTAGATAGGAGTTTGTCTATATGCGTTTGTGTATATTATTATCTGTATAACATTCATATATATGTATCTATCTACATTACACATACACACACACATACACACACACATACATACATACACACACACATACACACACACATACACACACACATACACACACATACGTGTGTGTGAGAGAGAGAGAGAAAGAGAGAAAGAGAGAGAAAGAGAGAAAGAGAGAGAAAGAGAGAAAGAGAGAGAAAGAGAGAAAGAGAGAGAGACCAACAGAAAAAGGGAGGCAAATCAAGTATGTTCATTAGCATTGGTCTGATGTTAAAGCCTGAAGAAGACATGAATTACCCCCCTCAATTCATTTTGCTATTTTTAACATACAAGCATACACATTATATTTTTTAAATCGTCTTTAATCCTAAATTATATAGGATAAAATAAAATTTTATAGCAATAATTATAAGAAATTAATTAGGGAATATAATTATATTAAAAAATGTCAAGGCATTTGCAATATAACTATTAAAAACTGCTAAATAGAATTATCTCCCTTTTAATCAGATGAGATTATGGATGTTCTACATTTGTAATGGTAATGTTAACGGTAATATTAAAAGTAATGGAGTAATGGATAGTTCGAATTCCAGTCGGATCCATTACATTCACTTACGTGAGAAAGGTATGTATTCTCTTCTTCTCTCCCCAGCTATGGGTAAATAGCAGGACAGACTGTAATCTATAGCCTTGTTAGGCAACCTTCTCTCTGAATTCAAAACCGACCTGAAGAGGGTTGGGCTCCAAAACCAGTACTTCTACAGTGGTTGCAGTACATGTGTGTCACTACAACCCTGATGGGTCACAGGATTCACATGATAATGGAAATATTAGCTGTCTACAAGGAAACATTTGTCATTCATGGACCAAGCAGCCAGTACTGCTTTTATTTGAAGTTTATAAAGTCTTTCTTAATATTATCACTGTTATTACTTCTTCCAGTATTGATGGGGGTTTCCTTACTAACCTTTTATTTGAATTAGTGTGAATTGCTAATATCTTGATTACATTATTATTTTCTCTTCAAGTTACATGTCATATGCATTTTGGTTATTGCTGCTGTTGAAAGCCTTCAAGTGATATGGTTTCTGCTATTTGGTACATTTCTTTGTAACTCTGCAGCACCAGTCCACAATGTTCAAAGAAAGGTGATCTTTGTCAAGACCCTCAGGCTTCACTTGGTCAAAGATGGTTGAGCTTAAGAAGCAGTTATATACAGCTGATTGTTTAGATATTTCTGAATGTATTTAACACCATGCATGACATCTATATGAAAGTCTTAATCTGATGAGGATATTTAAGAATTTAAGAACATGACTCAAGTTTTCAGGTTGATCTTTTGGTTTAGTAGCAATTGACAGTATTGGGCAAAACTACCCCTGAAACAGCCTATTCTATGCTCAGCTTTCCCCACTATACTTTGATACTTCACCAAAAGCAGTTTTTGTTTTATTTCATTAATATATAAACATAGATGTGTGATTGTAGGATGTATAATAGTATCCAAAATAAACGTGAAGATGATGAGAGATATTGGAAAATATATTGACGATACATTTCTCTGAGAGCATCTGCTCTTTTTGGCTTCCTCAGGTTAGAATGAAAGAAAGACAAAGCTGTGGGTCTTCAGATCTCTGAGGATAAGTAGGAATCATAAAACAAATTAAATTACCTTAGTTTATCACCACTCCACACAAAAAATTCCTGATTTAAAGTCTAACAATGCCAAACAGCTCTATATAGATACAGATAAAAGAAATAGGCAGACAGACACACTTCAGTCTGGACTTTGAATTCTTTTATCATAATGTGATCCAGAAAATTCAACTACGTATCTCTTTCTGATTCTTGATATAAGAGACACTTTGTTTCCATATTTGACCATATTCTATATCTACATCTCAGTTATAATTTACTTTAAGGGTTGGTGTAAGATAGTTAAAAGTGGAAGTAAAATCTACAAAATTACTTATACATCATGTTAATTCTTTTCCTCAGAAATTACTGTGCACACCAGTAAAACAGTTAATAAACTATTAACATCTTTTTTAATTTTATCTCCATAAATGTCATTTATTTTTATATTTAACTAGTAGACATACCTGGTGTTACCCGGGTGTACATAGCTGCAATTGTATAACTGCACCCCCTGTATACCCACATCCCTTGTCTAGAAATGTCTGTCTGTGTCCCCATTTGCAATCATCATCTGCTGGTATACTAAGCTACTCCCCTCCTCATCTTTTTATGGTATGTCCTTCACAAATATTTGATTGTTCTTAATAAAGGAATTCCATCAATAAAATCTTCTTATAGGGGCATTGCTTGGAGTTAAATTGTTTCAATGTTTTAGATATTCAATAAATTTCCTATGGTTATAATAACTTTTAAATGTTATGGCATTGTTCTCAAATCTAATAATCAAACAAAAACAAGGATTAAGCATCAGAGCTTGATTCAACTGCAAGTGCAAACACATGACCACTCCCTCCTTCTTCATACATTTACTGTAAAGCTGAGGTTAATAAGAGGTTCTTCTGGAATTTTTCCCTTTTAACACTTCAATAATCCTTCTCAATCTTTGCATCAAAGGTTGTTCAAATGCTAATTTAGGATGGAATCATGTGAAAAAACTATTGGCTAAATGGAAAAAATCGATTTTGGACATAGTTTGTCACAGATTTCATCCACATAACTTAAATAATCTAAACCAAACAAGACAATTTGTGTGTGATATGTTATTTACAAGGAAAATTTGGAAAGCACCAGATGAAAAACCAGGAAGTTATGGCTGAAAAATGGGATTTTTGAATAGTTGTGGTTTATCATTGTATATGGGGAAGCAAACTGGACTAAATCCACCCTTATTTTTGCATGATGGCAAATTTTTTGCAACATGTTTGAAGAAAATCGGATAAAAAATGAGGAAGTTATTCAAGTTTTTATTTAAAGTAGTATGAAAAATATAATTTTTTTTACCATTTTTGCAATTATTTGTGTGAAGCCAATGTTGCAGGAAAACTATTAAACACTCTACATAAACCTTGGAGCATGAGCTATGTTTTGCATTAAGTATAAAGGACATCTGTTCATCCAGTAAAAATTTTGTTCACATGTAACTTTGCATTGGTTTTTGCAAAAAGTCATACTCACATTCAGTTTTATTGATTTCTCTGGCAAATTCAGGGGTCTAGAGATTGAACATTTGGTCTTGACCTAATTTAATAAGTTTGTAATACATGTATACAACTTTATTGAAATCAGTCAGGAAATGTGGATGTGCATAAATAGCACACACACAGACACACACACACACACACACACACACACACATCTTCTGTTTTATAGATATAGATTTTCATAGTTTCATTTTCCCAGGCATATTCAGGTAAATATAGTATCAAGTGAATGTTTTTGTTTTGCCATGTCCTAAAGCAGTGGTTCCCAAACCATGTGCTGCACCTTATAATTATGGTGGAAGAGGATAGCAGGTGAGGTACAATGATTGAAAGACAATCAAAGATTTAGAAACAGTTTCAAAAAATTCATATGCCAAAAATAAATATGATTTCGAAATTTAAAATGTTATTATGGATTATTTGTAATTGCATGCATGAGTCCCAGTATAAATAGTTATAAATAATTATTCACCAATTTTATCACTGTAATATTTTTGCATTATATTAAGTATTAAGAATATAGTAACTAGGGTCTGCAAATTGGAGGAGAGAGTTATCAATGATAATGTTCTGACTTTGAATCCGTGGTTATCTCCCTTTAACCATCTCTCTGTGTTTTTTTTTAATTTTTAAATGTACTTTTTATCACATAGAATTTGGTGAGGCACAAGCAAATTTTCACTCCAAAAATACATCCCAGAGAAAAAAAATGGAACCATTGTCCTAAAGAGACATGGGCAGTCAGAACACTCTATATCTTTTTAATATCTTATAATCTGCACATTTACATAACTTTTTCTTTGGATAAATAGTGCAATGATTTTCCATTACCATCTGTATGATTTTGAATTCAGAATTCTTCTTCTATTAGACTGGTTGACAAATAAAGTTAAAAGTAGAGTCTACTATGCTATTTTACCGATCATGCCTTTCTCAAGAACAACTGCTTTGGACAGAATTTAAACTCAGCTTATCAATTCCATTTCCAAATAGTTATGCCACCCAAATATCCAAATTAGTAGTACAAAATGATTAAATTAATACTGAGTTGAATGCTGCATTCACCTTGAGAAAAAACGGAGAATCCAGTGATTAACATGTAGTAGAATATATTTAATATGATAACAGCTCACATGAAAATTTCAGTAAAAAAAAATTAACAAAAGTAAACAAAATAAATAAAATATTGTTAGTAATGAAGACTGAGATGCTAAAATGCAAATATGTTGTTTTTTAAATTGAATACATGCAAACATACATACATATATATATATATATATATATATATATATATATATATATATATATATATATATATATATATATATATATTAATTGCATACAATAGGAATTAAGATTACACCAAGATTATGATCATTTCGCCCCACAAATTAAAATAAATCTGGGGGATTTTCAAGCCCATCATGTTAATAATAAAAAAAAATTTTTTTTTCTTATTAACCTAATACATTTGAAAATCCCCCAGATTAATTTTAATTTGTAGAGTGAAATAATCATAATCTTGATGTAATCTTAATTGCTATTGTATGTAATCTATATGCTCTGTTTGAATAAAACATTGAGCTCTCTATGTGAATCAGTTTTAATATTGTTATTATATTAATAGGATTCACTTAGATTATATACCAATGGACTATGATATATATATATATATATATATATATATATATATATATATATATATATATATATATATTAAGCACAAAAATTCCAAAATATTAGACTAATGACCTAAAACCTTAGACAAGAAAACAATCTCATACTAAGAAAGAAAAACAAAAAAGACCAAAAGGCAAATGCCTATCTAAGCAGTAAATTGTGAAGTAAAGTAGTGCTCACTGCCTAGGCTATCCAGAAAGAGCAAAAAATGTTTCAAGTCAAGCTTCAGTGATGTACATCTCAAGTTACTACTTAAGTTTCACACTCTCATGATCTTCAGGCAACATGAATGCAATTGAATAAATAAGGTACCTAACATTTATACCCAATTATTGTACTACGCCCCTGGTCTTGATCTGGTGGCTTGGCTTCAGTCACTTTCTCACTACTGTAAGGTTACTTCACTGTGCCTTTTCTATAAATATTTCATGATAATTGTTCAGATGAGCTCTTTGCTATGGTACCTAGACATTTCGAATTTAAGTGCAGTATTAGACTGGTGTCTAGATCTTATCAATCTACAGTTGAGTTGGCTAGATGTAACCGTAAATTCTATGCTAACAGTTTCTTTTCTCACACTTCTCGCTTGTAGAACTCACTTCCATCTCCATGCTTTCCAGACAACTTTAATCTGCAAAACTTTAAATGCAATGTCAATTACTATCTACTGACTTGCTGACTATTCTTTTCTCTCTCCTCCTATTATTAATGTTTCTGTTCCTAATTCTTCCACACCCAGTAATCCCTTGTGTCTTAGTGGCTTTACTTCTGTGCATGAAGTGACACCAATTATATATATAGCTGATGATGATGATGATGATGATGATGATGATGATGATGATAGACACTCTCGTTCATTTCAAAATATGAGGATCTGATAACCTCATTCAGTTTTTATGTTTGTGTCAAATATGACACTTTTCAGTCTCACTAGTGATCAGCATACAAGCCCACATATTGTGCAACAGTGAGGATTTTGGGACATATCAACAGAAATATCTGTTGATGCCTTTTGCCATTGTCTTTCATTTTTTAGCTAGTCAATATGACTGATTTTGAAATTTGTGATACCACTCTGACACAAATATATCCAGTTATTTCTATCCATGGCAACTCGTTCAAAGTTAGTATGGGGCACATTGACAGCTGAGAGGTTACTATTTGGCTTGTCTTTATACCTGAGCCACAACCATTCAACAGTCCACTGTTAAGCTGGCTATACATGAGGACCTTAGGTATTCTGTCATCACTCATCATTGCAACAAGACCAGTCCAACAAAGTTGTGACTGAATCAGGAAAATCTCAATTCCACTCATGGGGCAATTTACAAGAAGATCAGAATTGGGCATCAAAAATATAGCCACATATATATATATATATATATATATATATATATATATATATATATATATATATATATATATAATAAATGTGAATGTCAGTGTGTCACTGTGTCACACTTTTTCAATTAAAGGGACACAACTGTTCACTTTGAATAGCTCATTTTACAGAAATTTTGAATTCCAAGTTTTCATTACTGCAATTGTTTTCAGTAATTTTTTACATGATTTTTTACAACAAATTTTTTGCATGATAACAATTTTTATAACATGGAAATAAATTTGGGAATAACCAAAATTAATTTTTAAAAATCCAATGAAAGTCACCCATGAAATAAAAATAATTGTTTTTGCAGAAAGTAAGTACCTACATACATCAAATTCTCTTTAAATTAAGTGACAGCAGAAAAATTATCATTGAACTCTCATAAGGTAAGCTTAATTTTTAATGCAATACTTAAATGCAGCAATCAGTTTTGAGTTTTTCTGTAATTTGTTGTTGTTTATTGCATAAGGCAGCAGTATGCCTCGCAAAAAGAAATCTCCAACAACAGAGGACCAGATTGCAATCAAAAGAGCCAAAGCTGCAGTGAGGAAAAGAATATTCAGATCAAATGACAGCCAAGAGAGCTTCCAATGCTTAGAATAAGCAATAACTTAGGGACTCTCAAACTCCTGAATGAGCCAAAGGCCAATCAAGAGCCCTCTGCAGCAATTAGTTGAAATGCCATCCAATAGGTGCAATGATGAGTGATGACAGAATACCTAAGGTCCTCATGTATAGCCAGCTTTTATATTAGTATATATATATATATATATATATATATATATATATATATATATAAATTATTTAAATTAAAAATATATTTAATAATTATTGATAAGTGTTTGATGAATTGAGTATGCTATGTCCATTTTATAAAATTATATAAAAATTATATACTTGCAAGAGCAGCTTTTAAATGTATGATTATAGCATTTAAAGATTCAGTGATTTATTGTTTTGACCAAAATGCATAAGGCTTATGAAGTACAGCGTTACTTTGGTCATTCCAAATCAGTGCAAAGTTGACTTGAACTTGACCATTATAACCATTATTCTTACCCTAACATACTTTCGGACCAGAAAAAGAAAATGGTTATACTCAAAAGTCCTTTGTTTTCCCTACAGTTTCTATTTAAAAAAGAGGGATAAATGGTCTGTAGAAGAAAGTTTTTGTTGCTTCTTTTTTAATTGTTGATATGTGAACACACACATACCTACAAGACACCAACAAGCAATATTAAATCCTATAATGATATGCATATTAAGTGATGTATTTGGTTATAATTTCTATATACAAAATATTCAAGCTGCATTTTTACATTATCTTGTAGTGAGTCTCGATAAGAAATAAAATATAAAAGTAAAATATATAAACCAAAGATAAAAAGAATTCAAATTAAAATAAGGCACTTTCCTTTAAAACCTTTATCTCTTTCTTTCTCTCTTTCTCTAAACTTCTCTTTCTATACCTCTTTTAACCTATGAGAAGGCAACCCTCAAATCAAAAGAGAAAGGGCCGAACCTGGCCAAAAACATTGGAAGTTTGCAGGAGCCATGCTGACTTATTTATGACTAAAAAATATCAGAAGTCAGGCAAGTTCCACTTTCTGATAGTAAGATGAGTCTATTATAATCTTATTATAATTGGTATGACCCAAAATTAGGCACAAAAAAGAATTTGAGCACCAACTCGAGATGACTATGAATGGATGAGACATGCCTTTAGCCCACTTTAAGAACAGGTGATGTGATCCATGAGCTAACCTGAATTATGCAGGGACAATGCAGCTATCAGAAGAAGAATCAACAGCATACAGATAAGTGTTCAATTGCATTCATACAGGCACACATTTGGATATCGTCCCTGATGTCATGACTTTTAACTACTACAAGAATACATTTTTTAGTAATCCTCTATTCTCTTTCTCATTATGTATTTCATACATAAAGTATGTTTTTACAATTTTCAATTGTCTCACTTTGTTCATCAAGCCATGACTCAATTTGGGGAGTTATTAACTTTCCCACAGTTTCATCATTGGCTCTCTCTGACATCTTTTTTGTCATCTTTTTTGGACGTCCTGAGTAAAGCCTTTATGGTTTCACACATTTCTCCCATGTCCATTTTTACTAAATAATGAAGAAGAGAGATAGATGTTTTACAATACCTAGCCCTATATTTTAGGTTGCAAAAGAAACTGTTATGTCATACAACTATATATATAAATTATACAGTCAAAATAATATTTTTTTTAGTACTCCTGTAAAATAAAATAAGGCTTTGAATTTCAAGGTAAAAAATGACAGCAAAAACACAAGCAACAATAACAACTCTGTTTCACTGTCTAGTTGGCTGATCAGGTTAAAATGTGATAGTGACTGATAAAAAAAGAAATGGTACTTAATGAGCACATCCACTGAAAGGAAATATGACACAAGTACAAGACAAAGTTTAAAGTTGGATTCTCACGTTTACATGGGACTAATGAAGGAAATTTCTCAAGCTCCCTTGGCATTCCTCTCTAGAAATGCCTCATATGCCAGGGATTAACTGTAGTCATCCCTACACCTTGTGGGTGGCACTAAAAAGAAAACAAACACTTGTAACAATTTCACAATCATGTGAAATTAAAAAAAAAATCTGTAATTCCTATGATTCCACTGAACAAAGGAAACCATACTACTGGTGGGAAATTTAGAGCACTTCCTCTTTTCAACCAAAGTCTTGCAAGGAGAGCCCATGGTATTGAGCAGCTCCAGACATGAAGACCACAGATAACTTACCCATATATCACTTTCTCTTGTTAAATATCATCTTTACTGTTAGACTTATCATTTCCAAAAAAATATATTCATTCACCAACATAAACACAAACTAGAAATATTCTACTTGCAACCACATTACAAGAACTTTCTTACTCAACAGAATCCTTCAGATAACAAATCTTTCTGATTATATATTATAGATATCTCACGTTGTTGTGATGAACATATACTGTATTTTACTAACTAAAGTAGGAGTCAAACAAGGCCCATCATAACACACTTTTAGAAACACTAATGAAAAAGACATGACTCTTACTCAAAGTGAAATTTGTAAAGAAACAAACATTTATTAAAGTGACAAAATATTTTTACAATATACAAATTGTACAAAATACAATATAGTCCTTCAACAAAATTTCCCTTATATGCCTTAAATAATCAAGGCAGATTAACAGTTCTTCACAATACAAAACTGTTTTCACTTAGAAAACAACAGTTGATGATAAACAATTTTTTCCTTAACAACAAAGAGATTTTAATAACTTTCTTTTAGAACTACTGTCCATATAAATCAATTTATTAGCAACAAAAGAGACTTACTTCAAAATGATCATAATTCAAAATGATGAAGTTTGAAGCTGATGGGGAAGGATAATGTATCTCATGCAAAGCTTGTTCTCTTGGTCATTTGCATAAAATATTCAGACGTTTGGGACAGGTATTCACAAATAAGATAAACTCTCTCAAGTTTAGAAAAGATATTTGAATAAGATCTCATAGGTTTAGAAAAGGCATTTGTATGTTAAATTTAGAAGATTATTATTATTTTTTGTTTCATTTTATTTCCTTTAATTTCTGTTGTATTTCCAGGTCCCAACCAGAGACCTAAGATTAGAAATTGCATCATGACATTTTTAATTGAGCATTTTTTGAAAAAAAAGAAAAATCTGAGATCACATACATTTTACATAGATAAAGCCCTTTGTAAGGTGTGAGCTGTACTTCTTCTTCTTCTTCTTCTTCTTCTTCTTCTTCTTCTTCTTCTTCTTCTTCTTCTTCTTCTTCTTCTTCTTCTTCTTCTTCTTCTTCTTCTTCTTCTTCTTCTTCTTCTTCTTCTTCTTCTTCTTCTTCTTCTTCTTCTTCTTCTTCTTCTTCTTCTTCTTCTTCTTCTTCTTCTTCTTCTTCTTCTTCTTCTTCTTCTTCTTCTTCTTCTTCTTCTTCTTCTTCTTCTTCTTCTTCTTCTTCTTCTTCTTCTTCTTCTTCTTCTTCTTCTTCTTCTTCTTCTTCTTCTTCTTCTTCTTCTTCTTCTTCTTCTTCTTCTTCTTCTTCTTCTTCTTCTTCTTCTTCTTCTTCTTCTTCTTCTTCTTCTTCTTCTTCTTCTTCTTCTTCTTCTTCTTCTTCTTCTTCTTCTTCTTCTTCTTCTTCTTCTTCTTCTTCTTCTTCTTCTTCTTCTTCTTCTTCTTCTTCTTCTTCTTCTTCTTCTTCTTCTTCTTTCTTCTTCTTCTTCTTCTTCTTCTTCTTCTTCTTCTTCTTCTTCTTCTTCTTCTTCTTCTTCTTCTTCTTCTTCTTCTTCTTCTTCTTCTTCTTCTTCTTCTTCTTCTTCTTCTTCTTCTTCTTCTTCTTCTTCTTCTTCTTCTTCTTCTTCTTCTTCTTCTTCTTCTTCTTCTTCTTCTTCTTCTTCTTCTTCTTCTTCTTCTTCTTCTTCTTCTTCTTCTTCTTCTTCTTCTTCTTCTTCTTCTTCTTCTTCTTCTTCTTCTTCTTCTTCTTCTTCTTCTTCTTCTTCTTCTTCAACAGCAACAGTAGCAGTAGTTGTAGCAGGTTTTATCCTTCTAGCTAACTGTTTCCTTACCCAAAGTGACCCTTTCTCCCAAAACAGACTTTACATACCTGAGAGGATCAATCCTTTCTCCCATTTGACAGTCTATTCACCTGAATGTAATAACATTCTACTTTTCTTAGTTTTTGTTTTTTTATTTTTTTTCATACAATTTAATATTATCTTTTTTATTAAAAATAATTTTTATAGTTCGTCTCGACCTCCAGGACCTAATCACATTATACATTATTTTAACCCCAACAAAGTTCTGGCTTTATGTCAGGTTACTCTAGAAGTGGTAATGGTACCATGTTACTCATTCCTACCTGTTGGGCCATCATCAATTAAACTAATTCCCCCACTAAGTTTTTTTCTGGTAAGGAGGGTGATTAGACACCTACCAGAATTGAAAACAAGATCCATCAAAGGATGGGTGGATGAACAACAGGGTAGACTAGTCTCCATACCTAGATGTGGAGCAAGTGTGGTGATGATACAATATCACTAGGTAGAGAGCTTCCTAGACTGAAGTCAATAGCCAGAGCAAAGGATATTCCTGATCAATTCAATGACCATGTGTCTGTGATGAAGGCAAACCTTCAAGTTGAACCTCAACTGTGGAAAGATAGGGAGAGATGGGCTCCACCAAGTCTGTTTGACCAAGACACACTATGCATGAATGAACACCTCTCTGACTTTAAACCCAGATATATGGAGGGAACTGGTTAATGTTCAACTGTACAGAAACCCTACTCTTGGTTATGGGACTGATGAGGGCAGCAGTGACAACGATAATGATGGCGATGATGACGATGATGATGGTTCTGACTAAGAAAGAAAGAAAGAAAGAAAGAAGTTTTTCTGACTGTTCTCTAGTTATTACTAGTTTGGGCCCTAAGAATATAATGGGTCAATAAATTAAATGAGATATCATATGACTTGTTCTCTCCTATATTCCAACTTGTCATCTGCAAATTTATTTATGTCAAAATAAATGATCACAGTGAATAAATTTGCACTTTACACTTTACGTAGAAATATTAGACACTAAATTTAAACAGTGCTTTGGTTCATTTAAATTATTTTTATAATTGGTTAGTTTGAATTTTAAAAAAGATTCTGTTATAACTATAAACTAACTAAAAACGAAAAGTTTTTAAAACTACTTCAAAGAGGAATTGAACAAATATGAATTATTTTTTGTGATTCATAACCAATTTTCAGAAAATAAGAATTATTTTTAATAAAATCTTAGAACTATTCAGATTTTGGACTTTTGATTCATGTCCTAGCTTCACCAGTGAAGATTTAGATAGGGATTTTCACGCCTGTTACAGCCTAGTACACATGAAATTGGAAGGCTTCGTCCATATTTCACAAAAAATAAACACAGAACTTATTTTAATCTGTGAATTTTGTAATTATTATAAAAAATAAACAATTAAGGTATAAAATAGCACGCATGTGCACGCGTGTGAGTGTGCATGTGTTTTTATGTGTGCGTGAGTACTTTTGTGTGAGTGACAATTAATTGATGACAGCAACGTAGCAAATTTGTTGATATTGTTGAAGGGTGTGTCGTCATCTGACAACAACCTGCTTTATTGGAGGGGGGTTGCTGAAATTTTCATTAGAGTAACCTCCCTTGGTTAGATTTTTTTAAAGCGTCATCACGTGACCGTGCTCATGGTGGTAGTTGTGTTTGTTGTGTTGTGTATGGTCGTCATGCGGCCCAAGTTCGACCCTATTGTTTATGTACATGCCTACGTTCGTAGCTCGGATAAGGCACCCATGGCTGAAGACGATCTTGCTGCTGGCGGCAAAAAAAAATTGACGGACCGAGATGACATTTTCATAGAAAGATTCTGCTGACAAAAAAAAAAGTGAAGTAAAGAAAGAAAGAGAGAACTAGAAAAGGGGGTAGGGGGAGAGAAACAACAACGAGAGTGAAAAAAAAAATTATGAAAATAAAAAAAAAGATTTAATTGTAAATTGAAATAATGGTATCATTGGAAGAGAGAAAGGCAGTCAGAAAAAAGTAAATAATAATTATTATAAAGTCAATGAAGTATGTTGTATGCCAAGTTGTAATATTTTTGAACGTTGTTGACATTAGCAACGCAATTGAGATCCAGTTGTTGGCGTTACGCCGTTGGAAAAGGAGACACCACCTCCCCCATCCTTAGTCCTTATTTTTATTTTTATTTTCAAATTCATCATGAAAATTCAAATACTCTCTTACATTTGCTTACTTCGACAACAAGTTGTACTCTAAAAGTAAGTGGATTGTTTTTACCTTTTAAAAGTTTTTTCTTCTCTTATTTTTAAGTTCTTCTCTCTATGATTGCTTTTTTACGGAACAACAGATAGTCAACTTTTGTCGCAATATTTTATTAACATCGTATAACAAATTACTATTGTTACTAAAACATAATAAACTTTTTTCTTTTTTCAATTTGTGCACTTAAAACTAAAAGACATAGATTTTATTAACTACCATAAAAATGTACAACAAAATGAATTTTTTTTTTGTAATATTAAATTCTTGAAAAATTTATGACAACAGTTAATTATAAATATTATTCGTTATTTACTATTAGAAAAGTTTAGATTGCTATTTTTGCACACAAATACATTTCTTTTTTTGTCTTAAGTTATTGCTGATATAAAATCTAACAACACTAGACTATTTTTGTAAGTTTTTTGCTATTTTTTTCTAGAGTATTTAAAATTATTTATTTTATTTTCTAGACATATCCATCTTGTTCTCAAATAACGCGCTGATAACACTGATTTCGTTATGAAGAACATGGAACAAGATGAAGTTTTGCATCACTTAAATGACCAAAATTCCATTAAAAAACTGGAAACCTTAAAACAACTTCAATTGACTGTAAAAAGAAATGGTGGGCGGTTACCATGGGAGGACCCATGGACAATTTTCAAAGGTTTGGATGGTGCCTTACTGGACACAGCCTGGGAAGTTAGACTAAAATGCCTCCATTTGATCATTGATTTAATTCCAAGGTTTGGGGCTAACTTGGATTCATGTATGTTCTTGATTCTGAAGAATTTGGTTCCTGCTCTTGGGGATCATAAAGTCCCAGTTCGGCGATCATCTATGCAGGCAATGCATTTATATTTGACCTATACAAAAAAATTTGAAGATTTGTCAAAGGCAATTGCCTTGTATGGTCTTGAAAATGGAAGTGAATCCATTCAGAGAGAATGTATTTTAGCTCTACCAATTATACTTACTAAGGATTTTAGTGATCGCAATTTTTTCCCTCTTGTTCAGTCTCTGGCCAAAAAGGTTTATGAAGGCTATAATGAAAATGTCCAAGAACTGGCTTTGTTGGCTCTTAAAAAACTCTGTGATTTGGTTGGCTCAACTGAATTTAATAACTATCTGCAGCAATTGCCAGAAGAAGTTAGAATGGCATATTTAAGGGAACTTAATCCTGAAGTCAAAGAACTCTATTCTGATTTAAATGAAAGCCAGGAATTCCAAACAACTCAGGCAAATTTCCAAAAGATTGGTTTGAGCAGTTACCATCAAATTCAGCAGTTACATGAGTACCACCATCCACAACTTCACAATCCAAGCAATAATGAAGGACTTTCAGATTTCCACATAAGTGGAGACTTAGAATTTGGGGTGTTCCCACAGCAATTGATTGTTCAAATCAACCGTGTTGAAGATGGATATAAATTACGTGCACCTGCAGTTGAGAGTCTGCGCACAATCCTTTTGTCTTTATCAAAACATGAAATATCGCATAACATGGGCTCACATATGCTATCTTTTATTGACTTTCTAGATAGCCTGATGGATGATGCAAATTTCAAAATTACAACAATTGCATTGGATATCTTATGTATTTTAGTTGGAAAGCTTCAGCAAGATGTTCAACTTTTTCTGAAACCATTGGTTTTGACTTTAGCTAGACGACTGAGTAACAATAAAATTGTGATTCGGCAGGGAGTTATGAGGGTGACTATGAAGTTAATGCATAATGCTTCACCAAAACTTGTACTATGTGTAATGTTAGAGAATTTGCGGCACAAAGCATCACGGGTGCGTCAAGAAATGATAAACATAGTAATTGCTGCCTTACTGTTGTTTCCAAGTGATGAATTTGACCTTTGCGCCTTGTGTAAGGAAATTGTACCTTTGCTAATTGATCCCAAGAGAACTGTTCGCCGTGCTGCCTTGGAATGTGTGGCTGTTATTGCGCAAGAAATGGGCCAGGGAAGGTATCAGCCTCTTATACAGGTATCCATGTGTCTACCTATTCATTCTGTGTGTCTATATAATCTTAGAACTAACTAAGCTAAATTCACTGTGTGTGTATATATATATATATATATATATATATATATATATATAAATGTGTGTGTGTGTGTGTGTGTGAATGTATGTGTGTGTGTGTGTGTGTAAGAAATTTGACAAATGGAAAATGTTTAATTGAAAATAGATTTGATTATGCGTTTTACCAATTTAGGCTTCATCAGATCCAAAAATGAAAGAAAGAAATGTAAGTATCTAATGAAACCTTGAATGGCAAAATGCGTAATCAAATCTATTTTCAGTGAAGCATTTTCCATTTGTCAAATCCCAAGACTCTGTTGGGATTTTATATCCTATTTTAAACACACACACACACATATATATATAAAAGCCAGTTCACCCTGATGATCCCATGTGGTGAAACCTAGATAGGTAGTACTTGGCTCATTAGGATTTATTTATTTTACCTTTGCTCTACTTAGTGTATTGAGCACTCTTTGTATTAACTTATATACTCATTGGGAGTTTTTTCTTTATCCCAGAAATTTAAGGTACTGGACGAGAGGTACTGTTCAGAGGTTTCTGGTGCTTTCTTTTTTTTTCCAATTTTCCTCAGATGCCACTTTAATTTAAAATTGTGCTATCTGAGTTTAAATAGATTTACGTTTTATATATATATGTATATATATATATATATATTGTCATCTAAATTACACAAAAATGAAAATAACACTGACATCTCATTTTAACAAATATATTTACCAAAATTACTCAAAAATATCTTGGAATGCGAAAGAGTAAATTTATTCAATAAAATTGCCATTGGCTTCAACCATGGCCTCCAGAAGACTTCAGAATCTCCTGCATTTCTTCTGGTTGATCTCCTCGTTTAAGTTGGTGAATGCTGCCATAATCCTTACCTTCAGTTCATCTTTGGTGTTACAAGGAGTTTTCTTAGTCTCTCTCTTTCAATTGTGCCCCACACTTAATCAAGGGAGTTGCAGTCTAGGGAGTTAGGTGGCCAGATGTAAAGTATGATGTCGTCACAGTAATTGTATGGCTGCCACAACTGGGTTCTCCTACTTGTGTGGCATGGTGCAGAGTCCTTTTGCCAGATAAAGGCTTTTCCAGTAACCACCCTCTTGACCCACAGCAGCATTACCTCCTCAAGGCATTTGATGTAGGTCTCCGTGTTGAGCCTGTGGCCCTGTGGGAAGATGAATGGAGGCATAATGTCATCATCACTAGTGATCACTCCAAATGATGTTGACTGGATATATCATCCAATTCTTTTTTAATCATTTGCACTGTCCTCAGATTGATACCCAAACACTGAAATGTTCATATTGGAGCTTCTGGCACAAATGCCAAGCAGTACAACATGCTGTTTCCAAGTTTCTGGCAGAGTAAATTGCGTCATGGTGCTCTTTTTCTCACAGATGGTGCCCAACTGACCCTACTATATTGTGCAGTTAATAAAATCAACCATCCAATAAAATCTTACCCTCTGTGTGTATGTGTATGTGTGTGTGTGTGTATATATATATATATATATATATATATATTATAAATTGAGTGCTGGTGTTAATAAAATAGTGCTTGATGTAAAATAACAGAGCTATAAATTATATATTAATAATAAATATAGATTTTTTTTACTCACCAGTTGCATGAACCTGAGTTTCATACAGAATTTAATCTTCAGGTGCTGAATTGAGTGTCAATTCAGCACCTGAAGATAGCATTGTGCATGAAACTCAGTCTTGCTACTGATGAAGAAAAAAAATCTATATTTATTATGTGTGTGTGTGTGTGTGTGTGTGTGTGTGTGTGTGTGTGTGTGTGAAAGGAAAGATGTATGACAAATTGGTAAAAGTTTTTGTAATGGGTGAAACGGTCTGATGAAGTTCTAACAGATGAAACGTGTTACAAAAACTTTTTCAAATTTGTCATCTATCTCTTCTTTCAAAACTTATTGATATGTAAAAAATTATGTAGTTATCCCATATCTATCTCTATATATATAACAAAAATTGAATTGCACAAAAAATACAATCAGCCTGTTTATTTCTGTGCCCAATATTAAGAAATAAAGCATTAATTAGCTATATATTGCAGAAAAGATCTTACATAAAAAATTTGATCTAACTTTTTTTTCAGTACATGATACCTATTAATAAATTCAACTGAACTATAAATTCTTGATTAACAGATAGCTTATGTGAAACTTGAAGTTGGCAAGAGAAGTTTTTGAAATGTTTCACATATGTTATATTTTGATGATCCAAACTTGAAAGCTTTGAATACAATGGGGTGGTTTTGTCTTGTAGCTTAAATCATCTTAATCAACAACTGATCATTCTCCACTTCTGACCTTTATTTCTAGGGTCAGCTCACCACCTTTAGAATACTTAAAACAGTTTTAAACAGTAGAATCAAATATTATTTAATTTCCTTCCACTTTTGAATCCTGTTAACCAATTTATTGGCTTTAATGATCAGTTTAAATAATTCTGCAAAATTGCCAGAATCTTAATATTTGTATTTGCCATTATAATATCTAAAACACAATGTACAGCTATATAGTATTAATAGTGATACAATACTAATAATATAGTGTATTTGTACATAGTCTTTAGATGGGTTCATGAAATAAATGTTGGTGTAAATGTCTGTAAAACAAAAATATTTTTGATATGCCTTAATATATTTAATTAGTAGTTACTTATATATGAAGCACATTACTCTCTATAAATATATATATTTCACTCATAAACTTTGTTTCATACATTAAAAAATGACAATTTGTCTTTCCATTTATAATTCTTCAAATGTATATATTTTAAAGTATATTTTACAAATTTATTATGTTGCTTTTAAAATATTATCTCAAGATAATTTTCACTTGTTATTGCATAATATGGATATTTGTATAAAAAATAGCTATATATTAAATATGGATATTTATATCATAGGAAAACATATATAACACCAAAATAAATAAATCCAAAAAGCATGATAAAGTATCCAAATTAAAAAACAGAAGAGTCCAAGAAAAACACAAGAACAGATAGGAAGGAACAATGTGAAGTTGTCATATGAGACAAAAATGGCTAGCACATCTTACCAGATAAGCTATTCATTTTGTTTCAAATTTATAAATTGCATTATCATTTGAGCTAGTATTAACTATAAACTATAGATTATTTATTAAAATTTACATAGTGCATATAATTCTGTGCTAAAATGTGTTCATTTGGACACAAATTTAGTGATGTATTCAATTTAAATTTTAGAAATTAAACTAGACTTTGCTTGTTTTCCCTCTTGTTAAATATTTATTCTAGTTCAATTTCAAGAAAATTTTGCCTGATAAAAATAGCTTGCTCTTATAATTGCTGTTGATATTCTTTTTGCTTTTCCATCAATATCTTATTTATATTATTACAATTTTTAAAACGATAAATACATTTCAAGTTGTGAAATGCATTAAATTTCAACATATTGAAATATCATTGAACAACCAATATTAATGTTTTCTCAAGTACATTATATTTAAGTCAACAGAATATAAATATTTAAAACTAGAGATATAAACAATTAAGAATTTATTTTTTTTATTTCCTAATTATCCAAAAAAGAAACTTTTAAACTCTACATATTTTAGAATTGTTTATTTTTCTGATCATCTAATGAAATGTACTTTTTGATTAGTTGCTTTGTAACGTAAATTTCAGTCTCTTTAGGTACAAAGACTTTGATTTATTTTCAATGCACATAATAATGCATATAATTCAAGGACATTTTAAAAGTTAGTATTCATTTTTCTCAGTGTTGTTTATTTTTAGTTGACAAATATTTATTTACTAGGATGAAAGAAATTTCAGATTTTTCTCCTAAATACTTACAAACTTATGTTTTTATAAAGATTATGATAAAGATCTTTATTTTTTCTGTCTTTTTTTTCTAATAATGTGCTAACATTAATAGCTATTTCATTGGAGATAAAAAAAAAACAACTTATTTATTAAAAATTTATACATTTTTATAAGTTAATAATGGTATTTTTTTATAGCTGTTGAATTAGTGAAAATCAAAAGCAGCATATTTTCTCTATAGTTGTGATTATAAGCCTATTATATTGGAGCCGAGGAATGGGATTTATACCAAAGTAGATTTGCTTCTAAATCTACTTTGCACTTATTCAGCCAATTTATACTTTTTAGATTCTGTTTGATGAAATTTAGTTATCATTAATTTATCCTCTCCTGAAATGATCCAAGTTAAGATTTTCCTCAGAGTACCACATCTTCATCAACTATTTAGGATATTAATGAATTTGGCATAGATGCTATTGAATTGTGATCAGCCATGCAAATATAAGATTGATTTAAAAAAAAAGTAAAAAACTGCTTTATAAGTATACATAAAAGCTTTAGGTTGAAAAAATCTTTCTTTTATTATCAAGATGACCTACTATTTTCATTCCTTCTTTAAGTTTATTTCACTGATTCTGTAGCTTTAAATTTATTTCTACTCTTAATATTTTTAGATTTATTCAACAATTTACTTCATTCATTGAACTCTCTCTCTTCAGTTTGCTGAAAGTGTACCTTATTATTTTTGTATTATTCCATAATGCCAAACAATAAAATATCATCTCCATGGTTATGTAACATTAAGGTGGGGATGGGCTCATTGTTTAACTAAATGTAAAACTATGGCTGGGAGTGTTGGCCAGTTTTCCTGGTCACTGATTTGCCAACATCCTGGACAGGAGACTCTTCTATTCACATTGTTCTTAGATAATATCTGAAGAACTTCTAAGTTCAGGCTTGAATCACTACAGACTGTTGACAGCTATGAGTCACACAAAATTAAGGTTGGTAGATTTTTTTTTGTAATTGATCAAAGTCTTGGAATAATAATGAAAAAGTCTAAAGTATGTTAAGAAGATTATAGCAAAATGTAATTTATTTCAGCTGTTGGTTACATAGGTTTTCAAAACCTAGTGTTTTCCTTTCTTCAATTCTAACGCTTGACAGCATTTTGCAGTAGTCTGAACACTGACTTAATAGTTTACAACTATGATGATGATAGTAATGGGACAACAGTTCTATGTGTTTGTTAACAAAGGTTGGGAATGAAAATTTGGCAGTCTATCCTTATAGCTCTTACTATAATCTGCTCTTCTATTGTGTCTTCTCTCTGGATACCTCAACAGAACTATAGAAACTATACCCTCTGGACCTGAATATATATATATATATATATATATATATATATATATATATATATATATATATATATATATATATATACATAAAATTGTGTGTTTGGGCAGCAATCCTTCTTTTATACATGTTTCATTAAAAATGACTGACCAGGTACAGTGGTTAAGTTTTTGACTTAATTTTTCTTGTTTCCTTATAATTTTCTTCTTTTCTGGACATAAATTATGTAAAAATATAGCCAAAAGCATTTGAACATGCAGAACATTTGGGCAATTTTTACATAAATTATGTCCAGAAAAGTATAAAATTACAAGAACACAAGAAAAATGAAATAAAAAAAATTAACCTCAGTCCCTTGTCAGTCATTTTTAAAGAAATTTACATATATTTGTGTGTGTGGGGGGGGGGGTCAGGCCCCCACCAGTGAATTTTTCTTAATATAAACAAACCATGAGACCAATTGATCAGCATTAACAATTTTTTTCAGAATGCCTTTTCCAAATCCCACTCTTGTCTGATGAAACAACTTAATCTCAAGGGTCTTAAGAAATAATTTTTATTTCAACAGATGAAATAATGTATTACTTGTCATCATTTTGGCCTGACTTAAATGTTGCAGGTGGATGCAGGGCCATGCCATAACCAGTTATAAGTTACTCCCTAGTTAATATCCAGGTTTTAACTCCTCAAGCTAACTAATTTTTCAAAACTAATTAACTTTCTTAATTAATTCTTTTTCCACATTCAATTCTAATAATTATTAAATATAATCAGGCCTCTTTTCATGTTTTTTCCCTGGCATTAAGCCAGACCTTTCTACATTTAACTCTGTTCATCATCCTCTGTCAAAACTCCTTGGAGCTCTATTTCTCCCACATGAGTGGGTTACCACTTGCTTATTCTGACATTTTTAGTAGTAGTTATTTATTTAGTTTTCAAAGAAGGCATATAATGGGGCACCCAATAAGGAATGAAATCACCAATCAGTAGTATGATCTGTAAGAATAGCTTGTTGACCACTACTGTGGGAGTAATAGTTAGATGGAGAATGAACATAAAAGAGTTAGTTTTAATACTTTCAATGTTACATTCTTATAGTATTGCTGCCTGGCTGTGCTGTTTGATTTTCTTTTGAAAAATAGGAAATTGTCATTTATTAGAAATAAATGACTATAAAAGACACTAACAGCAACTTCTAATAGACCCTTTTTGGTCTTGACCAGATAATCAGCAGTAACGACTAAGCTAAATGACATACCCAATACACTATATAATAAAAATTCATGACAAAACAGATACAATACTATGTTTAAAATGGTTTGGAAATAGCTTTAAGCACTACTTAGTTTATAAGAAATGCTGGGAGCCAACATTTCATTGTGCCTTGAAAACATACACAAAAATAAATCAAAAAGTAAAGATAATTTCCATACAATACCTTTATTTCCACTGATAAAGAACAGATGCATGTGTCACTTTTTGATATTATCCCCACCCCATGCACAGTGATACACTTCTGGTATCATTCATTTTTTTTCTGGAATTTGAAATTATTTAGTATATAGACAAATTATTTATATTCTTCAATAAATATGAATCATATATTTGTGTATGAAGATGAGATTTCTTTACTTTATATGAATAAGCTCTGTATATTTTATCCATATCTTTGTTTTACTTTGCTTTTATCAAAGAATTCAGTAATACGAGTAAAAACATTGATAAAATATAAACATAGCATAGAATCAAACAGTAATAATATTATTATTTCTTGATAATTACAGACTTAAGAATACAAATTTTTATTTTAAATATTAAGATATTCTTCCAATAATACCTGGTACCTGGTCCACACTATAACCAACAGTAGCACAATATACTTTTTAACTTTAAAGATCTACTACAAATACTCCCACAATTATTAAAGATCTACTATTATCTCCCACAATTTTGAATGATTGGTTTAAGAAAAACAAAATTAATTTATTGTACTTTTTTGAATAGGAAAATTATATATTAAGAATAAAATCTATCACATCTCAAGATATAAGAATTATAATGTTTATTATTGATAGACAAAACTATTTATATATTCTATCTCACTAAGATATGACATGAACATTCACAGGGGTAGACTGCCATCTTTTACTTCTCAGTGTTGCATGATTGAAGTAGTCTGCTGAGTGGAGTTTATTATAGCTGATTCTTCAGAGTTGTATCCAACATATATAAGTGCTGATCTTTAGTTGCCATTCACACTATGCCATCCTTTACTTCTCAGTGTTGCATGATTGAAATAGTCTGCTCAATGGAGTTTATTATAGCTGATTCTTCAGAGTTGAATTCATCATATATAAGTGCTGATCTTTAGTTGCCATTCACTCTGTGCCATCCTTTACTTCTCAGTATTGTATGATTGAAATAGTCTGCTCAATGGAGTTTATTGCAACTGATTCTTCAGAGTTGAATTCATCATATATAAGTGAGGATCTTTAGTTGCCATTCACTCTATGCCATCCTTTACTTCTCAGTGTTGCATGATTGAAATAGTCTGCTCAATGGAGTTTATTGCAACTGATTCTTCAGAGTTGAATTCATCATATATAAGTACTGATCTTTAGTTGCCATTCACTATGTGCCATCCTTTACTTCTCAGTGTTGCATGATTGAAATAGTCTGCTCAATGGAGTTTATTGCAACTGATTCTTCAGAGTTGAATTCATCATATATAAGTGCTGATCTTTAGTTGCCATTCACTCTGTGCCATCCTTTACTTCTCAGTGTTGCATGATTGAAATAGTCTGCTCAATGGAGTTTATTGCAACTGATTCATCAGAGTTGAATTCATCATATATAAGTGCTGATCTTTAGTTGCCATTCACTCTGTGCCATCTTTTACTTCTCAGTGTTGCATGATTGAAATAGTCTGCTCAATGGAGTTTATTACAACTGATTCTTCAGAGTTGAATTCATCATATATAAGTGCTGATCTTTAGTTGCCATTCACTCTGTGCCATCCTTTACTTCTCAGTATTGCATGATTGAAATAGTCTGCTCAATGGAGTTTATTGCAACTGATTCTTCAGAGTTGAATTCATCATATATAAGTGCTGATCTTTAGTTGCCATTCACTCTATGCCATCCTTTACTTCTCAGTATTGCATGATTGAAATAGTCTGCTCAATGGAGTTTATTGCAACTGATTCTTCAGAGTTGAATTCATCATATATAAGTGCTGATCTTTAGTTGCCATTCACTCTGTGCCATCCATTACTTCTCAGTATTGCATGATTGAAATAGTCTGCTCAATGGAGTTTATTGCAACTGATTCTTCAGAGTTGAATTCATCATATATAAGTGCTGATCTTTAGTTGCCATTCACTCTGTGCCATCCTTTACTTCTCAGTGTTGCATGATTGAAATAGTCTGCTCAATGGAGTTTATTGCAACTGATTCTTCAGAGTTGAATTCATCATATATAAGTGCTGATCTTTAGTTGCCATTCACTCTGTGCCATCCTTTACTTCTCAGTGTTGCATGATTGAAATAGTCTGCTCAATGGAGTTTATTGCAACTGATTCTTCAGAGTTGAATTCATCATATATAAGTGCTGATCTTTAGTTGCCATTCACTCTGTGCCATCCTTTACTTCTCAGTGTTGCATGATTGAAATAGTCTGCTCAATGGAGTTTATTGCAACTGATTCTTCAGAGTTGAATTCATCATATATAAGTGCTGAGCTTTAGTTGCCATTCACTCTGGGCCATCCTTTACTTCTCAGTGTTGCATGATTGAAATAGTCTGCTCAATGGAGTTTATTGCAACTGATTCTTCAGAGTTGAATTCATCATATATAAGTGCTGATCTTTAGTTGCCATTCACTCTATGCCATCCTTTACTTCTCAGTATTGTATGATTGAAATAGTCTGCTCAATGGAGTTTATTGCAACTGATTCTTCAGAGTTGAATTCATCATATATAAGTGCTGATCTTTAGTTGCCATTCACTCTGTGCCATCCTTTACTTCTCAGTATTGTATGATTGAAATAGTCTGCTCAATGGAGTTTATTGCAACTGATTCTTCAGAGTTGAATTCATCATATATAAGTGCTGATCTTTAGTTGCCATTCACTCTGTGCCATCCTTTACTTCTCAGTATTGTATGATTGAAATAGTCTGCTCAATGGAGTTTATTGCAACTGATTCTTCAGAGTTGAATTCATCATATATAAGTGCTGATCTTTAGTTGCCATTCACTCTGTGCCATCCTTTACTTCTCAGTATTGCATGATTGAAATAGTCTGCTCAATGGAGTTTATTGCAACTGATTCTTCAGAGTTGAATTCATCATATATAAGTGCTGATCTTTAGTTGCCATTCACTCTGTGCCATCCTTTACTTCTCAGTATTGCATGATTGAAATAGTCTGCTCAATGGAGTTTATTGCAACTGATTCTTCAGAGTTGAATTCATCATATATAAGTGCTGATCTTTAGTTGCCATTCACTCTGTGCCATCCATTACTTCTCAGTATTGCATGATTGAAATAGTCTGCTCAATGGAGTTTATTGCAACTGATTCTTCAGAGTTGAATTCATCATATATAAGTGCTGATCTTTAGTTGCCATTCACTCTGTGCCATCCTTTACTTCTCAGTGTTGCATGATTGAAATAGTCTGCTCAATGGAGTTTATTGCAACTGATTCTTCAGAGTTGAATTCATCATATATAAGTGCTGATCTTTAGTTGCCATTCACTCTGTGCCATCCTTTACTTCTCAGTGTTGCATGATTGAAATAGTCTGCTCAATGGAGTTTATTGCAACTGATTCTTCAGAGTTGAATTCATCATATATAAGTGCTGATCTTTAGTTGCCATTCACTCTGTGCCATCCTTTACTTCTCAGTGTTGCATGATTGAAATAGTCTTCTCAATGGAGTTTATTGCAACTGATTCATCAGAGTTGAATTCATCATATATAAGTGCTGATCTTTAGTTGCCATTCACTCTATGCCATCCTTTACTTCTCAGTATTGTATGATTGAAATAGTCTGCTCAATGGAGTTTATTGCAACTGATTCTTCAGAGTTGAATTCATCATATATAAGTGCTGATCTTTAGTTGCCATTCACTCTGTGCCATCCTTTACTTCTCAGTATTGTATGATTGAAATAGTCTGCTCAATGGAGTTTATTGCAACTGATTCTTCAGAGTTGAATTCATCATATATAAGTGCTGATCTTTAGTTGCCATTCACTCTGTGCCATCCTTTACTTCTCAGTATTGTATGATTGAAATAGTCTGCTCAATGGAGTTTATTGCAACTGATTCTTCAGAGTTGAATTCATCATATATAAGTGCTGATCTTTAGTTGCCATTCACTCTGTGCCATCCTTTACTTCTCAGTATTGCATGATTGAAATAGTCTGCTCAATGGAGTTTATTGCAACTGATTCTTCAGAGTTGAATTCATCATATATAAGTGCTGATCTTTAGTTGCCATTCACTCTATGCCATCCTTTACTTCTCAGTATTGTATGATTGAAATAGTCTGCTCAATGGAGTTTATTGCAACTGATTCTTCAGAGTTGAATTCATCATATATAAGTGCTGATCTTTAGTTGCCATTCACTCTGTGCCATCCTTTACTTCTCAGTATTGTATGATTGAAATAGTCTGCTCAATGGAGTTTATTGCAACTGATTCTTCAGAGTTGAATTCATCATATATAAGTGCTGATCTTTAGTTGCCATTCACTCTGTGCCATCCTTTACTTCTCAGTATTGTATGATTGAAATAGTCTGCTCAATGGAGTTTATTGCAACTGATTCTTCAGAGTTGAATTCATCATATATAAGTGCTGATCTTTAGTTGCCATTCACTCTGTGCCATCCTTTACTTCTCAGTATTGCATGATTGAAATAGTCTGCTCAATGGAGTTTATTGCAACTGATTCTTCAGAGTTGAATTCATCATATATAAGTGCTGATCTTTAGTTGCCATTCACTCTGTGCCATCCTTTACTTCTCAGTGTTGCATGATTGAAATAGTCTGCTCAATGGAGTTTATTGCAACTGATTCTTCAGAGTTGAATTCATCATATATAAGTGCTGATCTTTAGTTGCCATTCACTCTGTGCCATCCTTTACTTCTCAGTGTTGCATGATTGAAATAGTCTGCTCAATGGAGTTTATTGCAACTGATTCTTCAGAGTTGAATTCATCATATATAAGTGCTGATCTTTAGTTGCCATTCACTCTGTGCCATCCTTTACTTCTCAGTATTGCATGATTGAAATAGTCTGCTCAATGGAGTTTATTGCAACTGATTCTTCAGAGTTGAATTCATCATATATAAGTGCTGATCTTTAGTTGCCATTCACTCTGTGCCATCCATTACTTCTCAGTATTGCATGATTGAAATAGTCTGCTCAATGGAGTTTATTGCAACTGATTCTTCAGAGTTGAATTCATCATATATAAGTGCTGATCTTTAGTTGCCATTCACTCTGTGCCATCCTTTACTTCTCAGTGTTGCATGATTGAAATAGTCTGCTCAATGGAGTTTATTGCAACTGATTCTTCAGAGTTGAATTCATCATATATAAGTGCTGATCTTTAGTTGCCATTCACTCTGTGCCATCCTTTACTTCTCAGTGTTGCATGATTGAAATAGTCTGCTCAATGGAGTTTATTGCAACTGATTCTTCAGAGTTGAATTCATCATATATAAGTGCTGATCTTTAGTTGCCATTCACTCTGTGCCATCCTTTACTTCTCAGTGTTGCATGATTGAAATAGTCTGCTCAATGGAGTTTATTGCAACTGATTCATCAGAGTTGAATTCATCATATATAAGTGCTGATCTTTAGTTGCCATTCACTCTATGCCATCCTTTACTTCTCAGTATTGTATGATTGAAATAGTCTGCTCAATGGAGTTTATTGCAACTGATTCTTCAGAGTTGAATTCATCATATATAAGTGCTGATCTTTAGTTGCCATTCACTCTGTGCCATCCTTTACTTCTCAGTATTGTATGATTGAAATAGTCTGCTCAATGGAGTTTATTGCAACTGATTCTTCAGAGTTGAATTCATCATATATAAGTGCTGATCTTTAGTTGCCATTCACTCTGTGCCATCCTTTACTTCTCAGTATTGTATGATTGAAATAGTCTGCTCAATGGAGTTTATTGCAACTGATTCTTCAGAGTTGAATTCATCATATATAAGTGCTGATCTTTAGTTGCCATTCACTCTGTGCCATCCTTTACTTCTCAGTATTGCATGATTGAAATAGTCTGCTCAATGGAGTTTATTGCAACTGATTCTTCAGAGTTGAATTCATCATATATAAGTGCTGATCTTTAGTTGCCATTCACTCTGTGCCATCCTTTACTTCTCAGTGTTGCATGATTGAAATAGTCTGCTCAATGGAGTTTATTGCAACTGATTCTTCAGAGTTGAATTCATCATATATAAGTGCTGAGCTTTAGTTGCCATTCACTCTGTGCCATCCTTTACTTCTCAGTGTTGCATGATTGAAATAGTCTGCTCAATGGAGTTTATTGCAACTGATTCTTCAGAGTTGAATTCATCATATATAAGTGCTGATCTTTAGTTGCCATTCACTCTATGCCATCCTTTACTTCTCAGTATTGTATGATTGAAATAGTCTGCTCAATGGAGTTTATTGCAACTGATTCTTCAGAGTTGAATTCATCATATATAAGTGCTGATCTTTAGTTGCCATTCACTCTGTGCCATCCTTTACTTCTCAGTATTGCATGATTGAAATAGTCTGCTCAATGGAGTTTATTGCAACTGATTCTTCAGAGTTGAATTCATCATATATAAGTGCTGATCTTTAGTTGCCATTCACTCTGTGCCATCTTTTACTTCTCAGTGTTGCATGATTGAAATAGTCTGCTCAATGGAGTTTATTGCAACTGATTCTTCAGAGTTGAATTCATCATATATAAGTGCTGATCTTTAGTTGCCATTCACTCTATGCCATCCTTTACTTCTCAGTGTTGCATGATTGAAATAGTCTGCTCAATGGAGTTTATTGCAACTGATTCTTCAGAGTTGAATTCATCATATATAAGTGCTGATCTTTAGTTGCCATTCACTCTGTGCCATCCTTTACTTCTCAGTGTTGCATGATTGAAATAGTCTGCTCAATGGAGTTTATTATAGCTGATTCTTCAGAGTTGAATTCATCATATATAAGTGCTGATCTTTAGTTGCCATTCACTCTGTGCCATCCTTTACTTCTCAGTATTGCATGATTGAAATAGTCTGCTCAATGGAGTTTATTGCAGCTGATTCTTCAGAGTTGAATTCATCATATATAAGTGCTGATCTTTAGTTGCCATTCACTCTATGCCATCTTTTACTTCTCAGTGTTGCATGATTTAGGGTTCTGATCAACAGATTCTGTTACAGTTGATTCTTCAGATATAAGTGCTGATCTTTGGTTACTATTTTCTCTCTGTTTATCTCTCTTTCTTCTAATATGTTTGTCCTGATGCCACTGTAACAATGTATGTCCTTTGTTTGTCACATTTATTAGTGACATTTGCTGATGTCCAACTTTTATCATCTAATTAGACTTGTTCACAATCACCCTGTTTTGACAATGAAAGTTCCTTCCCTCTATGTTGGTAGTTCATATTTCTGCTGCTGTTCTTATTATTGAATATATCTTTTCCAAATGGCATAGTTCTAGTGATGGCTTCATAACATTTACCTCCAATCTTTTCAATAGTTCTAAGTTCACACATGCATCTTTTCCCAGCATTGTTGAAACGTTCAGGTTAACAACTTGAAATGCCAAGTATCTTACCTTGTTGTTGACTAAGCATTTCAATTTTACTTGATCTTCAGGTTGGAAGATGTGTTGACTGTAAATCTTCAGTTGGACTTTGGTTGTCTGTAGCTGACTAGTGTAATATCTATGTGCTACATTATTGACTATTAGTTTGCCTTCTTCTGTATTCTCCAACTTGAAATTAATGGTTGTGGTGCCATTTAATACTATCTCTTTTGTCCATTGGATGTCACAACATTTGTTTCTAATATGATGTCATCTAAAAATAGGAAGCACTATGATGGGTCATCACTTTCCTTGGATCTTACTTCTGATACACCTCATGGTTTACAACAGCACACATGCTGGCAACATGATTGGATGCGTAACATTATCCATATGTTTTTCCATAAGCTGGTGTACATTTTTCCACATTTAGCACACAAAATGTGACATTTAGAGTGGATGTTCTGATATTGGGACACCAGGTTTTTCTCCTTTCCTGTTTTTTTTTCTTGTTGTTTTTCAGTCCTCTGTTATGTTACTGTCAAAATTTATATTTCTGCATTTATATTTTTAATTTGGTTCACAATGACTTCAATTACTTGGCAATTGTCTATCTGTCCAAGTCACAAAATAGTAATTCATGAGTGTTTTTGTTTAAGATGCCACATATAATTTGTCTCTGACTAAGTCATCCTGGAGATTGCCAAATTCAGTCTTTAGCCTTCAGTTTTATATCAGTTGGAAATTAATCTAATTTTTATGAAGGTAAATGGTTTTTGCTGAAAAATAAATATCTGGTGTATGTTATATTTTTTCTCAGTCAACAATATTCTCAGAAATTATTTTTCATACATTGTATTTTGTTCTTTTCATTAGTGTTTTCAAAGTTTAGTGAATTTAAAATTTGTTGGGTATGTGGTCCAGTTAAGTGTAGGAATGGGGTGACATGTATTTGGTCATCTTCTTCTGTTACTCAAGCAGCAAGTGAATAAAAACCACATTGTTGTCCCCAAACTGTATTACTTCCATCCAGATTTCATACAAAATTGAGGTTATTTGGTGGTTTCAAACTCATTTCTTTTTGTTTTGGTTCTGATTTACTATTCTGAAGTCATTTCAAGTTATTCATTTGTGTATTCATAATGGTGGTGCAATTCTGAAGTCATTTCACATTTGTGTATTCATTATGGTGGTGCAATTCTGAAGTCATTTCACATTTGTGTATTCATAATGGTGGTGCAATTCTGAAGTCATTTCACATTTGTGTATTCATAATGGTGGTGCAATTCTGAAGTCATTTCACATTTGTGTATTCATTATGGTGGTGCAATTCTGAAGTCATTTCACATTTGTGTATTCATAATGGTGGTGCAATTCTGAAGTCATTTCACATTTGTGTATTCATAATGATGGTGCAATTCTGAAGTCATTTCACATTTGTGTATTCATTATGGTGGTGCAATTCTGAAATCATTTCACATTTGTGTATTCATAATGGTGGTGCAAATTTCAAACAAGGGAATGCTTCATATTTTTGTTTCCAAGTCAAACTGTTTCACTCATTTGTTTTTTTGTTTTTTTGTTTTTCTTGTGTAGCCTGTGGACGGGTTACATTATTCTATCACCATATTATGTATCATGTTAATGTACCATGCTGGACAACTGTGTAACAGTGAAAGATGAGACAAGACATATTGTGTGTTTATCTGTAGCAACCTATGGCATGACTAACTCTGACTGCTAGTAGCTGCAGGCCCTACAATTTACTGAAATGTGATTGGTCTCTATAAATAGTTACAAGGAAATTAATTTTGTATTTACTAATACATCAAACTTACTTTTTATGTTATAGTCAAAAATTATTTCATTGCTCTTGTCTAATAAGTAAATTATTATTAGCTTCACATTTAAGTCTATATTATATTACAGGTTGACATTTTTTGCATTATTAAACATAAAAGTTGTTTTAAAAAACACACAGGTATGTGTGTAATATTGTAAGATATACAAAAAATCTCTTTACCTGGTAGAACCAAATTTTACTGGCAGTCGAAATTGGTCTCTAATGCATACAACAACTATCACCACACCAAAGACAAAAGTTGTGATTTGTCATAAAGATGGTGAATGACAAACAACAAGATTGACAGTACATAAAATCTTCCTATGTCAGTTGAATGTGCCATTATTAAAACTTTGAGAATGTTACTGTACTTAACAAGGGTGGAAGAGGCTGTAAGAGAATTTGCCTTTTATTGTTGTCCCCTCAATACAAGGCTCAAGAATAAAGTAAAGGGTTACTGAATTAGATTAAGATTATAGTGATCACAGAAATATCCACTTGGGAGTCTGTTTAACAAAGTAATAGTTCTTGAAAAGAAGCATTCCAAGTGGAACTTCCTCCTTACTAATGGAATGCAAAGGCAATGAGGTTGATTAAACCCTGTATATTTGAATTGGTGGGACTAAGGAATGGAGCTTGTCAGAACATTTGCCATAGAAATAGTCATAGAGTGGCAAGTGTTTTGCAATATTTCATTTTTTTTTTTTTTTTTAAGCTTATCACCCCAAGCAAGGCTGGAAGCCACTAGCATGCAAGGGGTTACAGAAGGTTTGGAGGAAGAGCAGATAGGAGTGGTAAAGGAGAGGATGTGGAGAAAGATAGTGGATCGATCAAGGCAAGGGGGTTACAGAAGATTTGGAGCGAGAGCAGATAGGAATGAAAGGGGAAAGGATGTGGAGAAAGGAAGTGGATAGATCAAGGCAACTGGAGATGTCAATTGATGTTACACTTAAATAGTTGGAGATTGTATTTGTCAGAGAAACAGGAATAAAGAAGGGAGTTCCACAGGCGATATGTGTGAGACATGAAGCTATTGGAGTAGAAGAGATATCTACATCTAACAGTTTCAACGGTGAAGGGGTGGAAACGAGATGCCAGCCTCGTAGGACGTTTAAATTTATGAGGCCTAGGAACCAGTTGTGGGAAAGTGACTGTAGGGTGTAAAATAATTCATGCATTGTTTTTTCTCTATCCCTCTTGCTTCAATCTGTCCTGTGAGTATCAAATTTTCCAAGCCCTCTTTCCTCATTATGTGCTCTAGAAATTTAAATTATCTGTTCCTGATGTTATGTATGTGTCCTTTTTGTTTCCATTCTCTCTAAAACTTTGTCATTGCTCACATGTTCAGTTCATGGTATTCTCAACTGTAGAACCACATTTCTGTAGCTACATTATTCTTTATCTGTGAAGATATTGTCCAGCATTCACTGATATTATGTAACAGTTCAGTACTCTTTTATTTTTTTCTAATGAAATGTTTGTTTTTTAATACTTTACTTAGCTTTTGGAAGGCATCTTTCACTTTCCCAGTGTGCCTAACTGTATATTTCATTTTATTATTTTGTAATTATATAAATGATCAAGTGTGTGTATCCAGATTTAACATTGATACTAAAAAGTATCTGATATCCATATAGTCAGATAACTGATTAGCTAGAATTAAAGTTAGAAATAGACTTGATTCAGTGACCACAATAACTCATTTGCCAAAACTGATGTGTTGTTTCTTTGAAGTAATACTTATATACTAGATCTAAGTACAACATAAGATGTCCAAGTTTTGTACTATTAAAAGCAATATAAATTTGTGATTAAGATATTCCCTAAAATATTTATGAATGAACATTCACTGAAAATAGTTAACAACTCAGCTCTTGTCTTTTCAGCTAAAGCAAACTATGCATATTCCATTCCATCATTTGACTGACTTTCCTTTATCAATTTCATTATGTATTTTAATGTTTGTTGCAACTTGCCTGATTTCCTCTTTCTTTCCACATGAATATCTGCATCTTATTTGCCAAACCTGTTTTATTTCGTTCTCCTTCAGCTTAGTTTCCTCTTTCTTTTGAATTCTTTTCACTTCATTCATGAATTACACAGATTCTTTTTCATGAGTCAGTATTAGTTTCTGTAATCATCATAACCATCATTATCATCAAAAAAACCTTTCTCTTCTTAGTAAAATTTATAATGCAAGATACAATTTGAATTTATTAATTCTTCTCTCATTCACTTTGCAATTGCTGTTATTATACAAATTTTATTTTTGCTTATAAACAAACTTATTTGCATTGTCATTATTTCCCTGTCTGAGATTCTAATACAATGTCACTTTAAACAAGACTTCTGTGTTGTATGGCATTGGAGCACCATCAATGAGAAAATTGTTATATCAGTAAATAGACATTGGAGAAGGAGACGAAGCAGTGTTACAAATACTTTCACATCCCTTACCAGACTTTACAGTGTAACCACCATTGCAGGGTCTGCCTGTCCCCTAGAGGCTTCAACAGCTACTAGTGATCCTTCATCAGACATGAAATGACTTCAGAAAGATTTTTTTTCATAATTTATTTTTGCATAAAGCCAGTAGATAGATTCAAAGAAACATTAATATATAATTTTCTAATACAAAATTTCCATGTAAAAATATTTTATCTGTGGAAGTATAAGTATCAAAATAAAATCAACCTACTAGTCATTGCAAGATTTACTTTAGGTACCTATCAGGTGAAAATTGTTACATTCTGAATACTGTATATACTTACCATATATATTTATGTATCATGTGACTTTTGAAGACCTAATTTTGAAGCTAATTTTAAGGACGTTACATCATACATGAGATATAAAATTAGCATATGTACTGCTGTCCTTGGCTATTGACCAAACTATATATCTATTTATTATAGTCAAATTAGCTTCAAAATTAGGTCTTCAAAAGTCACATGATACACAAATATATATGGTAATTTTCATTTTATCTGAAAGCCTTATTTTAGAAACTTTTCCAGCAGGGTTCTCTTGATGCCATGATAAGGTTGTACAGTTATAACTGTTCTTTCTGATATTTAATTCTCATAGTTATTTTATTTTCACAGAACTTGTGAGTGTTACTAGTTTTACTACCTTATTTCATATTTTACATACAAACCATGACAACAACTAAAACAAACAGTAAAATCAAACCCAGTTTTTCCAAACCAAAATTAGAATACAAGTTTTTTTATCTCCTATAATGAGTCTACATTCTAACATTCAACCTTCAAGAGATCAAACCTGATCTCATGTTCCTATCTGAAAGTGGACCACCAATTTAGTCTAATTCAATTTGGAGAATTTACAATCCGAGTTTACTTGACTCTATCCACAAAACATGTTCCTCAAAATTGCCATGAGCTTGAGGTCTATATCAGGGATGTCTTCCTATGTGACAAAGACACCAAAAAGGAAGATTGATTTCCCATTCATATTTCATTGCCCTCATTCATAGTATACCTTATTATCTTCACTGCCTGTCATCTTCAGGATAATTGAAATTGTGATGTTTGACAGAATAACTGAGAAGACTGATGTCATCTTCTTTGATCATCCACCAGTTAGCATTTATGTATGTGGTGATTTCAGTGTTCAATATAAGGAGTGAAACAAAAAATGATGGAGTAGATAAATACTGTCATGACTTCTGGGCATTGCACAAACCTCCTAGGCGTCTTTTTTACCTCCTGTTCTAACAAATGTTCTGCTAAAGTGTTACCACCTTTGGACTTTTCTTTAGACCACTTATTGATAAATGTCAAGATTGATGCCAAACAAAAGCCATCCTCTGGTGTCACATTTTACAGGACAATTGTTCACATTCAAAAGCTGACTGAATAATGCTGGAAAATGCAAAGAGTAGCTATTATAAATGACTCTGAGCTAACCTCTTTGCAGTGAACTTTGCCTTTACTACTATGTTGGAAAACAAGAGTCATCTCCTACCTGACTTCCCACCTCTCAAAGGGCACAATCTCTATTTTGGCTCAGGAAGTTTTCAGGTTAAACAAAAGACTTGACTTTACAAAGACTACCAGGTTCAGATAAAATTCCAGTAACCGTTCTTAAGAACCTTAGTCCAGAATTATCTCCAATCTTGACAAATTTGCTTAACTACTGCCTGGAGGAGAAAGATTTTCCAGGTCTATGAACAGTGTTCAAGAATATTGATGCGAGCTCATCCCTATTACAGTATCACTCTATGAGCTTTCCCCTTTAATGTCATCAACAAACTTCTTCTGTTATCAAGAAGGTTGTTGAACATTTCAACAGGAACAACCTCCTGAGTGACAACCAGTATATATTTCACTCCTCTAGATCCACTGCAGATATCTTAATTGTCATTAAACACAATCAGTGAGGCACTCAATAATAAACTTGTGAGAGTAATCACCTTACATATCTCAAAGGCTTTTTCATCCTCATTCCCTTCATATTCCATTAGTAAGAAGGAAGTTTCACTAAAACAGCTTCTTTCCAAAAATGACTACTTCGCTGATCACTACAATCACCCTCTTCAAGTCTAGTATCAACTTTTATCTATCCCTCATATCCTAATAATCTGCACTTACTTCCTTCTTACACCTATAAAACAACCTCATTTAGTAACCCTCTACCTTGAGTGGCTCTTGTGTGAACTTTTAGTAAGAGAAAAATATATAAACAGTGCAGTATTAAAGCAAAAGAAAATAGAATTTTTTCTTAGTGTAAAAAGTATTTATCTTTAGAGCATTTTCATTAATTAAATGAGTTTCTTTATCAAATGAAATATATAATTAAGGGAATATGATTTATTAACTATGTATGTATAATATGTGAAAGTGTCTGTAATTATTTCTTATATCAAAAACAATGATATTTTTATTGATAAGCAAATGTATTGTTATTTAATATTTGATGAGGTAAAAAGAAATTCAATTTTTTATATTTGGTGATATTTTTTGTAAATACTTTTTATTGGAATAAATTAATTTTTTTCTCTAATCAAACTAAATCAGTGTATAATTCATACATTTGATAAAGCCTTATTAGAAACAAGATGAGGGATATAGTTTAGATACATAATAAAACAAACACGCATCATAACCATAGTAGCACATAAACATGAAAGAACACTAAATATAGAAAGTAGATTGGCTTATACCAATGGCTGTAATTATCCATATGACTAGTTTTACAGAAACACTATGTTCAATAAAAATAACAATTTATCAATTGCTTTTTTTAAATAAAAACTCAGAACTTGGTAACTGATAATATTCATCAAATTTTATTTGCTCTTTGGAGGTTTGTTTGTTTTTTTCACTAAATAGAGAAGTTTTATTATTAGTTATCCTTACTTTGTTTCATTTAGATAAAAATTAATTAGGATACGTTTTTGTATCTGGGATTTCTTTTCAAAGTATTTATTTAGAATGTCTGAATTTACTCATTTGAAAAGGAATTCAAATTTATCTTTAAATAACACTGGATACCATATTTTCCTCTACATTATAAAAGTAACTTTCTGTTACTTGTTTCTTTCATTTATATTTATTAAGTTTTCTTACTATCATTAAAGTTAAAACTGGTCTATATTCGATACCTCCAACAAAATTTCTAGTATTTCAAAATATTCTAGCAGTCAACATAGTCTTTATAGACAGTCTTAACATGTTCTTCTCAGTAACAACCTATTAATGCTGGCCATAAAATTCAGTATTAATCATAAAAATAAAAATCTGGTATTAATTATAGGTGTAAATAGGTCTTTCACTAACTGGGCAAATCACCTCACAT
Organism: Acanthosepion esculentum; assembly: GCA_964036315.1. Lineage (NCBI taxonomy): Eukaryota > Metazoa > Mollusca > Cephalopoda > Sepiida > Sepiidae > Acanthosepion > Acanthosepion esculentum. The sequence continues at coordinate 40,539,240 of OZ038520.1, forward strand.
TGCATTCCTTTTCTCGTTTGTTTCATTCTGCACAAAAACTGGAAAAGGCTTTTTGCCCACTTGTAACAAATTGACAGTCTTGTTTGAAGATTTATTGGTGCATGAAAGTTGTAAATGGTGACTTCCAGCAGTGAAAGAGTTAAGCTAACAGATTAAGAAAGATGCTAACTAAATCATTAATCAATGGTTAGTTAAAATAATGAAAGATTAGTTCAAAAATATTAATTAAAACCATAAAATGAAGATTGAAAAGAATGACTTGGAGTTGATACTATGTGTTTACATAAATGGAAGTGCACTTTTCAGTAACCCCAAAGGCCAAGAATTTAACAAAATGGAATCTGTCAAAGCCAAAACTAGTTGGGAAACTAAGTTTTAAATGACTGATTTTATAAATATTGAATATAATAAGTGTCAATCATTTATCAGGATGAAATGTTTCAAGCCAGATAGTGGCAGAAAAATTGAAAAATATCTTATCTTCCAGCATTTAATAGGGAAGATATTAATTTATCAATCACATCTTCCTTAACATAAGGCTTATGGCCATATCACATTGAAACACCATTTTCAATATGATCACCAAAGTTAAGCAATGTTGAGCCTGGTCAATAACCTAGATGGGTGACTGCTTGGGAATACCAGATGCTGTTAGCTTGGCTGTGCAGGTCATGTAATGGATAATAGCATGGAATTGGAGAGCCAAGTTCCAATTCCAGTTTGGTTCATTATATTCACTTGTGCAACAGTATGAATCCACCTCTTTTCCCCCAGCTATGGGTTAATTAGTAAGACTTGTATCACTAAATCATTATTATCTCAAAAAACAAAATTCTTACAACTTGAAAATATTTTCTCATTTTAAATAACCTGCAAAAGATCGAATATATTTTCTCATTTTAAATAACCTGCAAAAGATTGAATATGCTAAAATAAATTATATATTCAATATTTATAAAACCAGAGAATTGGGCCACTACTATTCCCCCAAGATAAACTGTGTTATTGATTTTCAATTTCTTTGGTTTATCTTGAAAACTCAATGGGTGTGGACAGATATCCGTTTCTGGGGAAGGGAACAAAAATTCAAACTCATAACAATAGAAATTTCACATCACAAGAACTCCTGTGTGGTTAAAGATGATACTCAATTATTCATGTAAACCAGTGCTTACAGGCTGTAGCAGCAGCAGCAGCAACAGAGCTAAAAAAGTGGCCCCAACCATTTACATTGATGATAGAGAGAGAGAGATAACTGAGAAAAGTTCAGTTGTTCATTGCAATTGCTGAAAGAGTTAAAATCTAAACCACCAGGAATAGCCAAGTGTGGCAGTCAAAGTTGATAATAAGAGAGAGTGGAATCCCACCATCAATAGCTGTTTTTTGAATTGAAAAGTCATGGAATGCTCAAAGCAATATTAAGATTTAATGGTTGCAAGAACTCCCTTTAAATGATTATTGTCATATGTGAATATAGCTGAAGAACACACATACCAAGGTTGTAAATACTCTTACACCAAAAAATGTTGTCTGAATTCACCTAAAGTTTTTTTTTATTTGTTTTATTAACTGTTCTGTCTATTTCCCAAGAAGTAAAATTACTTTAATCATACACTAGCATTGGCCATTATTTCCTACAGGTTTGCACCATTTGATTTCATGGTCTGAAAAAAATTTTCTTAAGTACACAATGAATCCACTAGATGTTTATAATCTTAGATGTGGGTGGCAAGGGACCAACTAATAATATCAAAGGCAGAGAAATAAATTTCACACCAATATTCAAAATCACTTACAACCACACATCTGATTATGTATGGTGTGGTGACAATAGGATTGACATCCTAAGGGACCACACTTAACCACACCCATTTATATATGGTGCCATGACATTGGAAGCTCACTCTGGTATCCAACCATTCATTCTTGTTTATACACTTATAATGGAATAAAAGGTGAAAATACTACCAGAGAGAGAAATGAAAATTAAAATCCTGTTTCCAATATATTTGGTTATTTATTCAATTTTACAAAGGTAGGTAAGTGACATTTGGGATAACTTTGCTGTTAATTCTGTCTTCAGACTAACAAATCAGATCTTCCATTCAGCCAGTGAGAAATCTCACCCTACCACTCCTCTGCCCATCTCTATATCAAAACACATTACTCGCTATGCCCTAAATCCCCATTCTAACATTGACTCTGTCATTATAAACCTGTAGACTGGAACTTTCTAAATTCTGGTCAAGTGACACTTGATCTCAAAAACTTATTTATATACTTCCTTTATTTCTTTCAGTCAGCAGGTGGCTACTTTGAAGATTTCCTCCATATATTTTATTGCCTATGTAGTTATAAAAAACTACTGTATTTCAGGCCCAGATAAAATCATTCACAGATCATTTTACTTTGTAGGTGTTCTAAGCCAATTATGTGAGAGACTCGTAGGTTTCTATCTATGACCCATTAATGCCCACATTACAAAAATTGTATGTTTGTTATCAGTGTGTTAATGGAGATAGTTTCCTCATTTACTTTATCATTTACTAATTGATTGATAAATGGAATATTTATTATTATTTCAGTAATTGTTTGGACTATTAACCACATTATTTTTGTTCTCAAAATATTTTGGCTGATCCATTCTGTAGCCTTCCTTGGTTTTAAAATCCATATGGTAAGAGTTGGGAGGAGGAATTTTCTTTTTGTTTCAATTGATGTTCACAAATGTTTTGAGTATTAAAAACTAGGAAGAAAAGAAAAGATTTGGCAAATGCTGATCAAACCGATCCATTATGTCAGTTCTCATAGATCAGAAAAATTTATCTCATATGACATAGGGGAATCCATGTTTTGTATATAATGTTACTACTTTTCAATCTATTCCTTATGAAATAAAGAAAAAGATCCACATTGCTCAGAATTGTACAATTTTTTGCTTCTTTCAATTATTTGTCTCTCTCCAATAAGGCTTCCTGTCTACTAAGTGGACCTATGTTGATACATACATTTTTTGGTCATCTTCTTGTAAGTTTAGCAATCAAAAGAACTAAAAATAATATTAACTCCTTTCAAAATTACAGAATGTACACTTAGTATGCTTTTATTAAATGACTTATTCAGAAAACATAATTTTATTTTTTCTTGGTAAAGTTGAATAAATGTTTGACTACCATCAGACATTATATTTGTCTTCCTTTTATTATTGTCTTTTTATGCACCGATTTCTATATCAATTCTGTATTTAGGTAAAAACAAATAATTATACCATTTCATACATCAACTAAATTAAAAGGAATTATAACTGTCTATATTTCTGAGATGAAGTATTATGTACACTATTTACATTGCTCAGACTATCATCCTCATCTTTGTGGCAATATTTATCACAACATTTTGACCATTGTACACTCCGGCCTTCTTCAGGTGGTTGGAATGTTGAACTGAACCCTTTATTTCACTCGTTTGGGTAGACTGTTCTAGTTCCACATGCCATGTCTAAGGCAGTGAAGAACTTGGAGAGGGGAATTAACAGGAGATAATTGATAACTGACATCCATTAGACATGGTACATGGAACTAGAACAATCTATCCCAGCGAGCAAAATAAAGGGTTCAGTTCGACATTCCAACCACCTGAAGAAGGCCGGTGTGTACAACAGCTGAAACATTGTGATAAATATGGCAACAAAGATGAGGATCAATGTAAATAGAATTATAACTGTTACAATATTTACCATTATTTTAATGATATCAGAGATGTTGTTACTTTGTCTCTCGTCTCTCTCTCTTTCTCTCTCTCTCTCTCTCTCTCTCTATATATATATATATATATATATATATATATATATATATCTTTCTCTCTTACCTTAGGTTGTGAACTATACAGAAATCAGTCAGAAATCAGTAAAAGGTCTAATGACTGCTGTACAAGCTCGACTAGCAAGACGGCACCTACCCCGCTTAGATGAAGATGGTTTAGTTGAGTATGCAATGCCTGCACCATCATCAGCCACACAAAGAAAAATTAGTGGAAGTACACAAAATGCAGATGTGGAATGGGTCCTAGCTGCAAGTGGAGGGAGCAGCTCTGCTCGATATGAATCTACAGAAGATTCAGCCTCTATTAATGAAAGTATATATGCTTCAGTTTCTGACGAACGGCATAAAAGGTTTCTTAGTGCAGGTAAAGGTAAAAACAAATTACCCTGGGATGGAGATGAAGATATGCAACATCACAAAGTGTATGATGACTTACCTGGTTCAGCCCCTGCACAGGTAAGCTTTTATATGTTTATTTCTATGCATGTGTTTGTAAATAGGTATTGATTTATGTATAGTAAATTTTCATAGATGCAAGTTTATCTGAGTAAATAACATGAATTTTGGCTCCCATATGTTACTGCTTCTTATTGTTATGAAGATTTATAAATTATTTTTAAGTAAACTGCTGCAAATTATTGTAGTATATTTTTGGGAATTAAATTGTATCTATTTAGAATTGATATTTTTTTAATATTCACCTATTTATCTACTTTTATTTGTTCTGAAATTCATATAATTTTTCAAAACTGTAATTTGATAAATATGTGATGACTTAACAAAACAATACTTCTCTTTAACTCATTTGCTGTTTTTTTAGTGTTCTGAAACAAATGCCAAAACCTGATGAACAAATCCTAAATATGCTTGCACTTAATTTTCAATTTTATAATGAAATTTTACAATGATTTTCTAAGAAAGTTTTTACTGCATATCTTTCTGATAGTAATTATAATAAAATATATTATCTTATAGAAATAATCCCTCCTTTTCTTCTGAAAGTATCTAGTTTACTCTATCAACTAAGATATTTTAGTTGATTATAAGCCAGTTAATATGATTTAACAAGTTTTAAAGAGGAAAGTAGAAATTTGAGTAAAATATACAATACTAAATCTCTTTCATATAGCAATATAGCATTAATAGCAAAAATATTCTAAAACAGTAAACACTTAATTGTAAATATGGGCACCATGTGAATCATGTATCCACAAGTTTTTTTTTCAAAAAATTGACATTGTAGAAAATGTAGATAATGTAATGGTTATTGGTATAGAAAGGGGAGTTAGTAATCCAATTTCATAATAATACACTTGAAAAAGGTATGACTGTATCTATTTTCCACCTATAGATTAAATAACAGAGTAGATTGGGCTCTGTAGCCTTGGGTGGCAGCCAGTCTAGGAGAATGACTACTCTAAAATTGTGTTAAAGTCAATGGGAAACCACTCAACTATCTTTCCCAAGAAGTCATGGTAGTTCAAAGTAAAAAATGAGAAATATCTGTGAAGAGCCATAATTCCCTACATCCTGAAGGGATATAGCAAGTAAAAAAAAGTATTAAAATGGAATACCACATTACAAAACACTTTGCTAAATCACTGTAAGCATTCTTGTACTTTTCAGATATTTGTAGAGATTATAATGTCTTTTTGTTATTTCTCCAGCACTATTAGTTAAAAAAGATTATTTAGGTCTGTTGTAGCAATAATTTTTTTAAAAAGTCTTTTTATGTCTGGCTTTTGGTGAGGAGCATTTTTTTTTCTTTTGAAAATGGATTTAGAAGGTGAACTTTCATTACTTTCAAAAAATTGTTTTGGCAGATGTACTAAATAGTGACAAAATTGTTTTTATTTCCAGTTTTTCTTTATTGTTAGTATTGCTATGAATTTCACCAAAGCTGAATTCACTTTCTGTTGCATTATAGAAATGCAATCAAATTTATGGACTATATTTGTCTCATTTGGAACTATACTAAGATTGTTTTTCTTTCAATTTCTATGCTGTTGTTACTGCTATGGTATATTTGTCACATCCTAAAACTTTCAAAGACATTTTTTTCTAAAATAGATTTTGTCAAAACTATTATCTATACTTTAATTTTTATTAAATTACTCTATATTTTTTATCTTCTCTTTTGTAACTGGTATGAATCATGTTTGACTAATTATTTATATCAGCTATCTTTTATTAACTATATCTACCTTTGCAAATTAAATTATAATATCTCTAATACTAATTTGTACATATAAATTTCTTATTTTATTATTCAATGTTTACTTTTTTATCTGATCATCAAAGTATGAAAATTAAAAGCCAAAATTATACAAACAACCATAAGAATGTTAAAAAGATTAGTTATTCTAAAATATATTATTCTCCAATCTTTCAGAAAGTGACAAGTAACAAGCCAGCAACTTTACCATTAACTGGAACAGACGCTGATAAGTTTAAACCAAAAAAGACAGCCTTTTTAGTTGGACCCAAAGATGAAGGCAATGACTCTGGTAATAATTAAAAATATTCTTCTATATATTATTTTGCACTGTTTATGTCCAAGAGAAAAGGGATTTTGTATTATTTTAGAATTCCCTATTCTTTTATAATACACTATTATAAACTGTTATGCTGAAAATATATTCTGTTTCAGTTAAAATATTTTATTTCTATAAACTTTAAACATTTAATGATGTAACTTTTGATTTATTGATCATTATATAATCCTAATGAGTCTCCCAAATACTACTAGGGTGTTGCATTTGCAACTTACAAAAAAAATAAATAAATGTATGACAAATATAACTGTGTCAGAAATGTTTTTGTTAAAAAAGATATTAAATTAATTTTTGTTATAACTTACCTTTTGTCAACACCTTTTATCATCTCTTAGCAAGTATCAATATCACAGACAATTGACATTTCTATGAATGAACATTTTTTGTGGAAAATCAAAACAATTTGCACATAGAAAATGAATTACTTATAATAATTTATAAATTTATTTTTGCCACTTACTGTTTTATATAAATAATGCATTTTACTGTAATTTACCATTTAATTAAACTTCATTTAATATTACTCTTGTGTACTTAAATTTCATTTAATATTACTCTTGTGTACTTAAATTTCATTTAATATTACTCTTGTGTACTTACTGTTATAATGAGTGTTTGGTTGTGAAGGAAAGGAATAACAAGGATTAAATTTTAAACTGTGTTGTCAAATATACATGATATATTTATAGTTGTTAGAAAATTGGTAAAAATTGGTAATATGTCGTTTTTGGTTGCTGTTCATCAGGAAAGGTGGATGTGTGTTGTCAGTAGTGCCAAGAGTTGACTAATTTCTTGAATTAGTTTGGCTGAAGTTACAGTTGAGGTGAGAGGGTAGGTCCAAAATGGATTAGCCATTGGTTGGGTTTGACACATGTACAGTCAAGTTTGACACAGTCAAGTGGAATGCTTCTGTTGGATTCAGGTCGAATTTGGTATGAACAAAATGAGGTCATGGCAGTGAAAGTGAGGGAAGCTTGTAGTGGGTCATGACAATGTCAAGGTGTTATAAATCATGATGGTTGGTGTTGAGAGCCTGACAATGTTGAAGCTGGCTTGTTGGCCACATTCTGGGGGTGAAGAGTTTGGTGAGACTAGTGAAGTTTGGGTGATATCATGGTTGAGAATAAGAGAAGCATCATGCTGGTGACAGTGACAGCATGCCTGTATGTCAGCAGGTGGCCTTTTGGCTCACAACTGTGTTGGTCATTACCAAGAGTCTTCTTTTAAGCAAATCTGGTAGTCACCCCCCCTCCCAGTCATCTCTTTTACTGGTGGGAATGTTTGTGGTTGGCTATTGTATTATTTTCATTATGGGGATTTGTTTTGTGGACAAGATGTGATGCTCAGAGCCCATCTGCACAAAAAACAACTTTTTTATCTTGTTTTATGCCTTCTTGGTGCTCACATCCAGTCAACATGCAAAGTGAATCAGAAAGAGATCTAATTGCAATGGAGTATAACATAACTGAAAAATTATAATAGATTGACTAGTTTATCTTTTATCTTGTGTTCCATTTAATCAAAGCTCTTGGGCAATTATCTTACAAAAATAAACAAAACAGATTGGAAGTAAAAAATATACATCATTTAAGATTTGAACTTGCATTCTTGGCCCCTGGAAACCTCTTACTGTGACAATATTGTTACTATTTTAGCTACAGAAGCAACACCAACATATGTTGTTAAAATGAACTAGATAGCTATATTCCATACTTCTATCACTATTAGGGATCATAAAATAATGACTGAGATTTGTAATAAAAAATTAACAAAAATAAGATGGAAGAAAGATTAATCAAAATTTAATAATAATGACAATGCATCCTCCAAGAAATTAACAAATTATTACATTTAAAAGAAAATTATATATAATACAATTTATTTAAATTGTAACAAAACAATGTAGCAGCATAGGGGAGTATTAAAATCTATCTAAAAAAGAAAGTAATCACATGTATTATGAGAGGACTGAGTTTAATTTTTTATTGAAATTGCCAGGAAGTAAATTAGTTAAAAGTACATACTGTATTTTTAAATTGCCAGTAAGTAAATTACTTAAAAATACATAATGTATTTTTAATAAATTGCCAATGACTGCTACAAGATAGAAATAAAAAAATTATAATATAAATTATAGATTTTTCTATAAAAATTTATAAACAGAATTCAAAACCTTTGAAATTTATTTGTTGAGATAAAAATATAAGGTGAAAGTCATACATGAATATTTTATAAGTAAACTAATATTTGAAACTCTGAAAAGAGTGCATAAACAATGAAAAAATAGGATATACATCTCTGCTTATCAATATCACAAAATGTAATTGTATTTTATATCTTTCAGGTTCATATAAACAGATTTATCGAAATGACAAACTCAAAAGAGAACATGCCTATCCAACATTATCAAATTCAGACACTAATTCTAAAGGTGAGAATTTTCTTCTTTCAATAATTTTTCATTTGTTATGAAACAGCAATTCATTTAGCTTAATATAATTTCTTTTCTTCTGTTCACTTTATTGTCTATAAACTTTTTAGATGTATGTGCTACTTTGTAGCAAGAAAATGAATATCTATTCACTCACAGGAAATCCATTCAAATGAACGTATATCAAATACGCTTCAGTCTGAAACTAAACTAAACAGATCAGAGGGAACAGAAATAATACTAATATTTTCATTAAAGAAATTTGTTAGTATATTTTAACATATATATAAGTGTTATAAATGCACATATGGTAGCACAAAGGAAACAACAAGTACTGCTTGTGATGTGAAAGAAAAAGAATACAAGAATTGTTAATATAAAATTGCTTGTATTGCTGCTACAGAAGATATGAGCAGAATGTCTGTAATGTGAGCAAAGGAGATGGATCTTGAAAGAAGGGTAGATATATTTTTGTAGCATCTTGTAGTGTTTGAAAAACTACCCTTAGAACATCCTCTTCTATGTTCAGTTTCTTTACCTCCTATACTAAATTTGTTATGACTGATCCATACATTGAGGTTATAGTAGTTTATCTCACAAGATAATTGTTGTGAAGTCAAGGTTTAGCACTAGTCAGTCGCTAAGCTTCTACTACTACGTTATTCTCAGTGAGAATATAGGCTTTCTCTTGCACTTATGCAAATTAGGCATATTAATTTGCCAGTGTCACTACATCTCCCTGAAACGTATAGGTTTTATACCTCTAGTAGTTCTTGTACTTCTTCTCATGATAGTTTCATTACTTTGCCCTACTTCCCTCTCTCTCCCGTATTTCTTTCTCTGGCAGACCTAGATCTGTCCCGCGCTAAGCTGTAATCATAGGCATTTTCTTGCATTATTTGATCTTCGTCCGAACTTTCAAACTCATTCTGGCCCACTTGATCCTGCATTATTTCGTCTTCTGATGTTTCATTTTGTAACGGTTGTTCTAATAAATCATTAACGGACAGAATCGTAGACATTTCTTCATCATTTTGCTCTTCATATTCACCCTGGGTCCTTATTTGATCTGCATGGGCTAATACACTGTTGCCGTTTTCCCTATTTATTATGGCTGTATTGTGGCCTTTTTGCATGATAAATTCTGCCCTTTCCGGATTTGCTTCTTTGTTCTTTTTGTACCACATTTTTTCATTTGTGGAGTACGACATCGTTAGCGGAGCTCTAATTTGTCTTCCCATTAAAGCTGATGGGCTTTCTAGTCTTCCAGCGTGTGGTATTGTGCAATAGCTTAAAAGCAGCCTCGGTAAAAAAACTTCTTTTTCTTTTTGCTGAGAGCATGCTTTTAGTCCCGTTTTTACGGTCTGCATCATTCTTTCCACTAACCCGTTCAACTGAGGGTGATATGGGGGTGTCTTATACGGTTTACATCCTATTTTTTATAACCATAAATTAAGATCTTCATCACAAAATTCTGGTGCATTGTCAGATACCAGGGTTTTTTATATGCCATTTCTGGAAAATATAACCCTTAGAATCTGTTTTATCGTAGAACTTTTCTTGTCTGGCACCCGGATTATTTCAGGCCAGCCTGAAAAAGAGTCTACTAGAATTAATAAGAGTCCCACTCCATTAATATACGCATGATCCATATGCACCCAACTCCATGGCTCCACTTCTCTAGGCCACGAATGTAAAGTAGCCTGTGTAAAGTTTCTTAATTCTTTACATTTTTTTGCACCTTTTTATATATTCTTCGACATCTCTTGAATATCCCGGCCACCATGCTTCTAATTTTATCCTTTTTTGTGTAGCCGCTACTCCACAGTGTATATCATCATGTACACTTTTTATTACCAATTTTCTTTGTGTTTCTGGGGGAACTACCAGATCCCCATTACAAATCACTCCATGTTCTATCATTAATTTCTGTCTTATTTCTTTGTAGGGTCTTTCCGCACTAGAACAATTTCCCCATGAGTTTTTTCTTATTCTCGATATTATCCTACTTAGTACTGGATCATGTCTAGTTTCCACAGCCATTCTATCTAAAGACAAAACATCAGTCTCTACCCAATGTAAGAATGTATCTTCAAATTCTTCTTCTGTTTTATCTTTTAACTCCTTGTAAAATCTCAATCTTGATAATGCATCTACATGTGGAATTGAATTTCCTTTGACATATTCTATATCAAAATCAAAAGCCATCAATCTTATTGCCCATCTTAGTATCCTCAATGTCGTGACTTTGGGTAATTCTTAGTCTATGATCACTTCTTAACAGAATTTTTTTTCCAAATTGTCGGGCTCTAGTAGTTGTCCACACAATAGCCAATGATTCTTTCTCTATATTTGAATAATTAAATTCGGTGTTCGTTAGTATTTATAAATACATTATCGGTTGTCCTTCTTGTGATAATATTCCCGATATTGAATGTTCGCTTGCATCTGTGGTTAACGTTATGTCCTTTTTTGGATCAAACATTTTCACTACTGGTTTCTTTGCCATAATTTCTTTTAATCTATCAAAAGCTTTTTGTTGTTCCTCTGACCAAATAAATTCAACATTCTTTTTTCTTAAATTTACAAACGGTTCAGTCAAGTCCGTGTATTTTGGTACATATCGCCTGTAAAAATTCACCAATCCCAAAAAAGACTGCAGTTCTTTTTTATTTGTAGGTGTAGCTACTTTTAGTATTTTTTCTATTAAGGCTTGGTCTGGTGATATACCTTCTTTTGAAATGGAATAACCTAAAAAAGATATTTTACTACAATTGCTTACACTTTTTTTTTCATTTATTGTCATTCCAACATTTCTTAATCTATTCAAGATTATGTCGGTTTTCTTTTTTAATTCCTTTTCATTAGTAGCTCCTATGCATATATCGTCTTGGTAACAATTCATATTTTCTAAAACCTGTTCGATGGCCCTTTGAAATATGGCGCTTGCAGTTTTTATTCCATATGGCATCCTTTTCCATCTTAGTAACTCTATTGGCGTATTTATCGTGGTTACTTCTTTGAAGTTATCGTCTATTGGTATTTGGTGGCATGCCGTTTTTAAATCTATTTTTGTAAAAACGCTCATTCCTGCCAGTTCATGTAATGCAACTTCAACATTCAGTATGGGATATGAATCCGAACAGACTTTGTGATTTACGCCTATTTTGTAATATCCACAAATACATCAATCACCATCTGTCTTCTTCAACACTACAATGGGTGATGCCCACTTACTACCCCCAGGGGGAACATGTTCAAGGTCTTGTTCTATTAATTTCCGTAGTTTTGTTACTACTAATGGCAAGAAATGTACTCGTAATTTTCCTGCCTCATAATAAGAGAGGGAGACATTTTCTTTTAATTTTAAACTCGCTTTATAGTTTTTTAAATTTCCAATTTTTTCCATTTTTATCTCATTAATTAATTTGGTAGAATTTATGTTAAGCACATTGTTTCCAAGAAGTCCATGGTTCTTTTTACAACTTGTGACAATTATAGGTATTACTTCAAATTTATCTTCTAACTCCAAGGAACCTTCAGATTATCCTAAAGTTTTTATGACCAACCCATCAAATTGGCGGAGTTGTAAACTGCTCTTTTGTAAAGGTGGCTTTCCAATGCGTTCCCAAAAATCTTTTGGTATCAGCGTTACTTCACTCCCAGTATCAATTTGCATATCTAAATTGCAGTTGTTAATTTTAAACTTTAATATACTGTTTTTTTCTTTTGTTCTTATCCTTTAATGTGAACACTTCCACATTGGTTTCGTTTTCTTCAACTCTTTCAACGGTTTTCTTTTTGAATTTGCATACTGCTTGAAAATGGTTCTTTTTTAAGCAATTTGTACAGGTTTTTCCAAATGCTGGGCATTTTTCCCTTTTTATTTCGTGTTCACGTCCACAATACACACATTTTCTTATCTTTTTTAACATGTATGTATCAGCGAATATTTGTTCACTGGGTTGACTTTTTTGATGGTTGTATTTCTGTATCTTGTTGCTGTATAAAGTCAATGCATGTATTTAAAGACATTTTTCCTATTTGTAGTTGTTCCATTATTTTATAGCAGTGTGATGTATTGCACATACCTTCAATTAACCTTAATTGAATCAAGTCCTCTTCAATAGTCTGTCCATCACATTTTGTAGACGGTGTAGATATTTTATAATTGGTTCGTCAATTTCTTGTTTTATCGACATGAACTTCGTTCTTTCTGCCACTACCAGCCTTTTTTTGGGTATCATATTTCTCCTTATAATCTGACTTATTTTTTCGAAAATTAGGTCTTCCAAGTTTGTGGGATATGCCATGGTGGAGACTTTCATTATCACCTCACATTCAGCTGTAGCCAAGAACAAATCCATAATTTCATTTTCGCCTTCCTTCTCCTCATTGTCTTTCAACTTTTTACTTCTCGCACTGGCAGAAAAACATTGAATCCATGCCTCCACAAAATCTGAATCTTCTAGAGACAAATGGTATCCTATCGGCAACGCCATTGTTGTGAAGTCAAGGTTTAGCACTAGTCAGTTGCTAAGCTTGTACTACTACCACGTTATTCTCAGTGACGAGTTATATAGGCTTTCTCTTGCACTTATGCAAATTAGGCATATTAATTTGTCAGTATCACTACAATAATGGTAGCACTTTGCCTGGTCAAAATTCAGTCCTTTTGTGAACAGCAACTGGAGCAGATAAACAGTCCAAACTTTGCATGGCTGTCAAAGACTGAGGTATTTGAAGTATCTAGTATTTATTAATTCCATATTCTTAATTTTTATAATAGATTCATGGTATATACCATCACTGCTTTCATTTAAATTCTAGATCATAGTTTCTGTTTTGGAAAAATCTATTTTGAGTTCTGCTTCTTGGAACACTTGGTAGAGAATGTTGATTTTTTTTTTATTCGAGATAATTCTTAACCCAACCTATGAATACTTTTGTTATCATTATAGTGCCCCTCCGTATCATCAGTATACTGATGTAGGGAAGGATTTATTTATTTTAACATAGAAACATTTATTATCTATTTTTCATCAGAATATCTCTAAATATACAAAATGCAAATAAGAGCAAATATCATTAAATTATTTTAATGTTAGAGTTATTCTGAATGGTAGTCTTTTATTTATTCTTTTAAGTATTTGTAATCATTCTCTCAATGATATTATCTAATATGATGTATTGTAACCTAAACATTTTCAGAGTCCAAAGAGAACACTGCTGCATTATGGTCAACAAATAAGAATCCTGAAGATATAACAAAACCAATTAGAACAAAACTCTTTCCACTCAATAGTAAGTTGATTTTTTGTACTGAAAATCAATAAAAATACTGATTACTCAAATACAATTTAATTATAATATTGTCTTTGTTTTATTTATTTTATTTTTTTTTAAAATATCAAGAACAGTTCTGGTTAATAAAATAGCATAAACATGATAGAAAAAACTATATATTTTGGTTTTGTTATCCCTATATGTTTTCTGATATTTGTATTAAAGTTTTTTTTTATTAATAATGAAAACAACAATTTTTATTGATTACGTTTGACAAAAAATATTCTTCAGATGATACTATTTTTTTGATAATTTTAATTTTATTTATTGCATTATTAAAATTTTGATAACTTCATATCAAATTCCTGCACACACTTAGCAACAAAAATTAAGTCTAAAATTGGTCTCATAGATTGGATTGGAACAACATCTCTGTATGGATGCAAAACAATTTATCTAAACTTTGCAAAATTGTAAAAAGAAATTTGCTAATTTGTTTAATTCAAGCTTATTTTAAATGAAGTTCATAGGAGTAAAATTGTTACAATGTGGCATAACAAGACAACTGTATAATCATCAATTACATGAAAACTGAATGTATGATTGTTAACAAGAGGAACAACTCAAGATGTAGACATCAAAATTTCCTTACAGTTAGAAGAGACTTGAGACAACAGAGATGTTGCTCTACAGAAGGATGCTGAGAATACCATAATAATAATATATAAACAATCATGAAGTTTTAAGAGAAATGGAAACTAAAAAGACACTTATACTTAGAATCAGAAAGAGACAGTTCAAACTGCTAGGACACATAAGGAAAGAGGGCTTAGAGAATCTAACACTTACAGGACATATTTAAGGCAAGCGTACAGGTGGAAACAGCAAATAATCTATGTAACAAGCTTGTGTAAATGGATGGCAAAACAGGACTGGGAGGGAGGAGTATTAAAAGAACAGACATTGCTTAGGGTTGCAAAGCATAGAAAGTTGAGGAGAGCCATGAGTGTCCAAGGTCCTGAAGAGACAAATCACATAAAAGAAGAATGTTTGTAGAATAATCATTTTAGTTAACTACATTATTTGTTGTCTCAACTGCAACAAGAAATATTCCTAATTGCTTGTTAATATATCTTGAACCAGTAGATATTACAAGGATTAAAACATCAATATACTTTCATGAAATAAATATTATAATTATTTATTCAATATCATTAAATACTAAATGAAATCTCATCTTTTCATAGTTATGTCACTAGTCTGGCTACACTTTCTTTTAAAACAAATTATTAGTTAATAATTCAAGAGAAAAACATATAAAGAATGTATAAGAATTCCTTATAACTTAAATATCAACTCATCATATTAGTTTATTTTGTCATCATTATTTGAGATCAATATTTTCATTTGTTTTGAGAATTTCTTCATTATGACAGTGGGGACCCATTGTCATTGCTGCTTGAAGAGTGCATTCCAATTTATTATTGTGTGCCAGCCAAGAACTGTTCTTTGTGATCAGATTGGTTTGCATATAATGGGTTAACTCTGATTAGAACCAACTTGTCCAATAGCTATTATTTGGTTTTGTAAAAAGATATGTAAAAATTAGAAACAGTTTGTTTTTATCCTGGTCAGCCTGTTGAGTCTTTACAGAAAAGCAAACAATAACTGATAATACCTTTTATTATTGCTACAGCAAATACTTTTTTTGATTTCTCTATTCCTCTTACTTTTCCCGCTTTTCACTTCTACCTTGCTGTTTTTTCTCTTTGTATGAGAATTACAATATATAATTTATCTATTTACAGGTAAAGAAATAGATAATTCTCCCATCCCAATGAAACCAGCATTAGCACGTGGGACAGCAGCAGGACGTAGTGGCAGTAGCAGCAGTAGCAACAGTAGTCGGAGTGAAATACTCTACATTGCCCCTTCAGAAAGCATTGATTCCTCCTCCTATACTCCTTTTGGAAACTATTCGGATGAAGTTAGTAATTTTCTTTTTTGTTTTTTTACATATTCTATTTTTTTTATTTTCTATATAATATATAAATATAAAAGTGGACACTGATGTCAACATAGAGTGGCGACAGTCTGTTCCATGTCTGAACAGAATACATACATATATATATATATATATATATATATATATATATACAGGGCTTCATGTGCTCCACTATTTTTGGAGTTGCTCCCACTACCATACCCAAAATTGGAGCTGGCTCCTCTCTTGCTCCCCATTTTCATAAAGGAGCTGCTCCAGCTCCAACTCCATTAAAAAAAAGTTTTTTTTTTTTGGCACTCCATAAATAAAATGTACCTTCTTTCATATACATTGGACATTTTTGCAATTTTAGCTGGGTATGAGATATTTCAATACTCAAATTTAATAAGAACCAACATTTAGCCTGTCAGCATGCCCTTTACCCATAAAAACATACCAAAGTTCTTCCAATGTACTTCCTTATAAGGCATATGTCATTCCTAACTCCTAAAGAATTATCTCAACAAACATCAAATTTAGCTTTACAAATTTTATTTTATCATAAACTGGAGTTTAACTTTAGTAATAGTTGTTTTTCGAAATTTCCGTCTTTCAAGCTCTGATGTTTTATTCAAAAAATTCCTCCTTCAAGGCTGAACAGTCTCTCAACAGATGCTGATAAGGGAATGGTCATGTTGAATTTGCAAAATAATTCACACATTTCTGGATATTTGGC
Source organism: Acanthosepion esculentum (assembly GCA_964036315.1). Lineage (NCBI taxonomy): Eukaryota > Metazoa > Mollusca > Cephalopoda > Sepiida > Sepiidae > Acanthosepion > Acanthosepion esculentum. The sequence goes on from OZ038520.1 coordinate 40,556,053, forward strand.
CAATTCTTCAATTGTTGCAATTCTAGCACTTGTATATTGGCATCAAACAACAAAGATTTAGTGTAGTGATTCTGATTGGCAGAAAATTGCCATTTCTGCTCTAGTGGTATAACGGTGAACAGACAAAAGCTGGGGACCTGACAAAAGTTCATCACAATAATTCAAAAACGGACAAAAGCTCAACAGCATAAAAATAAATCAATTTTAAAAAATTAAAAAAAAGAATTATATGTTTTTTATTATTATTAGTGTATTTTTACTTGACAAATTTTTGTTTAATTTCATTTTTAATGTATGTATAACTTTTTTCCAGTACCTTCTATATACTGCATTCTTTTAAAGATTACATTCTAATTTATGAATTAGGATTATTAAGTGTTCTTATTAAAACCAATGATAAGAACAAATAAGACAGGTACATTCTTAAAAAGTCTCTGTTTTAAATTTTCTTTAATAAATAACCAGACAGACCCCTATTCATAAATAATATGGTGCCTATAAAATTCAGTAATAGAAAATTCTGTAATTTTGACAAGGTAGGAAAATTCAGTAACTATGAAATAAAAGTTGATTAAAAATTGGTTTTAGGGCAGTTCTGGAGTGGGTATTTGGGGGCTAACCCCCCCCCTTATATTTTTAAATAACTGAAAATTGTGGGACCCAGAAAAAACCCTACGACAATAACAGAGCTGTACTTTTGGAAAGGAGGTTTAGTGGGCTAGGCCTTCTTCCCCAATATTTTTTTAAAAAGTATTATTAAAATAATAATTTGAAAAGAAGATACAAGAACTTTAACATAGATAAATCAATTTTACTTATTTAAAAATAATTTAAAATATTGGAGGAGGTCTTAGCCCCTAACTCCACCATCCAGAAAGTATGGCCCTGATATTGCTGCAGTGGTGCCCAGAAGATTAGGTAACAGAAAATTCAGTAACTAACCGAATCTTCTGTTACCAAATCTTTCATTACCAAATTTTCCGGGCACCAAACATTTGGCATAAAAGTTCAATTTTATGAATTTAGAAAAATTCAGTAAAAGAAAATTCAGTTATGGATGATTCAGTAATTTTGACAAGTTTGGAAAATTTGGTAACTATTAAATAAAAGTTGATTGAAAATTTGATTTTATATTTTGATTATGGCATAATTGTGTACAAAAGTAAATTGTCAGTAAATTAAAGAGAAACTATTGGTTTATTTGTCATAAATACAAAAAAGGTCAAACCTTTCTCCCCCCACCACACCAATATCTACAGACAGCTTTTATATTCTCTCTCTCTCACCGACACTCACTCACACACACATACATATCTAATAAAAAATGACATCAAAGACTTTCTATGACTGACTGTTTTGAAGACATTTTTTTCAGACTGTCTCCTGCAATATTCCCCTCCCCCAGACATTCAGAACAGTAACATCTAGGTGTCAAAGTCACTTGCCTCTTTACTAAACCCGCTCCCCCCGCTCCTAGTAGAAGTTGAAATAGTTTCCATTTTCATGTGTAACTAACACACACACACACACACACACACACACATACACACAGACACACACAGACTCTCTCTCTCTCCTATATTTACCTCAAAGAGTTTAGCTTAGATTTTCTTTTCTTTTTTATTATTTAATAAAAACTAATGTTTAAAAAAAATCCAAATATTTTTGGAGTGCACCCTCTCCCCCACACACACTGCTCTTTAGTCCCAAATAGAGCTATTCACGCTCCACTCAGTTGAATATAAAATGAGCCGTCTTCTCCTTTGCTCCAATAAAAAGGAACATGCTCCATTCTGGAAAGCTCTATAAGGCCCTGTATATATATATATATATATATAGCATAATGAGAAGCCACGTATACTTTCTTGATATGTATATAATATGGAGAAAACAACTGAAAAGTTGCAAATTAAAAAAAATTGAATGTTTTTATTGTGAAAGTATTTATTTATATTTTTTTTATATATATATATATATTTGATATTTCAGATCATCCCCGATCTTTCATCAGAAATGAATTAAATAACTGTATTCAGAAGTTTGTTTTCAATGTTTTCGTTAGATTTATGTTAGAAATATTCAAACACAGTTGCATTCCACATCACGTGACGTCCACGTCTCGCGACGGACACTAATTGAAAACAAACTTCTGAATACAGTTATTTAATTCGTTTCTGACGAAAGATCGGGGCTGATCTGAAATATCAAATATATATATACAGTGTAACCAGAATATAAGAAAAACCCGGATATAAGAGAGATTTTCTCTGGTCCCAAATTAGAGCCTGTGTTAATGTATATATAATAGACCAAACCCGGATATAAGAGAAACCCGGATATAAGATACTTATTCTCCGGTCCCGACAACTCTCTTATATCCGGGTTACACTGTATAAAAAAAATATAAATAAATACTTTCACAAAAAAACATTCAATTTTTTTTTTAATTTGCAACTTTTCAGTTGTTTTCTCCATATTATATATATATATATATATATATATATATATATATATATATATATATATATATAAACCTATATTATGGAAATTTGAATTTGTCTAACTTAATTAATTTGTTTAATTTAATTAGCTACTATACTTCCATAATATTCACTTCCTTCTAACTCTTCAAATGTTGAAAATATAACTAATTCTAATTTCTATATTTTTATATTTCCCCCCATAACCTCTTAACACTAATTAACTATAATTTATAAATTTTCCCCTACTTTAATATCTCCCCAACTCTCTTTCCATTAATCCCTTACAATCTTTCATCTATATATTTTACATTTATTTTTAAACCCCTTTTTGTTCCTCTTTTTAATTTAAATTAATATTTCATCCTTCATATAACCCCAAATTAATGTCATAAGGTTAATATTCGGGTTTAATTTTATAAAACTTCTTCCTTTTAAGACAAATACCTTCCACCCTCCCTGATCCCTGTCTCAAGCCTTTTGTCTGACTGGAACTTTTAGCTTTCATAGATAAATTTTCCACCTATCTTTCTGCATACTGTACTCTTTAAAACAATCTATTTACATATTTGAGAACAAAATGGTAATGATTAAATAGTATGAATATAAAAAAAAACTTATGAAACAACCATGTAATTTGCATTTCTACAGCAGATTACAACGCAAGTCTAAATATGCATATTAATCTGTAGTTAAGCAATTGCAGACCTTAATGAGCTGTTGGGCTTGGATAACTGAAAAAATATAGCTCCAACTTTATATAGTATCACTTCTCTCTTTCTCTTGAAACTATAAGGGAAACAAGTTTCATGGCTTCCTTCACTGCAACAGGACTTTCCTCATTGCACTAAAAAGAGAGGATTGGTAGATATACTTATGTTATCATGATGCTGGTTGCAAGGACTGAACAATTTTTATCATCTTTGGCTTTTATATACAGCATCTCACTTTAAACTAACCTTGTGTCACATCCTATCACCGTAGGGAGGTGGGATAGTAAATTCCAAAATAGCTCCAACTTTACTTGGCCTTTGGGTTAGGATCAAAGTGTAGTATGCATTATCCTCTCTAATCTATGAAGGGAGTCTGGTCCTGGAGAATCCAATTCTGCAGTAGCAACCCCCTCATTGCACTAAAAATAGAGGATTGATAAATATTAATGCCAGTTTGAGTGATCACAGAGATTGACCTGTACGTAAATATATGAGCACCAATTTTGTGTTACATACTGTCACTGTGGGGAAACAAGTAAATACTAACATGGCTCCAACAAGAGAGCTGTCAATTAAAACATTAGAAATGACTGTAAAACCTTTTCAAAAAAGAAATCCAACATGGAGTGTAGCAAAAGGTATTGGTTGTTTCCAGTAGCTGTTTTTAAAATTTAGCGTAAGTATGAATAAAAAATAAGACAATGTACAACAAAACAAATGAGTGGAAATAAGAGTTAATGTTTGACTGAATTAAATGAGATTTACCTAAAAAGAATTCCAATGAAAACCAGCACTAACACCTGAACAGAAGAAAACAAGATCACAGGAGTCTACAGGGAAAAGCAATCATTGAGTGTAAATAAGTAGATGAAAGTGAAGAATCGCAAATTCATATTGATCACGGCAATAATGCAATGGAACTATCATTATTTTAACAGTTGATAGTAAATGGGTTTAATGATTATAAAGTCATTTTTCAGGATGATAATTCATCTTTTGCCTCATAGCAAAAAGTGTTAAAGCTTTGTTTCAAGAAAGACATGCCTAACAAACACTTTAGAGTTCAATCTAATTGAAAATTAAAAGAAAATGGTTTATGACTAGACTTCTCACAACATTGATCTGTCAACCAATCATTTGAAAAGATCAAAACCAGTGTGACAGAGAATATTGATTTCATGAACTGATTGTGCAATGGAATGTAAACCTGATAATTAAAGCCCAAAAAAGAGTAACAACTTGCTAATTGTGATATTTTTTCTCTACTTGATCTGGAAAAATATGCCATTAATTTGAATGATTTAAGTGCATTACTGTCAGAATTTCTGAGATGTGGATTATTAGTAATTACATTATTTATATTCAGGTCATCTTTGTTGTTTTCAAATTTCTTTGACATAAATTTCATGAAACCAGAATGTTCAGCTATTAAGCATAAATTGTTTTGCATCATATCTAGGATTTGCTTGTTTGCTGTGAAGTAAAAAGAAAAAATCCCTGTGTAAACATTATGCTAATTACGTAATTTTGGCCAGGAGTTGTAAATATGTGCACATATATATATATATATATATATATACGTGTGTGTGTGTGTGTGCATGTGTGCGTGCGTACAATGTGTTAGATACCTGGTGGTGTACCGGGCCCCTGGTCCTGACAAAGGCTACAAAGAAACTATGCCTGTGGGAAAGTATGTCTTTTGCAGGTTCCATGACTGACAATAACAAATTATGTTAAAAAGTCAGTGATGGCCATGCTCATTTAATGAGCAAACAACTATCTTGTTTATATTAAGTGTTTCTAAATACATGAATATTTATTTAAAAGATAAAATATTAAATGGTACACTTTTATGAGTAAAATAAAACCTTTCTCTATAAGAAAAAAATTAATCTGAAAATAAACTTTAAAAGGTTTGTCACTTAGCTGATTGATATTACCTTCAGCATTCTGGTTCCAGAGTTTTGTAGGCAGACCTGTCTGCCCACTTTTCAGTGGGTATCAGCAATTTACTGCTTATATTTTTTTCTATTTTTTCCTTTTTATATACATTTAGCATTGGTGTAAGTTTTTTTCTGTATTTTTTGTGTTTATTTGTGCTTGTGCAGCCATGCATCTGTCTCTGCAAATGTGCATTCACACATGTGCGCCTGTCTGCACAGATGTGTGTACATGTAGAATGTCATGATCATTTGTCCTTTTCAATTTGTTTTTTTTTTCTCCTTTCTTTTTTTTCTTTTTATTTCTATGACTTCTTTTTAATGATGAGTACTATTATCAGCTACATTCCTATTGGTTAATAACTCAGATTACTTGAATAATAATTCCAAGAGAAAATTGTATGTGATGGGTAACAATTACAGATTGAATAATATGTTTAATAGACATTTTGAAAATCAGTGAAATACTTTTATTAACATTAACACACTGGTTTAAAATGCTTCTTGGTTTTTAGTATATGATGTTTCAATGACTGACAATTTTCAGTTTCAAATATATTTTTAAGCTTTTTGTGATTTTTTTCTCATGTTAAAGATATTGTTAATGGGAATTAAAACTCTCCAACATTAATATTTTAGTTTTGCTTTTATATTTTCAAGCTTTAAAATATTTTAAACATTAAGAGATAATTTATTGTTTTTTTTATTGGTTATTTTTTTTATTAAAAACAACTTTTGCTTTTTTCTTATGATTTTCCCCAGATGTTTAGTTCATTAAAGAATATCAGAGACAGTGCCTCTAAAAGAAGAGCAGAGAAACTTGAGAGAAGCAATTTTGTAGGAGATTCTTTACGTTCCAGTGCACACTCAGTTCTCTCTAGTGACAGTGGACATTACTCCATATCAACTTTTCATGATAAAGAAGAAGAAATGAAGAAGAAAGAAGTATTTCCTACTAAGATGTAAGTATAAAGATTAATTAAAAACGAAAATTAATTTTTCCTCTTAGCCACTGTTTATAACATGACAGTTGAGTCCAGCTGTAGCATTTGTCTACATTCATTACTGCCATTCATTTTCAAAATAATTCAGAAAACTTAATTTTGTCCTCTTAGCCACAATTTGTAACTGGGCAGTTGAGTCCAGCTGTAGCATTTGTCTACATTTGTTACTGCCATTCATTTTCAAAATAATTCAGAAAACTTAATTTTGTTGTTGTAGTCACAGTTTATAACAAGGCAGTTTAACAGAATTGTAGCAATTGTGTAGATTCATTACTGCCATTTATTTTCAAAATAAATAGGAATGATAAAATTTGTCGTCTTAGTTACAGTTTATAACAGGGCAGTTTAACTGAGCTGAAGCATTTTTCTAGACACATTATTGCCACACATTTTCCAAATATTTCAGAAAACTTTATTTAGTCCTCTTAGTCATAGTTTATAATGGGGCTGTTGAGCAGAGTTGTAGCATTTGTTTAGACTCATTACTGATATTCATTTTCAAAATAATTCAGAAACCAAAACTCTGTCCTCTAAGTCACAGTTTGTAAAAGGGCAGTTGTGCTGAGCTGTAACATTTGTGTAGATTCATTACTGCCATTTATTTTGAAAATAATTCAGAAAACTTCATTTTGTCCTCATAATTACAGTTTATAACAGGGTAGTTGAGCTGAGCTGCAGCATTTGTCTAGGTACATTATTTCCATTAATTTTCAAAATAAATAGGAAAATTAACTTTTGTTCTCTTAACCTCAGTTTATAACAGGGCAGGCGAGTCAAACTGTAGCATCTGATTTAACCCCACTCCTTAACATTTCATTTAGCATCTCCCCTTTTATTTTTTTAGCATTCTGCTTGTAAACTATCTAGAGTGAAGCAGTTATGCAACAGTTATGCAATAATAATTTATCATGAAAGATTTAAATGCATACAATATAAATGATCTCTATGAAGAATATTAATTTCAGTTCCAATCTAAAACTAATATTTATGCTGAACTCATATTTTATCAAATGAGTTCTAATGAATTTGTCATCTGTTATTATGTACCATGTTGATGTTGTGCCATGCTGGACAACTGTGAGTAAAAGTGAATAATGAAACAAAATGTACTGTGGGCTTAACTGTAGCAACCCATCGTATGACTAACTCCAACTGCTAGTAGCCACAGGCGCTATACTTTATTGAAATGTGATTGATCTCTATAAATAGTTACAAGGGAATTAACTCTATATTTATTAATATATCACCGTAATACTACACTATAGTTTAAGAAATAAAAAAAAACATTTATTTTCTGCATTTCTGAAACAAGTTTAAAAGATTGAGAGAGAATCAATGAAGTTTGGAATGTTCGGTAAAATATAAGGGACTTTTTGCTTGTTTGTTTTTTCATAATCATCTGCACATAAATGTAAAATGTGATTTCTTATTCATTTCTTTATTTGAGAAATTAGTTAAGTTTTCCACTTAATGATCAGCTCATTTTTTATGCATAATTCAGTATCCAAGTGAATCTTAAATTTTCTATAGTTAAATTTTTATATAAAATATTTTTCATAAGTTCTTTTTTACATCTTTTGGTGCATGCATTTATAAGTGAGTATTTAGATTGATCTGGTGTTGTTATTAATTTCTTTGTTAAAATCTTCAATTATTCTAACATTGAAAATTTTATTGTCACAGTTAGTTACTTTTAATTTCATTGTATTCACAAGTAAAGGCTATTCTTTTGAAACTTACACAGACCAGCTGAGTCACCATTTGGTACAAAACCAAATTTAGTAAGAAGCAATTCTCTGCGAACCAAGCGCCCACCAGATTTAATGTATGACACAAAAAAAGTAAATCAGTGGACAGAATATTCTTCTACCGGAATTTCTCAAAGCCAAACAACAGATGTGTGTGTCTTTGGAAAGGGCTACTTGGAAGAAAGCCCTGTGGATGGAAAACAAGCAATTACCAAAATAAAACATCAAAAAAGAAATAGCAAAGGTAATTTTCCTCCTATTTTTAAAGCTTGAGTTCTTCCACTTTTTAGAGGTACTAAAAAATCTGTTAACACTATTTCAATTTTAGAGGTACTAATAAATCAGTTAACACTATTTCAATTTTCACATTAGTGTTATATAAATATTTGTAATTTTTTGTTCCTACTTTTTGCTTCTTTAAAGTGATATGTCTTCTTTTTACTTACTTATTCATTAATCACACCTGACTTTGACCAATGGTTTATTTGCAATTTCATAAATACGGTATTATACATAAATTTAAAAAAATATGTTTTTTTAATTTTTATAATAATTTTTAATTCAAGAAAACTGAGATGGAATGTAGCTTTGGAGTGATTAAACTTTAAACATATCATAATATATAATCTATATTATACAAAGAATAAAAAAAAATGTATTTTTAATATCTTTTAGCTAGAGATAATCTACTTACATGACAAATTACAATTTTTTAAAAATTTACATATTATTTACTTTTCAGATATTTCAGCTGGAACACCCTTAGGCACAGCATCTTTATATGGTCATGGGAGTGTAGAGGCAAGATCAGGAGATATTACACCTGGCCAGGACATGATTGGTGTCATAGGAAAAGGTCCCTAACCTTTCATATCTTTCACCATTAAATATAAATTATTAATAATGTTATTGACAAGTTTTAATTACCTATTAAATAGTCATACATTGATAAAATCTAACATGGTTTCAGAATTTTTATTATTATTATTATTATTTGCTTTTAAAACAGTTTCATGACAGCTTTAAAAAAATGAAATATTTTTATACTTCCTATTTATTACTTGGCTGCAAAATTGGGACAATTGAAGAAAGTGCATTTTATAAATTCATTTTATTAAATCAGTTTCACATAAATGTAAATAGAAAAGCAACTACAATAATGATAATAATATGAATAATAATTATTGTTGTTGTTATTGTTATTATTATTATTATTTTTATTATTATTATTATTATTATTATTATTATTATTATTATTATTATTATTATTATTGGGTAAGAGACCAGTATACCAATAAAGTGACATTAGTGTACGACTATACAAATCACAATTTACCCATCACAACATTCAGTCGGGTAAGTGTATACCAGGCACATGCAGCAAAACCAAATAGGAGGACTGTAGTGACATATTTTGATAACTAAAGCAGTGTATAACCTTGCAGGCTTCTCATTTTTCATTAAATGTTCACCAACTACAATGCCCGAGAGTTTCTCAAGGTAGATTGTTGTATGAACATAAGAGGAGGAAGTAAGTGTAGATTATAAAGATATGTAGGATAGATTAGCAGTTGACTCAAAACTTGAAAAGGTTAAGATTGTAGTGATCAGGGAAGCATCCTCTCAAGAATCTGCTCCACAAACTAGTGGTTCTTGAGAAGAAATTATCTGGGTAGAACTTTCTTCTTGACAATGAAATACAAAAGGAATGAAGATGACTTGACCCTGTGAATGTGGTTTGATCGATCTTAGTTATAAAAGGTCTGAGCTGATGGAACTAAGAGATGTATCTCATCTGAATATTTGACATGGAAATAACAATAGAGTAGCAATAGTTTTCCAACATTTTGTCTATGGGAAAGGGGCTAAAGGGTTAAAAATAATTAATCACCCATAAGCCCACATAAATTCTTTTGGACTCTGTCAAGGCTGAAAAGTGAGTATTAAGCAGCTACAGGCTAGATATGGCAACAATGTACCAATTTTTGGTATGATCTGACTTTTGTAAAGACAGACCATGGTGTGTGTGTGTGTTCGTGTTCCACTTGAGATGAGGGAGAGAACTCGAAACCCAATAGACATTCAAAGCAAGGATCTTCATTAATCACAATTGTTCTTCAATGACTAGAGAAAATTCAGCATCTGCTTGGTGACAATAGAATGTTATTAGCTTGGTGTTGGTAGTATTGAATGTTACAAGCTAATTTTTTTCTCCATTGAGCTGTTAAAGCTAGATCAGAGAAGAGATCAGCTGCAGTCTCTGGTCATCTAGATTTTTGGAGGTGTACCTATAAACCATGTTGTTATTTGCATAAATATTTACTAATGATATATGAATAATTCTTTAATATAAATCAGAATGTGGGTAAACCAAGGAATCTTTGGTGAATACCTGCATTGATCTCTTGGGGTTCAGGAGACCGGACATTAATGACAACCTTCATGTACCTACCCAGTTAGAAATACCTTATGGTCAGGTAATCCAATTTGCTCAGGCAGTCTGTAATTGTAAGTGTTCACAAGTATCTCAAGTTACCTTGGCTGCCTCATCCTTCAAACTTTAGAAAAACAACCCTCTCAGTATCTGGCCATGATACTCCATTATTACTCCCACTTTTTATGAACCGAGATGCACACTGTGTCAGCCCCTAGAGGACATGGTCATAGTCAGGCAACTGACAAGCAAATGTGATATATTTACTGTAGCTTGTCTTAATTCACTATGAAGCCATTTCTGACCCTAGGTCTCTGGGTCATTTGTTACTTTTAATTTGTATAACATTTTATGTCAAAAGAAGTCAAATTGTGTTTGTCAATAACTTTATTAATTTTTGTTTAACTCTGTAGAAATATTTATATCCATTTTTTTTTTAGGTTTAAACCCAGCAGATACTAATTCAAACAACCAAAATAGTTCCAGCCCAACAGAATGCTTCAACATAAAATCTGATATTGTAGGCATGTCTGATGGAGTTCATGGTTTGGGCATCTCTAATTGCTTTAAGGACAAGCAAAGTTTATCAGAAAATAATTTAGATGCCAGTACTATAGATGATGTAAGTTTTCTCTCCATTTTATTATCATGAGAAAGGTTTACACAGTTTCATTCACTTTTGCTATCTTTTTAATGTTTCTAGTATAAGAAATTAGGACTATCATACCCAGTGTCTGTTAATATTGACAGTAATCAAACATAGTTATAAATGTGTGGTTATTCAAATACTTCAAATGTTTATTATTATTATTATTATTTTTTTTTTTTTTTTTTTTTTTGAACACCAATAGCAAATAGTAATCAAGTGACAGTAAGTTTGTTCAATATACTGACACCAGTATATTTTAAGTGTTTAAGTTGATTTTAGTAAGGTTATTATCTGGATGATTTTGATTCTTTTCAGCTTCTTTGCTAAGCTCTTTAGGACTGTCCCATATATATATATATATATATATATATATCAAGGAATTAATGGATTTATATTTAGCATTTTAAATTTATTTCAATTACTATATTTGTTATATTTAATGGATACACATTTTTGTCTAGACATGTTTGTTTACATTTCAGATAGGAAAATAAAGTTAGCAGATATGAGCTTTGAAATATCTTAATGAGACATGTGCTTTCCTTCATAATGTTAATTGAGCTTTGCTATGATCTTTCACTCAACTGCGCCCATACATAATATAATCAAGGAGTTTGCAGTCTGTGGAAAGTGGCGGCCAGATGTAAGGAGTGATATGATCTCAGAAATTGTCTGACAGCCATAATTGGGTTCTCCTGCTTGTGTGGCATGGTGCAGAGTTCTCTTGCCAGACATAGGATCTACCAGTAGCCACCCTCTTAATCAAAGGTAGCACTACCTCCTTCAGGAGTTCTTTTTTATCAGAGCAATCAGAGTGAGTTCTCCAAGCTGCTGTACCTTCATAATCACCATTAAACTCACCCAACTCTTTTTCCAATCCTCTCACTGTCCTTAGATTGGCACCCAAACACTCTGAAATGTTCATATTGGAGCTTCTGGTACAAATGCCAAGTAGTACAGCATGCAATTTCCAAATTTCTGGTAGAGTGAATTGCGTCATGTGGCTCTTTTTCTCACAGATGGTGCCCAACTAACCCTACTATACTGTCTAATCAACAAAATCAAAAACAAGCAACACATACGTGTGAAATGAAAAATATAAAATGGCAACAATTTACCCATCACACCTTGTATACTATATACACATGATACCATAAGGCCTCTGTGATGGGTTTTTTTTCAGCTTTGGAAATATTTGGTATTATATTCCATATAAACACAACATACAATGGTAGAATCATAGAATATTATGAAAGAATTTGGAACAGAGAGAGACAAAGATAATAATGAGAGGTGATTCTATGATATGAAAGGATGTCTAAAAAATAAGATACAGGTAAATACGAGTAGAATGAAAACATAGTGAAAACTGTAAACACAAAACAACAATAGATATGCAATATTTCATATAAAAACCAAAACTGCTTTAATATTGAATGCAGGCTTATGTAATGTCACAACATAAATTCACTGTGAACTTGTATGATGAACATGTTAATGGGCAGGAAGTGGATATCTGTCCAGTGTAGTGTGTTTACAGAGACGTGTACAAATCGGCAGGATAAACCTCATGTTGGGAAGCCATATTCATCAAAAATAGAACACAGTGTGTGCATTGATGCTTTGAATCAGGATTATAGACAATATAAAACTTGATCTTTAGAAGTCAGTGATCCATGAAATTATACACAAGAAGTTAGAATATAGGAAAATGTCATCTGATTGGATCCAGAACACAACTTCCAATGTATGCAGATTTCTTTTCAGCAACTGGAATGATATAAGAGATCTAATGAAGTCCTTCTGTAGGACATGATCACAGCTGATGAAACCTAAGTGCATTACATTATCCAGAAGAGAGAAATGTTGTTCCATGACCTGAAAATATCCCTCATCACCATATCAAAAAGACAAAAAAACACAATATTCAGATGTCAGACAGTTAACAAGGTTTGATACTGTGAAACCAAGGATAGACTGAAGGTAACCATTCAGTAAAAAAAAAACAGGACATTTTATACAGTTATCATCCTACTGCTGTATGACAATATTACCTCACATGCAGGGCCATCCTGACAAAAGTATGGTTCCAGTGATATGGTTTAGACCTTTTACTGCATCCAATACATTGTCATGATTTAGCTTTTCTAGAATTTCATCTGCTTGAATACCTCAGATGACAACTGTAGTACAAATGTACAAGAATAGTTCCAGTCATGTGATTCCATATTCTTTTTCAAGAAAAGAAACAAGTAACAGTAAGTCTATACAATCATTCACCAATGAAACAAGTGCTTCAGTCACAATGGCATGCATCTATATGATAATGTAGCATAGTAATGCTGATAACATGCACACTATTTTATCTTATTACTATAAATGTTATTTTTAGTAGGTGCACATGTTTGAGATGCTATCCATGTTTTTAATTTTCATAAACAGTGAGGTTAAAAACAACCAGCCTAGATTGAGAAGTCCTAAAGAAAAATTGTGCTCTCTGGCAGGAATCAAACCTGCATCCCTTTTTTCCATCAGGGAAATACGTTTTTTTAGTCAAAGTGTGCTACTACCAGTTTTGCCACAGAGACCAACCTGACAGAGCAAAATTTGAAAGCGCATTTCTTGTTGATACCTCTACAAATCTATAATTGCTACCTTCAGTTTCATACCGAAAATGTAAATAGTAATTTATTAAAGGATTTTTTATACAATATTATTTCTTATTACTATAAACAATATTTTTAGTGGGTTGGTCTTTATAGCCAAACAAGTCTTGGGAATAATGATAAACTACATCTGGCAGCAAGACCTCAGGAGATTGGGGGTTTTGAGGGGCCTGGAACCACCTCCTTAACTGCTATTGTTCCTAGGTCCACTCTAACCCAGGGTGGTAGCATTTGTTAGGGTCCCAGCTATAAGCAAATGATGAACCCCCAAACAAAAACACTGTGAAAGTATAAATATGCATTTTAATAGTAAAAATACATTTTTATATAAAAATGACCAACAATACATATAGTAAAAGGACTAACAATACATTTTATCTGTAATTGAAGGCATACAATTATGTTCAAAATATATTTAGTTGAATCCATAGATATGTGTTCAAAATATTTAGATTTTGGTATTAAATAACCCATAGTGGTTAATATGTGGCTAAACGAAATCAATCAACCAACCCATAGCCAAACTAATAGCTAGATGTTTTGGTTAAAAAAGTGTTTTCTCTTATGAAAAATATAAGATATAAGTTCAATTCTTGTCAGAGGCACAATTTTTCTTCACTAGGATTTCCCAATTTAGGCTGGTTGTTATTAATATCACTGCTTAAGAAAATAAAAAAAACAGGGATAGTAACTCCAACTTATGTGCCCACTAAAAATAATATTTTATAGTACTAAGAAATAATGTCAGATAAAAATTTCTTTAAAAATTACATTTTATTTATATAGTAATAAATACCTGGTCTAGTAAATGCTTGTACTGTATTTTTCAAGCATCCCTCAGATAAGTTTATCTTATGTATGTTTTCTTTTTGTTTCTCAAAAGGACTTCATGCAAATATCAAAAACCATGAGAGAACGAATGTCTGTAAGACGACGTAAAGGAGATAAACCAAAACAGACAGAAATTTCAAATAAATTTCCACTAGAAGGTATGTAAAGATTTCATGGAATCAGGCATTCTGGAGAAATACAAAGAATATTTGCAGACAGATTATTTTTACCAGACACCTACTTTTATATTTCTTTAGTTTTTAATCACATTAAAAACATTTTTTTCTGTTCAGCAAACACATTAAAGGAAAAAACAAAGTAAACCTAAATTAATAAATTCATAAAGGATAAAAGTAATACGTGTACATAATATTTGATTGGCAAACAAAAAATTTAGCTTATATTAACATTTCCATATTTTTCACATCATCTTTAAATCAGTCTACAAGATTAGACTTTTAATCTTATATTCCTATTGTCATTATTATAAGAGCATTATTTCATTCTAATTCTTATACTCTTTTCTATAATAGAATAGAAAGGTGTTTTGAGATGACAATTCTATTCAAAGCTCAAAAAAAAATTAACAGATTTTAAGCTTAGCTGAAAAAGACATAAATATTGGTCAAAAGTAATATAATAATTTAATATAATTCACAATTATTATTTCTTTTATTTAGTATATATATTATGATTATATATTGCATTATGATTATTATATTGCATTATGATTATTATATATGTGTTGTGACCAAGTAAATGGTTAAAGAAATAACAAAACAAGTGTTGCAGATATATCATATATTAAACAGTAAGTACAACAGAAAGGTATTAATTTCTAAAGGTTCCTTAAAATTTCCATTTACTTTTGGGCCTTCTGACCTCTGGCACTGATTGCGGTATTAGAACCTCAAACATGTCAAAGACGACGTCCATAGTGTCATCTTCTATGGGATCCCTGTCGACTACACTTTCATACCATTTTCTAATTTGGTTTACATGACCTTTGTGTATAAACTTTGGTCTCTGAACCATGTAATTCATGTTACCAATTTGTCTGTCTATTGTTCCTATCTCCTAGTGAGCTTTATTATTCCCAAATACACAAAAATAAACCTTTTCACTGATCTTAAAGGCTTTTTTAAGCACTTTATTCCCACTTTCATTTCACTTGAAAGGAATTTGTCAAATGCTGATTTTATTTTCCTGGCAAACATGACCTCTGCTGGTGTTTTGGCACTGCTATTAGGGGTTACATGATAGACATGCAAAACCTGCTGTATAGCCATATAGGTGGGAGTACCTCTCACCTTCTTCAGTGCTCTCTTGAAAGTTCACAAAATGCTCTGCCTGTCCATTACTTTTTGGGTGATATGGCGCTGTTGTAATATGTTCGATCAGGAATGACTGACAAAAATCCTTAAATTCACAGGATGTGAACTGTGTGGCAATGTCTGTTACGATTCAGTCAACAACTCCAAAAAGGGGAAAATAGCTCATGCAAAAACTTTACTGTCACCTCCGCAGTCAGTTTCTTACATCTCAATATTTCTGGCCACTTGAAATAACTGTCAATTACTACAATGTAGTAAAAACCATCAAGTGGGCCAGAAAAATCACTGTGAATCCGCAACCACGGACGGTCGGTTTTAGGTCAGGGATTGAATTTTATTGGGGGTGCTTTAGCAAGCAAAGCACACCCTTTGCACGATCTTACAGTGTTTTCAATATCCTTGTCCGTGTTGGTCCAGTACACGTAACTCCTCATTAGATTCTTCATTCTTAAAGTTCCTGGATGGCCAACATGGAATACCTTTAATGTTCTTTTCTGTAGAGTAGGTTGGATTATTACTCTGTCTCCGTACATTAGTATGTCGTTACACAGTGAGTAAACTTCTGAGATATTCTGGTATTTACTATTTAGTTTGTCCTTTACTTCCTTTATGAACTCATCATCAGACACTTTGTCTATTATCTCGTCAATTGTTATATGAAGCTCCCAGACAGTATTGCACAAGGTACTTTTTATTTCGGCCTCTGTTCTTATGGCAGCAATGACTGTATCTTCCAGGGGTTCAGCATACTTAGGTATCAATCTAGACAACCCGTCTGCATGACAGATTTTAGTTGATGGGAGAAACTCCATTTTGTAGTTATAATTGAGGAGAATGGGTCCCTATCTTTGCAGTCTATTATCAGTATGTGTTGGCAGACCCTTTCTTGATCCAAAGATAGTAAGGAGTGGATGATGGTCTGTTTGCAACAGTACCTTCCATGAATAAATCACTGCAAAAATGATTCCTACGGTTTCCTATTCTATTTGCGAGTAACCCCTTTCAGCTGGTAATAGCGTCCTAGATGCATGGGCAATTGGCTTTACCGATCCAACCTTTAACTAGTGTAAAATGCACACCCTGATGCCGTAGGAGCTAACATCGCTGGCTACAATGATGTCAAGATTTGGATCATAATAAGTCAGGAACAGATCTGATGTATGGACCTCCTTTATTTTCTCAAATGCTTCCTGGCATTTGGTTGTCCATTCCCACTCTTTATCTTTTCTCAATAAGTCATTAAGTGGACCTCTCAAACTGTGCATTCTTGGGACAAAAATGTTGTAATAATTGGCAAGACCTAAAAACCTTTCCAGAGCCGACACATTTTCTGATGCTGGCATATTCTTTATTGCCATTGCCCTATCTGGGTCAGGACGTCTTCTGTCTTTGTCAATTATTTGCCCCAAGTACTTAATCCTCTCTAAGAAAAACTCTCACTTCCCATCTTTTAATTTGAATCCGTAATCCTGGATTCTCATGAACACCTGCCAGACGTGCGATTTGTGTTCCTTGATGCTCTCACTTTTCATTACAATGTCATCGAGATAGGTAACCACAAAATCCAGACCATTTAACATCATGTCCATAACCTGTTGAAAAATGGAAGGGGTGACCTTAACCCTGAACGGAAGTCTTAAAAATTTGTATAAACCCTTGTGGGTGTTTATGCAAAGGAGCTTCAAGCATTCCTCCTCCACGGGTATTTGTAGATATGCATCACTTAAGTCAATTTTAGAAAAATACTTTCCTCCACTGAGCTTAGCGAATATCTCCTCTGGACTTGGAAGAGAATAATGGTGATCCTTTAGGGCGCTGTTTAGCCCCATAGAGAAGTCAGTACATATACGAATTTCTTCGCTCTTTTCTTTAATATAAACTGTGGCAGATGCTGATTCACTATATTCAACCTTTGCCAGACCTCCCATTTCCTCAAGTCAATTCAACTCCTCATCAATTTGATTTAATGAGGCAAGTGGAAAGTTACAAATTACCCGTATTCTTCATAATATATGCCTTTAGTTTTAAAGTTTTACCATTGAATGACATTTTCATTATAAGTTTGCCCATAAACTTAATAGGGTCACTAGTTACACTTTTAGCTATTCAGTTAGCTATTCAATATATTTCCTGATGTTACGACTTTCTGGTTCATCAGACTTGGTAATTTTTACAAGACTTTTTTTGTCTTGTTCTTAATCCTGCAGTGGGAACTTTTGTGTCCCAATTTATCGCAATTAAAACATTTTTTATTTTTAAAAGGACAATGTCTATACCAATCTAATTGACCACACCCGAAACATGGTCTTGATTACAAAGTAACTTTATTATTTTTTGGTTGACCCTTTTAAAATTTTTTTTGGCATATTTTTTAATGTGAGTCACGCCACTCTGTTCAATGTTTT
This sequence comes from Acanthosepion esculentum, assembly GCA_964036315.1. Classification (NCBI taxonomy): domain Eukaryota; kingdom Metazoa; phylum Mollusca; class Cephalopoda; order Sepiida; family Sepiidae; genus Acanthosepion; species Acanthosepion esculentum. The sequence goes on from OZ038520.1 coordinate 40,574,257, forward strand.
TCGAATCCTCTCTGACGCTCATGAAAAGTTGGCAATCTTCAGCAACTTGCTATAAATTCAGGCTCATTTTCAAGCTTGTTGAATGATGTATTGTATGACATATTTCGGCATCTTTCGCTGAAATCAAACCCTGGACGAAAATCAGGCATTTAAAATTATTGGTGCTTAACTATGCCAATTTGAAGTCATCACAGTGTTTATTGGCTACACTCGCGAAAGTAGAATAATTTTCGTCTTCTTTGCAGGTGAGATTCATGCATTTCCAACGCTTGTGGAACAGTAATGTTTTTGGACTGAAGAGTTCTGTTAATGATTGAAACATCTCTTTAAATTTCAAGTCACTGGTTTTCTTAAGCAAAATATAGTTAACAAACTTAGTATATTCTGCTGTGCCTAATTTCCTGAGGAGTAGGTGAACCTTTTTATGGTCAGCCCAATTTACACAATCCATATTGTATAAGTCCTTGTAACGTTTAAAGGTTGAAGCAATAATTTCTTATTCAGGTGCAAACGTGAAGTTTTCAGTAGCATTCCATATAGCATTTTGAGAGAACACGTTTTCACTGTCCTCATTTTGGCTTTTGATGGATATATTATATAAGTGCTTTTGCTCATTCTGTGTTTGAAGGAGCATTTCTTCCAGTTTCTGTTGTCTAACCTGAATTTCTAGGTGCAATTCCTCAAATTTCTTTTGGTATTCTGCTTGTTCTTGTTGGAATTTCTCTTGTCTTTCTTGATATTTCTGTTCCAACAGTACTTATTATGGTTTGTCGTATTTTCTTTAGGGTTAATGGTTGCCTGGTATACTACCCTAGTGGATCTGCACTTGCCCCCTACTGGGCAGTTTTCCTTAATTCTACAATTACAGGGGGTTTCCATGTTAGATTTAGTTTTTAACCATGGAATTTACTTAAATCTAATTGTTATGGGAATTAATAATTTGGTACATATTATCAGAGCAGGAGTAGCTAATTTTGACTGATTTCCTCTTGAAGATCTTATTTAGAGGGTTTTTTTTTGTTGAAGTGTTTAGTAATTAAGTTTAGAAAGTACTGTCTGATATTGATACTTGACAGTTTGCAGAAGGGGGGGTGAACCAAGTGATTTTTCTTTTCTATTTATACACCTACATTCCACTTTTCGTGTATCAGTATTACTAATGGTGGTTGCGTAAGACAGTTTACTTTTGAAACCACTTTTTTGGAGAGCCTTTTCATATAGTTCTTTATTCTTATTAAAGAATTTTTCATTGGATGATACTAATCCTGGTACAAACGGTAGTGGGTATTTGTTTTAGGATTGCATTGGGATGGTTAGAACTGATATCAATATAGTTGGGGGTTTCGTTCTCTTTATTGTTTGGGTTTAAAGGTTTCATCATTAAGGTTAAAGGTAATATCTAGGTAGTAAACTATTTTAAGGTATTACCCACAATCTATAAATCTATAACTCAACTAATTTACATTAATCTTAACAGACTTAAGTTTAAATCCCCCATCACTTACTAATAAAATTTGACAACTGTAGTACAAAAACTATTTACTGTGAACCCCAGAAAAACACACTCCAGGGCCTTTATAAGAAACACAACATAGTAGAAACTGATATTAAACTACAAACAACAAATCCTGGCCATAAATAAGATGACTTATGCCCCCATCAATCGCTAACACAAACCCACTCACATTAACAAGGCATCTACTAGAGGAGGACTGACTTTGAAAATAAATTTAGAACAATGCTCCGAGACAATCACTTAGAGACAGATGATAGCCGTGTAAAGAACGGTTTGTAATAAACTATCTCTATGTTGAGGTAATTTTTAGTTTTTCGCCATAAAAAATACATATGCTCTGTAAAAATAAAAACATCAAGCTCTCTGTGGATCAATTTTAATAATTAGTATTACTAGGATCCACCCGGATTATATACCAATGGATCGATTACCTGTACTATATATATATATATATATATATATATATATATATATATATAAGACATTCAGGCCAGTAAATGGTAGTAATACTGTTTATTATAAAACAGAGCAATTACTTAAATATTTGTATCTATAAAAAGAATGTATAAACATAAAAATGTCTTAAAATAATTGTCAGACTTTGTCCATTTCATAATGTGTGACGTCATTTGTTTACATTTGATATTCTTTGAGCAGATATGAATGTACATGAGAGATTCATGGAAGATTAAAGTTTAAAGACAGTAAAATTGACCTTGCTAACCGAACGTTCCTCTGTGGCCGAAACAGTTATGGCACATCAGGCTATATGACGGTTCTGTATAGGATACAGGTTCAATTCCTGTTGGAGGACAAAAATTTTCTATGAAAATTTCTCAGACATTCAGGCCGGTAAATGTTGTTAATACTGTTTATTATAAAACAGAGCATTTACTTAAATATTTGTATCTATAAAAAGAATGTATAAACATAAAAATGTCTTAAAATGTATATATATATATATATATATTTAAAAAAGTTAATTTTTGTGGATTTCTAAAACACTTAATGTATGTAATATATATATATATATATATATATATATATATATATGTGCGTGTGTTCCAAAGGTTGTCATAACCAGGTGTGGTAGTGAGGACAAGCTTCTACTGTCTATAGAATGCTTCCATGGCATCTGACGACTAAGCCTCTGACAACTGTCCAAGCTGGAGAAAGGGCAAAAATGGACCACTGGTCATAACAAGCTGCTTTGGGTAGATGGAGCTTGTCAGCTCAGGAAAGCAGTTCATCTAGAAGAAAAACCCCAGTTTTAAACTTCCACTGTCTTGCAGTTATATCCAAACATGGAAAAGACTATGGAATTAATCCAGACAGGAACTCTGGAGTGAAGCCCCAGTGTCAACACTGATAATTTTACAACTCCTACAGCCAAGCCAACCCCAAATGTAATACCTTGTGTTCCTTTGGATCCAAGATGAGGGATAATTGGTGTGGGTAGTGCATGGCTTCTATATACCATCTCCCAGGTCTGCACCTTGGAGAAGTCACTCTCGTTTCACCACCAAAGGAATGAATTTTGCCCAAACAGGATGCTTCTATTAATTTTATGAGATAAATGGATGCCTATTATATTCTATAATATAAAATACAATGTGACTTTATATGTTTATTGGTCACACAATCAGATTTCATTAGCATATAAATAAGATTTTCTGTTGTTATGGCAACACAGACTCCACTCTGATTTGCTAGTACATTGCTTTCTTTCTCTATTAATTTTCATTCATATTAGCTTTCTCTGAATATTTTCTATTTATTCATTTAAAAATTTGTAACACCCTCAACAAATTTACATAAATTCATATAAAATTGCATAAAAATTCAAATATATCTGATATTTTCCTTAGATAACTAGATAGATCTTGCATTCTTTTCAAATCTATTGACTTCCTTCTGCAACTTGTATGAAATAAAATCCTTAATTATTCAGTGGTGAATAGAATAGAATGTTGTTTGTTTAGTTTAATATTTAGGAAGTATTTAACATAAAGAAGAAAATGCTGAACAATATACCGACTTTGTTATTATATATGTACAATACAATTACAAAATTAATCAAATATTACCATCATTTTTTGAGTATTTAATATTTATGTTTCCATTGTTAGATTTAATTTTGCTAGTCAATATCTTCACAATAAAATTAGTATTAACCAAGTGATGCTAGTAAAATATTCAGGATATATTTATATTAGGAATATTTGACATAACTTCTTCTGGGCTGTCAGCTCAGTATAAAATAAATGTTTATTCATAAATCCAAATGATGTTAGCTACAAAACATTTGATTAGCAGAATATCCCATAAACCTTGATAAATTATTTTATATGTTAATATGGGATCCTTGACATTTTTTAACCTTCATTAGTCTTTCATTCATTGATTTTGGAAACTTTTCCACAAACTTTAAAATTATTTACAGAAGTTTTTGTTGCTTCGTAGTGATCCATGCATGAATATTGTTTTCCATTCTCATATACATCTCTTTTAATGATTTACCACAAGTTTTCTATTGGATTAATTTCTGAAGAGGCTTAGTCCTTCTGTTGATTTACTGTCTTTAAAACCTTTTTTGGCTTTGCAGAATGTGAAATATCATTGTCTTTCATGAATAAAGTCTTTAGCCTAAAGCTTTTTGGTTATGACTTGTACCACTCAAAGAAATGTCTTGTTCAATAAAAGCAGTTCTTTGCATTTAATTTGAACCATTATCAACTTTGAAAAGACTTGTAATTTTATTGCCTGTAATACTAAGTACAAACATTACTCTCTGTTGTCTTCTAATGTGTATTTCTGATGTACATGGTACTGTTCAACATTCTCTTTGCAAACACCAAAGGAAAGTGGTGAGAACTATAACTAATGGCACCCAACACGATGGAGTTATATTTGATCTAACATGTGCTGAAATTGTTGTGCAATCTGCATTGCTGCCTTTATAATGCATCAATCTGTGCAATGATGCTGTCTTGAATGTGTTATACATATTATTATGTTAATTTGATCACTATTGCTAATATGTGCATAACTATCTAATCTTCTCAAAGTCCACAGTCCCATCCCTCTCAAATAGCTCTCATTGAACAAAAGGAGAACTTGTGTATTTCTGTAGCAATGAACCTTTTGACCATATTGAACATCAGTGTCACTGTTTAAAATTCAGATACAGAAGGTGCACCAGTATGAATGTTACTACATTACAAGATGGTAAAACATCAGATAGAAAACTTTCTTAAAAATATCTTCTAGCCACGAGTATGCACATACCGTACCCACGGGAGAATCAATATTTTCCTTCAAGGCTTTGTAATTTTAGATATATGTACATTTCTTAAATAGATTAGTTGAACTTTGCTTGACTGTGAAGTCTTCTATGACTGTGCATTCTAAAAATACTCCAAGCTTAATGGTGATTTCCCCTACAAGAATAATGTATGTTCAAACCCTGCTGGAAGCCATATTTTAAGACTCTCTAATGCACAGGCTAGTAGAATTAAAAAAAAACTCAAGCAAATGTAACCACTAAATATAATGTTTAAAGTAATCAAACATATATATGTGTGTGTGTGTGTGTGTGTGTGTGTGTGTGTGTGTGTGTGTGTGTGTGTGTGTGTATTACAATGAATCATTCATACAAAAAGTAAATTAGTAAAGTTAATGATATAAAATGGCAAAACTTTACTAAATTACTTTTTGTATGAATGATTCATTGTAATATAAATTGAACTGCACCACATATTTGATATATATATAGTCTGTTGGGGCAGCAGATCATTATCAAACATATATTGTTAAATATAACAGACAATGAATGTCTATTATGTTTGATCATGAGCTGTTCTAAGCTTTATATAGTTGCTTTAATTTCAGGAGAAAATAAAGACATACTGTATGATCCTAGCCAGAATGTACAGATATCATAATTTGATCCTAGCCAGAATGTACAGATATCATAATTTGATCCTAGCCAGAATGTACAGATATCATAATTTGATCCTTGACAGAAATGTTGGGGTGTATTACTAGGCAGTATTTTCAATCCATTCATAAATAATTCAGTTGATTTTAGTTAGTACAATGTTGGTTTTAATAATTTTGTAAAGTTTTTTATTAGTTAAACTAGTATAAGCAAAAAAAGAATGTATCTTATATTCTATACATATAAAATTAATTTTAAATTGATTGTTTAGTTCTACTGGCAGCAACAAATTTTCCTGCCACAGAAAAACCTGGAAAACCTCCAGTGGGACCTAGGATTAAACCTAAGTTGTAAGTATATTTCCTAAAAATAATTTATAAAATTAGTTATTATTATATGGATTATAGAAATATCCATTTTTAATAAATTGTTAGTTTTATAGTTGCCCAGAGATATAGTATACATTTTGAATGAAAGAAAGGTTTATTCTTTTTAAATGATATATTTTCTTTTTTTATCTTTCACAAAATATATAACGCCTACATCAATTTTTGACGTGTTACTCTTGAAACTCTTTCATGTTTTTTAATTTTATTTCAATGCATTAATCAGCTTGAATCAGAAATGGATAAACTTTAAAGATGTCTGCAGGTTAGATTTTATAACCCAGTAAGGCACTACGCCCTAATAAAACATCCTAACAATGAAAGGGACTGCAATTCATTATCAATTTTTTTTCTTTTCAATCTAAGTTACTTAAAACTTAACAATGACCTAAATAAAAATAAGGTGAAGAAAAAACTAGTAAAAAATTAATAATAATAATTCTTCATCTAGAAAATTCAGTCAACTCTTATGTTTACTATTACTTAATACTATTACATCAAAATTTATTTTAATTTTCTATTTATTGTTTTTACATGTGAAACTTTATGGACTTCAACTAAGGCCTGCAAGTAATAGAAAACAGTCTTTCAGTTACTTCAGTGATACTGAAAAATATTTTACTGTTATTACTTAACTGTAGGTTAAATTCTGACAATATTCAACTGGCTGGGAACTCCTCTTCAGATCTCAATAATAATCCTGAAAGTCTAACATCAATCCCAGCTGGTGGTCTGGAAGAAATACAGCGTAAACTTATTCAAGATGACTGGTAAGAAAAACAACAGTTATACTTTCTAATAACAATAAAATAGATTTCTGCTTAATAACTTCACTCTTCTTTACAGGATTATTTATAATAGAAATCATTTCTTTGGTTTTAATTTTATTTTAATATTTTAGACAAACACATTGCATAGGTTAAATATTCATTGTATGTTAGCTCTTTTGTGTATAGCTGGGTTATTTACAATGACTTTGATTATTCAGAACTATATATAATGCTTATTCATCAAATCACCACAATGTGTTAAGGAAAGACTCTTGAACTTTCAACTAAAATTATGATTTTGCTACTCTGATCAGTGCATATGCACCCATTTTTGATAGTGATGATGAAAAACTTGTTTTTATGGAGCATTAAGAGAAATTCTTTGTGTAATTTTAAACTCTAACAAAATTATTCTTTTAGAAACCTTCTTCAGTAGCAGTCAGTACAGATTGACACACAGAAAAATAAATGAAAATGGTTTGCTGTTTCTTCAAATTTGTAAAGAGATAAACCTATTTATATCAAGTACTCAGTTTAAACATAAAGGTGATCATATTTCCTTGCTTCAAACAATGCCCTTTTATTGTCATTGTTCAATGCAGGGATATGAAAGATGCACTTCATATGCATTCACTAAAAGGTGCTGACTGCTGATCAAATCACACTTTTATAAGAGCTAAACCTCGTATGATCATTCATCCTAGACACAGGAGATTTAAGAATAAAACTCTTCCTAGACCTATCAATATTTTAAAATTAAAGAGCCTGTTGTGCAGGAACATTTTCAAGAATGTCTCTCATTTATTCAGGATCCCATTTCTTCTGGGCAAGAGTTAAAATGATAATTATGCCATTGTTGATGTAGGTATATGAAAGATGAACTTAATGTGTATTCACTAAAAGTTGTTGCCTGCTAGTAGTATAATGACCTTGCTAAACTTCATATGGTCATTCATTCTGGATACAGGAGATTTAAAACTAAAACTCTTCCTAGACATAATGTTTCAAAGCTGAAAGATTCTGTCATGCGGGAACATTTTCAAGAATGTCTCTCATTTATTCAGGATCCTTTTTCTTCCTGACAAGAGTTACACGGACAATTGTATAATGCTTCTTCAGATACTCAAGGGTTTCAGAAATTTGTACATCATAACTTGTTCAATGAATGTGATGCTGGGATAACTCAGAAGCTTAAACTTAAAGTTTAAATCAAACAGGTACTTCTTTAAACAAATTTATCATCTAAAAACACAAAATACATTGAGAAAAACTTAAAGTCAATGCAAAGGTAGAAAAGACAAGAAATATCATGAAAGATAATTGGTAGAGAACATTGTCAAGGGATGAATAATTAGCCAAAGATAGACACTCATTTTTACTGCCATGCAACTACAAGGTAAATGTCAAGAGCAAAACTTAGTTTAGGTATTTGCTGACTTAACAAAGGCATTTGGCATTGTGAATAGGCTTTATGAGATGTTTTGCTTAAACTGGTATGCCTTGATGACATAGAAGCTTGTATAAATATAGGACATTGTTCTCTATATTCTTCTCTGTTATCTCTGGCAAATGCATTTAAGGATTGCAGTCATATAATTTATATACAATATAAATATATAACCTCAGCCAAAATAAAGACTTTTTCTGTTCTAATAGAAAAAATCTACTTTATGCTGACGACCGATTTTGTGACCCATATGGTCAGTGCTATACAATACTTAATGATCAAGCTTAACTAATTCTACAAAGCTTTTAGCCTCAAATAAGCTTGCATAAAACCATGGTGATGTATCAGCCACTACCAATTAACTTGTATCATGGGCAGATCATTCTAGATAATATTAAACTGAAAGTTATAGAGAAATTCCCCAAAATACATTAGAAGCACTTTGGATTGCCTTTGTTCTTTGGATGATGAAATCACAATCCATATCCAAAATGTCAACCAGACTTTTAAGAATCTGGAAGATTGTGTTTTGACAAAGAGAAAGATTAAAGTTAGTACTAAGATGTTGGTTCATAGATCGTGTACACTCTCTTGTTTTCTTTACTCTTGTGAAACCTGGGTAACATATCAAAAACATATCAGGGCCTTTGAAATATTCCCTCAATACTACTTACGTGCCATCCTCAAAATTCATTGGCTGTTAAAGACACAAGATATAGAAATTTTGGACCTGACTAGTATGCACAGCATTGAAACAAATTTAAAAACACAGGCTACACTGAACAGGTCATTTGATCAGAGAGGATGATAAGTGCATACCAACTACTGTATGAAAAGATAAAGGAAACTGAAACCCATCAGATAAATCAAAAGCGTGTCTTAAGGATTCAATAGACAAACTATTCACAGCTTTTAAGATAAATCATGATAATTGAAATAATGAAGCTATTGACCAATTAAAATAAAGGAAAAATATTTATGAGGAAGCAAATCTCTTTGAAAAAAAACAGGTGTAGTGACATCAAGACAAAAAGATTTGCAAGAATTGGACTGCCAGTCAATGATGACAGCACACATTTTTATATGTGATATTTGTATTCATGTCTAGCACTTTCAAGTTGCATAGCCATAAATAAGACATCCACCTGACTACATGCAACACATTTCTCCATATTTATTCTGACCAATTTATAATAAAGTATATAGAAATACATCTGGATTAAGTAGGCATATGAATTCTCACAATATTAACATACAGTTCAATAATCAATCAAAGCAAAAGTTTATGTTGTCTTTGAGGAAAATTGTGTAAATTTAAGCATCATTGTAGGTACCACCATTTATAGGTCATTTGTATGTATTTCACTGTTCCATTCAATTTCAATTCGTACATAGTAATTTATTCAATTTCAATTTGTACATGGTAATTTATTCTGTATATAATTTTAATCAAATAAATGTATTTTTTTAAGTATATTTGGTGCAAAAATAGCAAAATTGTCAATTCAATAATTGTCATAACTTATATGTTAGTGTTAGAAGTAATTATACACAATGAGTTGACATTATTATATATAATTATAAAGGAAAAATCATCAATCATAATCTGCTTGATTCTTTTTTTAATGATATTTTTAAATACCATTTTAACTTTGAATCATTAATTCATTTTTTGTCTTGAAATACTACACCCTCAGCTATTTCTGTTCTTCATATTTTACAGGAAATTAAAATGTGAGGCTCTCAATTTAATCAGGCAGTTGGCCAAGTTTCATCCAAATATTTTTGATTCTGGATTTCATCCATTAATATTAGCAGTCACTAAGGAGGTAAAACTTTTCTACATCACACACATTACATTATGTCTCACTTTATTAGCTACTTTTAATTTTCCTAATTTTTATTTTTATTTTTTTTTGTACTAATGTTTACTCAATACAAGGCTTAAAAGCCATTCAAGGTAGAGAGTTGTTGAAAGAGGTTTATTATATGACTGTAAGAGTCAGAAGTAAAAAGTGAAAATTATGAGGATATGGAGGTAATGATTGATCCTTGACTTGAAGATGTTATCATATCATTTGTAGAAGTGTCCACATGGAAGTATGTTCCACAAAGCAACAGCTCTTGAGGAAAAACTGAGTGAAACCTTCCTCCTTACAATTGGAATACAGAGGGAATGAGAGTGGTTTGACTCCATGAACATACTATGTCATGACTTAGCTGTAAAGATCTGAACTGGTGAAACTAAAGAATAGAGTTCATTTGAACATTTGCCATGGAAATAGTGGTAGAGTAGCAATGTTTACATTGTCTTCCTCAATCTCTGTTCTATCATTCATTTACACAAGCTCATTAGGTAGGTTACTTGTTGTCTCTTGCCTCCACTATATACTGTGAGTGTCTTCTTTTTCACACTCTCTTTCCTTTTTATGTATACTAGAAAATTCAACTCTTTCTAATTCTAAGTACAAGTTTCTTTTTAGTTCTCATTATCCTTAAAACTCCCTCATTGCTTGCCTGCTCCATCTATGCTATTCTCAGCATTCTTCTGTAGAATATCTCTGTTGCTTCAAGTTTCTTCTTCATCTGTGATGTTCATCATTCACTGCCATATAGGAGGATTGATATTATATAACAGTTTACCACTCTTTTCTTTGTTCCCATTAAAATTTTCCTGTTTTTTAATATTTTGTATAGCTTTTGGAAAGCATCTTTTGCTATTCCAATGTGCCTTCAAATTCAAGTGTTATAGATTATTTATATACAGCCACTGTCAGCTTGTGTTTTGTATATTAAAATAACTGGAAAAATTCATTGATTGTTGTAAATATTAATGATCCAAATTTTATTTTTATAAGTATCCATTTGCAAGCTATAATGTTGGTATTTAGTAAAACAACTTCATGCTTTCTTGATTTTGTCTGGAATCTAAAAGTATTTAATATTTAATTTGGATGCAGTTCATTTAATTTACATTTATTTTTAAGTTTTAGAATTAATTGCAAGCATTAAAACATTGCTATTGAAAACATTATTTTATTATACATATATATTCTGATTTCTTTCCAGTTAGACAACCTCAGATCCCAAGTGAAGAGAGATGCCATCCTTTGTGTAACAGATATGTTTCTTCACTTAAAAAAAAGACTGGATCCTGTATGTATCAACAAAATCCTCTCTTTCATGTGTTTATTGTATTTATAGATATTTATTTAATTATATAGAATGCTTTGCCTCTTCGTACACATTTACAATTTGACTATCCCTTTATTAAATTAATTCTAAAAGTATTATTATTCCTAAATTTTTACTTCACACCTTGGCTCCCTTGTCATAAATAAATCTGTTTTACTCAGGACAGATTTGAATTAGATAGTAACTGCTGATTTATGTAGCTTAACATTTATCTCTTACTTCACAGTAAACATGAAACACCATTTCCTATTGGGATTATCTTGTAGATAGATTGTAGGATTTTATTTACTGAAAACTTTGGAATAAAATGAACTGACTCAAGGATATAAAATAAATGATATATTTTTATTTATTTTCTTTAGAGTGATGAGTGAATCCTTTGATATTCAGTGTCACAAAAAAATGTTTGTTTATTAGGTGGATATTGGTAGCAGTCTTGAGAAATGTCTGTTTTATCCCAGTAGTGGCAGTTTTGAAGTTAGACCATACTAGGGGTAGTAGTAGTATTAGAAATAGGTCATTCTTGCTATTCCTTCTGCTTCTCACTCAGAGGTGTCAGCTTATATCCTTTTGACCAGGCTTCAAGATTCTGTCAGGAATTTTGGTTTCAGCTAACAGCGAAAGTCTCTTTGTGTCAATTTTCTGGCATTTTGGACTGGATTCAGTCTTCTTCCTTCTTTTTATAAGGAAAGCACAAATGCCTTATTTTAATTTGAAGCTTTTTTTTTATTTTTGTTTATATATTTTATTTTTATATTTTATTTTATTTGGTTTTTATCAGGACTCCCTACTATATCAATATAAGAAAAATAAACAAATAGACAGCATGTCTTGTTTTTATATAAATTATTTTTTTATCTTCATTCATAAATTTTGTATTTCACCTAAATTATTGTTTTAAAATATCTTACATATAAATAAAGGGCATTCATTGTTAATGGATGCAAAATAAAATTATTTAGAATAATAACCAAATAAACTGTTTATAAATAATAAAAAAACAAGGAATGTAAATTAACCAGAGATTTATTTCCATTAGATTATGATTTGTATTTTTGTCTTTTTTAATACTATAACAAAAGTGTTTACTTTTTATATTTTTATTTTTTTATATATTTTACTTTTTTTATATTTATAGGAACTAGACCAGACAATCGGTTGCTTATTAGCTTTGATGGCTGTCAGCAAAGAATTCATCAGGAACGATGTAGAAAAGGCTTTTGATGTGATGATAGATAATGTAACCTGCTCGAAAGCTTTGCCGATTCTCATATCCAAAGGTTTGAAGTAAGTTAAGGCTAAGTTTTATTAAGTTTTGTTTCTTTCATTTATTATGAAATCTAAAAGTAAGATACATGTACATGTGAAAAATTTGTTAGTCTATCTCTGGGTTTTAGTATAACTGCAGCATAAATATTTGTAAAAGGAAGAAAAATTTGTAAGAAATTTGAAATAATTTGTTTTATTTATCATGAAAGTATAAAATACTGCAATTATTTTTAGTCAGAAACCAAAATCAATTCCAAAATGTGCTACAGAATATTTAATGCATTGATAAACACAGTTTATTATGTAATTTGAAAGTTTTTGGTCTGACTCAGAATGTTTTATAATAAAAGTTGTATTAACAGATCTTTTAAATTTCTTCCTTTTTATATTTTAATAAAATACATGGCAAATCACCAAAGAACATATTTCATAGTCATTATAATTTGAAGCTTTTTTCTGACAATTGAAATGTTTCTTTGTGTTATTAATCTTGTTATCAACAAGATGACAACTATTTTTTCATTATCTTGTTTCATAAAAAAATGACCCTTATCTTTCTTTACAAATTATACATCTGAAAAAGATTGTAGTATAAAGCAGACAAAACTTTGTGCTAACAACATAACGGGTGTTGCCTGAGTAAAGCGTAGAATGTTAAATAGTATATTGGAAATATTGTAGGGCTTTTATTCTACAGTGTGCTTGTGTATACATGTTCTTGCTGCTATTATGAGTGAAATGTTAAAGAAAAAATTTGATTCTGTTAATTTCAAATTAATCTGTATAAGGTTTTACATGTTAACCAAACCTACATGTCATTGACAGTCACTTAATATTTATTGTTTTTATAGCATATTTTTTCTTTATTTTGTCTCTTAAAAATTTAGAAATTGCTTTTCTGTTAGGAAATGATTTTTCCCACCAGTACATCTCCCAAATATATCAGTGACTTTTCTTGTTCTTTATCCCTTAGGCACCGAAGTGTTGGGATACGAAAAACTGCTTCATACTATGTGTTGGCAATAGCAAAGAAAATTGGCCACCGTAAACTTCTAAGTGGTACCAAAGACCTAACAGATAAAATTCTTCAAGCCACATTGGACTGTATTATAGATGCTTCAAATGATGTAAGGTATGTCAAATCAGTAATTCGGCAGAAATCATTCACATGTAATTACTTCACATATGTGTTCGATGAAATCCTAAAAGATGAAACACATCACAATAAACCTTTCCAGTTTGTCATATTTTTCCTAAGTACTTCAACAATATTAATGAATGAATCTGTTAATAGACATTCTGAAAATTACTTCTCAACTCAAGCTAGTTTCAAAAACATTTGACTTGGAAAATCTGTTTGCAGAATACAATATGTTGTATATGTAAAAAGGACTTTAATTTTTTTTCTTCTGCAACAACAACAATGTACCACCACCACCAACAGTAGCAGCAACAGTAGCAGCTCAATTTTTTGATAAATGTTCATTTTCTGGAAAAAAAATGTTATCACTTATTTTCTCTAATTATATTTTGCAATGAATTAGGTTATGAACATTGTATATCATTAAAGAGTTTCGTAGATTGAAAACCTTCAATTGAAACTTACTAATTTAAATTGGTGTGCAGGTGGTGTAATGGATAATGGCTCGGAATTAAAAATCAGAGAACCAAGTTCATATTCCAATCAGGTTACATTCACTTACATTCAAATATCCTTGATAAAGATATGAATCCATCTCTTCTACCCCCATCTATGGGTTGTATAACAGGATAGTCTGGGTCCTATAGCTTTGGTTGACAACCTGTCTACCACAGAAAGAAATACTATCCTACTGCTGGAAAATCTTCTGTCTAGTCAGTCATGAATCGAAAGAGACATAATCGCCCAAGTGCTTATCACATGATGGTACTTAACTGCATACAGGTGAACATGAAAAAAATTAAATTTTGGTTCAGAGCAAAGACAACTTTAAAAATTGTGTTGAATGAAAAGTTTAAATTTCTGTTTCAGAATCCATGGTAAAGAGATACTCTATGTTTTGCTGGAAAATCCAAACCTAGATCAACTTCTTGAAAAATATCTTCCCTCTGAATCTGCTGCCACACTGAGAGCTCAAATGGATCACCTACATAAGAAGGTGACATACACTTTTCAAAGCTTAAATGAAAACAACCATGTTGTGAACCATTTGGTATAATTGTTGGCATCTTTATGAATTCTTTAATCAGTTATATTGACAGAATAATTTGTTAATGAAATAGTAAATATTACCCGATTAAAATTGGGTAATATTTACTATTTCATTAACTTTTTCTCTATCCACAAAGAAACAATAAAGTTACAAATTTCAGTATAAATATATATACTGGGTGTATAGTTATAAAATCATAGATAACAACTTTTAGTCTTTTGCTTCTCTTTTTTCACTTGTCAATGTGTTCATAATGCTAAGTTGTGTCAATAATATCTCAAGATAGAACAAATAATAAGTATATACTTTTGTTTTTATTATTCTAATAAATTTGTGTCTAAATGAAATCTTCAATGCATAGAATTGGTGCAGGTGGTATATTGACCTGCAAACAGATATTGAATGATGGAAGACAACAACAAACAAAAAATATATTGCCAAGTTTATTTTTGTTAGAGAAAAATACATAAACAAAAATAAGGTTACAGTGCACTAGGCAGAAACTATAACTATTTCTCATGTAGAGGGTGAGAAGAAGTTTTGAATAGCGTTGTCTGAAAAGAACATTTTTGTTGTTGCTGCAGATCACTGTACTGAAAAGAACAATTTATTGCATATTGTTGTTGGCAAGGATGGCTGGAGCTGGAGGCCTACTGGAGATGGTTGGAGCTGTGGGTCAACTGTTGGTTACTAGAACAGATACTACACTTTGATCCTAGTCATCTCAGCCGCAGAAGAAGGCTTTTTTTGTTGCATTGAGGCCTTTTATATCCTGATTCAGTCTTACGACTTTTTAAAAAATGTGGGATTGCCAACAGGATACAACAGAGCGTATCATGTTAGTCTAACTAAATGCAAAAATTCATTCAAAATAATTCCTCAGAAAACTAATCAAATCAATTTTTTTTGTAATCATAATAAAGTGATACAGAAGTAGGACATTCCAATAATGTCGTTTGGTCAAAGAATTTCTTTTGAAGTAATAATAAATTAGAATAAATTAGAAACTTTCAATTTTGGTCAAATCAGTTGTGGTTGTTTGTAGTGTTTTTTTTTAATTCCGACTAAATATTTTAAATTGTTCTGTTAGTATTCATTACATTTATTAGTTTATATTTATTTAGGATTTGGCTTTTAGCTTCTGATTCTGCTTTTTATTTACTTTTTTCTAATTCTGAATTGTATATTTTCTTTTGGACTAGAGATTAAAATTTAAAGAATTTAATTTTTAAATTTTAATAATAATTGTTTTAGAAGCAATCAATGAATTACAAATCTACATAAATTTAATAATTATTAAAATGTGTTTGAATTAATATTAAAATTATTTTATTTTAGAGTTTGATGGAAATGTCATATGATTCTTCTGCCCCTCATTCTGCTAAATCCTTACCCTCATCCAGAGGTGGCTCTGCAGGAAGGTAAGTTATAAAGATTTATTAGGAAAGATAATAGTTCAGTTCTCAAAATCCTTAACAACAAATTTTTTGGATTCTGTTATGAAAAAACAAAAATAAATCAAATCTTGGATAAATTATTAATCATCTGAAAAAGTAATAGTGAATACAGTATATTTTTAACAAAAAACGTTTAAAATCAACAAGACATAATTGTAAATTAAATTGAATTGTGAATTAAATTGAGGTTAATTTGAAATCAATTAAAAAATATAAATGCATATCAAAGGCCATATTATAAATTGAATGTTCATACCATACCTGAAAAATGGAAGCAAAATCCTTTTTCTTGTTTTGATTATCTCATAAAACAGTAAGGTGGCAGTTAGCCTAGCAAGCTATACATTAACAGGTTTTATTATGCAAGTCAATGTTTTCACAATAAAATTGATATTAACAATGTTGAAAAAATATTCAGTATATATTTATATGAGTGATATATCATAACTTATAATATTTATGATAATTAAAAATATTGATTATAACATTTTTAGGTTGTTAGGTTTTATTATATAAACAAAGTGTAATGTAAATTTTTATTTATAAATAGATCCCCAAAATATAGGCCATATTAAATACAATATCCCATATTTTTTTTTATCATTTCACCCCAAACAAAGCAATAAAGTCACTAGGATGCAAGAGATTACTGTGTGTTAGAGAATATGAGAAAAAACTACTATTAACAAAAGAGGACAATAAAAGAATAAAAATTAAAAAGACAGAAGATAATGTTTGACATTGCATTTAAATTTTTGAAAATCAAATTTAACAGGAAAGCAAGAAGCCAGACGAGAGTTCCACCAGCAAGAAGTGAAATAAAAAAAACTATTAGCATAGAACTTACTAGGTATTTATTAGCATAGAACTTACTAGGTATTTATAAACATCTAGGTATTTCAACTGAAAAATGATGAGACCTGGCTGCCAATCTAGTACTGCACTTAAATTCATAATGTCCAGGTAAAGTTCATCAGAACAATTACCATGAAAGTATTTATAGAAAAGACACAAGGAATCTACATTACGGCAGTGGGAATGGGACTGAAACTGAGATGACAGGTCAGGACCATTAATATTACAGATTCTTCTTTGGATTTTATCAAGAATCTCTAAATATATAGCAGGAGAACCAGATCAGATGGTGCAGCAATATTCAAAGCAAGGACAAATGGTAAACTTATAAATATGTAAAATAAATGCTGGAGAAAAATTGTATAGCACAACATAGTGAGCCAACATTCTTAGTTGAAAACCTAGCAATTGATTCAACATACAACTCTTTCCACTTCATGTCAGTTGAAAACATTAGCCCAAGAAGGTGCAATGAGTCTCAAGGAAGTTAGCATCAGCCATGCTAAGGTAAAGTGTTCTTTCAGATGATTAAAAGAGAGCATATTCATTTTGAGGCTTTAAAATTAACAAGCCATTCCTTGCCCCTTTTAACAACAGATTGTAGTTCATTTTTTAGATCAGCTGCCAATTTGACTTTATCAAATCAATCAGACTTACTATTAAGACAGAAGTAAATAGTTATATCATCAGCATAGATACTGAGTTGAGAACTAATGAGGTCATTTATGAAGGTCATTTATGAAGGTCATTTATGAAAATTAGAAACACTGTAGGTCAAAGGATAGAGCTCTGTGGATCACCTGCACTTATGTAAACAGATCTAGAAGAGTGGCCATTCAAGACAACTTTTATTTTGTGATTTGGTAAAAAAGACTTAATCAGTTTAAAAATTTGTCTGGAAATACCATAACATTTCAACTTGTAAAGAAGACCTATATGCCAAACCCTGTCAAATATCTTTGAGATATCCAAAGCAATAGCCTGAGCTTCACCATTCTTATCAATTATTATTTTACATATTAATATGAGCCCCTTGATATTCTTTAACCTTCACAAGTGCTACGAATATTGATTCCATTAAATTTTCTGTTTCAACTTTATTATTACTTGCAGCAGTTTTTATTTCTTCCCAGAGATCTTTAAGTTTTCCATTTTCTTACACATCTAATTTAATGATGGACCATTAGATTAATTTCTAGAGATGCTAGAAGCCTTTCCTTTGGTTTGGTGTCTTTAAAAAACATTTTTAGCAAACTGGGCAAATGGCTGCTTTGCAGAATGTAAAAGAACATTTTCTTATATAAATATACTCTTTAGCTTAATGCTTCTTAATTGTGATCTATGCCACTCAAAAACAACTTAGGCTAGAACTTAGAAAAATTATCTGCATTTATCTTGTGTCATCATCAGCTTTGAAGGGTTGTATAGTTTTACTGCCTAGAATATTACTATACTAATCCAAAACATTACTCAACCTCCTTTATTCAAAATCATTTTGTTTGACTAGAGATCCATTCTTTTCTCTACCTAGCCCTACATCCAATGTAGCTCTGTATTTATCACTAAAAATTACTGTTGAAAAATCAGTTTTCATGTACTTCTTCAACAAACTTAAACATTTCTCTTTGAGATGTTTACTTAAAGGTAGTAGTTTAGTTGCTTCCATGTCTTTAGACAATGTTCTGAAAGTTTGACATCTTTTTCTTTGTTTGCATTCACAAAATCAGCTTTAAATATTTTTTGTTGATCAATCCACTTTTGCTTATTACCTTTTTAATGTTTCACCAATCTACTTTTATAACATGCTTATAGCATCTTTTTTTCTTCATTTTATTTTGCCAATATTTCAATTGGGTGGGAGGGGAATCTGTTTAACTTTTCCACAAATCCAAAAGTTGTATTCCTATCACTCAATAGTTTTACAGTATCTTGTTTCTCTTTTAAAATTATATCTTTCTTATGACCCACAACAATCTTTATATACCTGAAATTAAATATCAATAACTGTATTATTATACATATTTATTTGCAATATAATTAACAACTCAACACCACCAAATAAGTTATTGTAAACATTTCTTAATAAAACAAGTATTATAAGTTAAACTTGACAAAGTATATTTACAGTGATCCCTCATTTATTGCAGTAGATTGATTCCGAGACAGGCCCCGATAACTGAATTTCTGCGAAGTAGGGACGCCATATTTACAGTATTTATTTAACGTGTATTTGGACTTTTAAAACCCTCCCTGTACTGTTAACAACCCACCCATTACAGTACTCTATTAATAACAAGGATGACAGTTAAGCAATAACACTTCTTCCGTTTCTTGCTGCTTTTCTTCTTTTTCGCTGGCTGACTTTGTCAAGTTTTCGAGGTCTGCATTGGTTAGCGGCTGGGAGTGGCAGTCTATAACTCATCAATGTCTCCCATGCTCATGTCTGCAAAGCTGTCACCTCCAATGATCGCAGCCAACTGCAAAGCTTTTTGTACTGCAGAGTGTTGGATTTCGGCAGGTGTAAATCCCTTGTCATAAATAACCTTGGGCAATAAATGCTTCCAGCTCGCGTTAATGGTGGCAGGCTTCATTTCTTGCAGTGCTTTCTGGATATTTTGGAGGCATGTAGCAATTGTGCACTGCTGCCAGTATGCCTTCAAGTTAAATTTTTCACCTTCGTCTTCTTGGGTGGCATCCACAGAAGCAACCAGTTTTGCCAGGACATTCCTCGTTGAACGCCCTGATAACCCCCTAGTCCATTGGCTGAATAAGTGACGTAGTGTTGGGCGGCAGGAACTCAATCTGAATGCCCTCATGCGACAGATCAGTAGCATGGCCACCAGCGTTATCCATAAGGAGAAGGATTTCGAAAGGCAAGCCCTTCTCTAATAGATACTCCTTGACTTGCAGGATAAAACACTGGTGGAACCAGTCGAAGGTCAGCATCTTCGTTATCCACGCCTTTCGATTGTGCATCCAATGTACGGGTAGCAGATTCTTGTTTTTGTTTTTTAAAGCCCTTGGGTTTTTAGACTTGTAAATAAGTCTTGGCTTTAACAAAAATCCTGCAGCATTGTCACGCATCACGAGGGTCACACAATCCCTTGTATGCTTTAAAGTCAGAGGCTTTTGCTTCCTCTTTGCACAGGAAAGTTTGTGACAGCATTCTTTTTCAAAACGAGCCCGTCTCGTCCATATTAAAAACATTGTTCAGGCTTATATCCACCTTTGGAGATAATCTTCTTGAAAGTTTCATTCACGCATGTTTCAGCAGCGCTCGTGTCAGCAGAAGCAGCCTCGCCGTGCAGGGAAACGATCTTTAGGCTGAAGTGTTTCTGAAACATAGCAAATCACCCTTTGCTAGCAGAAAAAGGATGTTTTTTAGGTTGTGAATCACTGGATGTCCCTGGTTGCGGATCTTCTACATCGTCTTCGTCTTCTTCCTCTTCTTCGTGGTCGCCACTGTCATCCTCGGTTTCCTTAGCGGCGAAAGTCTCGTACAGGCTCCTAGCCTTTGTTTGGATGAGGTTCATATCCATGGCTATGTTCTTTTTTCGGCAGTCAGCTATCCATACGGCCAAAGCAGCTTCCATACAGATGATAGTCTTATTACGAGCCATAACCACTCTCTTCGCTGACTTATTAAAGGTGATGGCAGCCGTCTTCCTAATGTTAGCCTCATCCTTCTTGATGTAGCGAACGATGGATTCATTCATGCTAAAATGGCGGACTACAGCAGCAAAAGTTCTCCCTTCCTTCAACATATCCAGAAGTTTCACCTTCTCAGCGATCGTCATCATTCTTCATTTGCGTTTAAGCTCAGTACCAGCCTTGGAAAAAGCAGCATGCTTGGGAGCCATTGCAGGGGATGAAAACACAAAGTTCAACGCAAAGAAACAAATAAAAAATCACACACAGCACAGCGTAAAGTAGTACAGTAAATCGCTCGGCGAGAAAGCTTGAAACGAAATGGCCGTGAAAGAGAGATATGGGAAGATGCTGCGGATCTGAGCATCAGTCAAAGCACCAATCACAGACCAGATTACAAAATAGAAAGCTGTGATTCATCTTCTCTCTCCATTGCACCAATCACAGCCTGTCTTATATTGCACGTCGTCACCAAGATGGTATGCTTTGCATTTTCTCAACAACAGGATACGCGGTACTGTATACACATCGAATTCTAAATGGTTCTTTTTTTTTGTCATGTGACTTACAATTTCAAATACCCCTGTATATGTTTTTTGCTATTTTACGCTTGTTTTGTTGTTCCTAGACTAGGAAATAATATTTATTATTTATATTTTAATGAGTTTAATGAAAAATTTTAACTGTTCATATATCGCAATTTTTCTAGAATTTTTCAGAGACTCCAGGATATATTTTCCATATATATATTTTTAAAATCCACGAAGTCATGAATCCGCGATAGTAGAACCGTGAATTAGTGAGGGATCACTGTATCATATAAATTCAAGTACATTCTGAAAGTTTTACCAACATTGATAACTTATATACTAAAATCTGAGTTAATGTTAAATCACCAAGATACTTACATTACCATTGTTGCTAGATTATTAATTCAAAAACTTTTAAAAAAATTGAAATATTAGTCTAAATTATCTCTTTCCTACTTTAACAAATATTAAGCAACATGTAACAAAAATGATTCTGAAAACTTGTTTTTCAGTCTACTGAATGCACAAATAAGTCCCAAAAGGCCAGTATCTTTGAAGAACATAGAATCAGTACAAGAAGAAATAAAAAAGATGGGTAACCTTCTTTCGGCAAATGACTGGCGAACCAGACAAAAGGGGCTGGAGTCTTTCAAAGAAATGTGTGAAATTAGTCCAGGCATTGTTACTGCAAATATTACACAGGTAACCATACTCTCACTTCAGTGTTCACTATTTTTTCATATTTACATTGTTATTTTAATATTTTCCATTTTGATTATGAGCATGTGGCCAACTGGTTACAGTGTTCAGGTTCCATCCATGAGTTCCTGGTTTGACTCTCACCAAAATCAATTTATCAAGGAAATAACTTCTTTATATTGTACTATTGGGAAGTGCCTGAAAACCAACAATGGATTAATCAAAGGTGTCTGTGTGAAATTGGGTAGACAGAACTGTTTGTAAGTTATCATTGGTTGTGCTAGTATGAAGTCACAAGTCATTGTGACTGAGAGTTTGAACATAATGGCCTTGTTCAGCTATTGATTATGCCAGATTTTATACTTTTTTCCAGAAACTGTAACTAAGGTCCACACAGCATAGTTGCCGTATAAACCACAGGTGGGCTCTGTGGGTGTTGAATAAGCATAAATGTGCTAGAGCAGACATCTGTAATAGTGATCAGCTAACCACCCTGGCAAACTAGCAGACTTGGATATGAATAGCCAGCCATTATATTATTTTGCATAAAAATAAAAGTATGATTGAATATTCACTTTACCAATAATTTTCCATTGTTTTTATTAAAGCAGCTAGAGTTTTTAAATTAATCTTTAGCTAAATTCTTTTTAATTAAAATTTTTAACACCTGTTTTTACAAAAATAAATTACATTTGTAAGCAGTGTTTTACATAATATATATAAAAATGTGATTCTATTACAAATTATAATTTTTGCTTTTGTGAATTCAGTGCCACTTTGAGTTCTATTTGTGTGCTAATTGTAATTTGAATTAATGTTTTATTTGAAAATATTTTTATTTGTATTGTAATTAAAAGGAAATGGGAATAGTTTATTTAGTTAAGATTAATTACAATCGGTAAATATCTGTATTACTTAAAATAATATTTTTATCTTGTAGAATTCTTGTTTAATTTTCTTAAAGATTGAATACAATTTATTTTTCCATATTTGTATAAGGTGCATAAAATGTGATGGAATCTCTTCATGAAATGACTGTGCCATATTTGTCATATCATTTGCAGCCATAAAACTAAATTCACATTTTTAATAATTCCTAATAGATCTTAATATTTAATTTGGAGCTAAAACTAATTAATCTAATTTTGGTTTGACACTATCAAATTTAACAGTTTGTTTTTTTAATGTTACTTCAGCTTCAACAATAGAGAATGGTTTGTCCAAGTGCTCACTTAACAAATCTCTTCATTTGTCAACAATTGTGATATACCATTTTTGTCATAGATTCATACCTTTTCCAAAAGTCATTAGTGTTAAATGAATGCAAAAAACTTTAGCCAATATTCCAGCCTGGTTTGTCAGTTCCATTGCCTGCGTTGATAACCATATTACTTTATACATGTAAAATCAAATTGGAAACACATGGAAATAAGAAAGTAAGAAATACACCTAATCTCACTGTAATCAATTTAAGAAACTTCCAGAAAAAATGAATAAAACATTTCTTAATAAAATCCTTTAGTTGACATTTTTAAAATTTTAAAAGTTTATTTTATTTTTACTCAATGCATCTGAGTTTCCCAAATTTATACATTATTGTTTTAAATTCTTGTAGGTATTTGATAAATTTTTGCCTCGTCTGCAAGATGCCAATAGTAAGGTCAACTTGTTGGCTTTGAAAATACTCTATGAAGTCATTCCAGTTCTTCATGGGTCCATGGGTCCAGTTGTTAATTTAACTGTCAATTGTGTAGCTACAAATTTATCATCAAAGAATACAGAAATCCATAGCACAGCAGTTAAAATTATAGATTCACTTGTGCATTATCTTGGTAAGTTTGGTAATAAATTATTATCATCATCATTATTATTATTATTATTATTATTGTTGCTGTTATTGTCGATGTAATCTGTTTATTTTCTTGATACTTACTTAATATTAAGAAGAAGCTGCTTTATTTTATAATAATGTAAAATGTTGTAGAAAGCAGTCAGGACAATAACAATACCAGCAAGCTGAAAATGATATTGAAAATTTAAGTTTATATAATATATTATTATATTATATACATAATATAAAAGTATATATATATATATATATATATATATATATATATATATATATATATAAACAAAAGGAATACTTTTCTTTACTAATGTGTTTCACGTCCTGCAGAACTTTAATTTTATTTTACAACATGTATTTATAAATATTGTGAAGTAATGTGAAAGAAAATATATAAGCTTTAAAAATTTTAAATTTAAGTACACTCTAAAATATTCACTTCATTTTTACTTTCATAAGGAAAAGCTTTCCTTTTGTCTTTATTCATATGGCCCTCTTACAGATATATTTTTTATTTATATCTGAATTTTTACACACACCCATAATATATATATATATATATATATATATATATATATATATATATATATATACATATATATATATATATATATATATACATATATATATATATATATATATATATATATATATATATATACATATATATATATATATATATATATATACACACACACACACACACACATATATATATATATATATATTAGGGTCATTGCTTTTTTGTAACATGTCATAAATCTATGAACTTTTGTTCAAAAGTAATGAAAAAGGCATTAATTTCTTTTTAGTTCTTGAAAAAGTTCACCCCTAAACTTAAAAATAAGATTTTACCATGTGTGCAATAATGATAAATAATCAAAATATTTCATAAGTTCTAGAAAGTTCCAAAAAGTCATAGTACAACTATACTTATATCTGATTTTAGAAACTTTGTGTTGGGGTGACATTTTTTAAAAAATAAACTGAATTAAACCTTTTTCATTATTTTTAACAAAACTTCATTGTATATAGGAAATCAGTTATTTTACAAAAGGTCATAACCCTGAGATATATATATATATATATATATATATATATTGCTTTAAATGTATTAAGTTTAACATTACAAGGCATAATAAGGGATAAAAAATAAAAGGAGAGATAAACAACCAGTTTTGCTCCCACTCATCAAAGTTTCTTTTATCAGGAGAATTTAACGTAAAATATAATAAATATGAGATATGAATTAGTCAATGATGAGAATGGGAAAGAAATAAGGGAAGAAACAGCAAGGCCTAACAAAAGCTCTCGCTGTTTACACACTGAGGGTCTGTGAAACCTAATGCAAACCGACTAGTACTTTCAAATGAAAAAGTGAATGTGATTTGGCTAACACAGAGAACCAATCCACACTAAATTCCGTAGCATACTTTCTGCTATTGATCAGATGTTTACAAATTGAGGAACAATACGTATTGTGGATGAGTTCATTTTGTTGCCAGGTCTGGTTCCTGGTTTTCAATGGAACATGTTGTTTAATTCTAGTATCAAGCTGCTGAGGAGTTCTCCCTGTGTATCTAACTCTGCAGCTACAATCATACTTATAAATTACAGAACTTATTTGATGAGGGGGGAGAACGTCCTTACGACTAGAAGACAGAATTGATCTAGTACCAAATACAACACGCATCTCGGCAGAAAAAAAACACTTCCGCACATTTAAAGAAATTTGTCTAGTTAGGGTTTCACCATTTCCTCCAATCCATGGAAGTCTTAAATACACCAGACATTTTGCCATAATAACTGGCTTAATTTTTCTGAAGTCAGCATTCTTGTCACAAATGACAGAATTGACAACAGTGGGTGGATACCTATTATCGCAAAAAGTTCTTGTTATAAAACTGATCTCACTATTGAGGAACTCTTCAGAACAGATCATCAATGCCATATGTGTTAAAGTTTTTATAAGGTTTATTTTGAGCTTCTTAGGGCAAAAAGAATCCCAATGGATGTATAAACCTGAACAAGTAGACTTTCTATAAACTGAGGTATGAAAATATGTTGGTGTTCAATGCACCAATACATTCAAGAAAGCAAGTTTAGAGTTAACCTCTTTCTCAACGGTAAACCTTAAAGAAGGATGAAGATTATTAAGGGAGGAGAGAAATTGATCAGTCTCAGCTTCATTAAATAAGCAAAATGTATCATCAACATAGCGATGATACAAAGAGGGACATAATGGATCATTAAATAATCTCTCCTCATAAAACCCAACAAATGTATTTGCCAACGCAGGACCCAAAGGGAAACCCATGGCAACACCGTCAATCTCATGATACATCATATTGTCAAAGCTAAATTTGACAGATGAAGTAGCAAATTTCATCAATTCCACAAAAATTACTTCAACAGGGCCTAATTTTATAAATTTTGATGTATCATTTAGAAATAACATCTTAATAATATAATTAGTGTAGTCTAGTAAGACATCATCAGCCTCCTTATCAATCTAGAAGTCACCAAATCAAGTTTTTCCTTTAGAGATCAGATAATATGCCTGTGCTCAATTTTCCAGTTTGATTCAGAAGTAGCAACAGGAGTACTAGAAAACAAGTGAGCATAATTATTTAATTTGGCTCTAAGGTCACCAAAAGCATCTGAGGAAACAGGGAAAAGTTTTGTAAGTTGTAAGAACAAAACTGCAAACTCAGAAGAGATCTTCTCTTTATCTGGCATGATGAGTGTTACACAAAAATCTAAGCCATGAGCAAGAACAGCAGATTATAGCTCAGACAATACATAGGAAGAATAATTAAAAATGATATCCTTCATATTTGGTTCCACCATGCAACTATAACTCTTGTGTCTTAAAAATGTCAGTTTATTTTGTAGTTTAATAGCTAATTTCTGACAACAAATCCTACATAATGAGAACATCAATAGATCAAAGAAGGAAACTGTGTGGCCACATTCATACCATAAACTGTTATACTTTACACAAAGCACCCCAATTCTAGTGGAAAGCTGTTGTAGAAAATCCTTTATGAAAATATTTTCTATTTTCCAACTAGAAATTAGTTTGTCCCTATTTATTCTAAATTGAATAAAAGGGGGACAAACCTGGTGCAAAATACATTTACATAATAAAACAATATTATTCAAAAGTTCTCAATTGCACTCTAATCTATTTTATTTAATTTCCTAATTAAATTAGAGCTGTACCTTAATTTTAAATATTTAGACAGATTTTTAGTGATACAAATCTTGAGTATTGGTTTAAAAGTATTCAAAATAGGGCTCAATACAATAATAGAGCTATAATTCTTTATTATAAGGTATTACATTTGAACATATATAAACCACTAAATAAATAAATAGCGGTTTACATATGTTCGAATGTAATACCTTATAATAAAGAATGATAAATATATATATATATATATATATATATATATATATACATACATATATATACTTTAAAAATCAGAAGGTGAGTTTAATCCACTACCTTGGTTTCAACTTCAGGCGATTTTTATCAAATGACCTCATAATGCTTTTAATTTTTTTTTTAACCTAACGAATGCTACATTATTATTTTCAAAAAATAAATAAATGCACGATGTTGGGTGTAATAGAAAGTGAGGAGGAGGATGTGAAGAAGGAAGAAGAAGAATAACCACTCCACCATACATTTACAATACACTTGCTTTTCTTCTCTTCCCACTTCTTCTTCACATCCTCCTCCTCACTTTCTATTACACCCAACGTTATGCATTTATTTATTTATTTTTTAAAATAATAATGTAGTGTTCATTGGTTTGTTTAAAAAGAAAATAAAGCATTCAAATGTCATTTCATAAAAATCGCCTGAAGTACCATAAGGTTGAAACCAAGGTAGAGGATTCAACTGATCTCCTGTTTTTTGAAGTTATAAGCTCTACATGTTATTTTTACTTTTTGTTTTATTTCTTCACACATGTATTGAGCACTTTTTAATACTACTGTTTCCATGTCTGATTCAACTCTAACCATTAACCTTTTATGTATTATATATATATATATATATATATATATATATATATATATATATATATATATATATATATATATATATATATATACTTTTTTCTATATGTATGTTTGAGAGAACATAGACTTAAGTAATTAAGTAGATTTATTCATAAGAAATGTTCTTGTATGTAAATAGAAGTGCCAAAAAATAACAGTTATGGTAGAACTACTTCCTTCACCTAAATAGCATTGACTACATAATATAGTTGAAGTTGTCATATGGGTTTATCTAGTCAGGCATGTTCCAGGGCTATCCATAACTAAACTGTTTGTTGTGTGTGACTAAGGGATATCTTGTATGAACTATCATATATCCCTTACATGCTCAACAGGATGGGCATGGAAGCCAATGGAGTACCGGGTAGTCAAACATATTCTTGGAAACCAGTTTCATGTCATCCATCCACAATGCAGGATTGCATTATCTTGCTGGAAAAACTCAACAACACTGGTGAGCAGAAAGGGATACATGTGATCTGCAACAAGATCTTTGTATGTCACATTCTCGACAAACTTGAGTTTCCAGCACTGAACTGGGATATGATTTTATGCAATCTTATCCTTTATTGAGTAGTCTTATATCTTTGATGCCACTGATTGTCAATCATATTCCTGGTACTTTTTAAAATCATTTTCACCCCAAGAAAGATAATAAAGCCACTAAGATGCCAGGGGTTACTGAGTGTGAAAAAATTTGAGAAAAAGCATTATTAAGGAGAGGCCAATAAAAGAACAGGAATTAAGGAAGACAGACTGACATTGCATTTAAATATTTGGAAAAGCAACAAGTCAGAAGAGTTCTACAAGCATGAAGTGTGAGAGAAGAAACTGTATAGAACTTATGGTTACATCTAGCCATTTCAACTGTAAAATGATGAGGCATAACTAAATCTTGTACTGCACTTAAATTCATAAAAGCTGAGGTGCTAAAAAGGGAAGTTCCTCAGAACAATTACCATGAAAATATTTATATAAAAGGCACAGGGAAACTACATTATGGCAGTGGGAAAGTGACAGAAGCCAAGATGCCAATATTATTGAACATTCATTTTTAGATATTTATTGATATTTATTTAATATTATTTATTTTTAATTTTATCCACAATCTCAAAATAAATAGAAGAAACAGATGTGGCAGCAATATTCAATGCAGGGATGAATAATAGACTTATAAATTTGTAAGATAGATTCTGGCAAGAAAAATTGTCTATCATGACACAGTGAACCAACTTTTCTAGCAGCAGACATAGTAATTCACTCAATATAACTTTCCACTTCATGTCACTGGAAAAAATTATCCCAGAAAGGTACAATTTCACTATTCTGGAGATAAAAGGATTCTCTAAGATGATTAAAAATGTAGTTTCATTTTAGAGGCATTAAAATTAGATGCTATTTCTTGCTCTCATTAACAACAGACTGAAGTTCATTTCAGAGATCATTCTTGAAAAGATCTGTCAATTTGACCATATCAAACCTATCAGATTTACCATTAAGGTAGGAGTAAATAGTTGTGTCATCAGCATAGATACCAATTCAAGAACTAATGACATCAGGAAGGTCATTGATGAAACTGCATTGAGCCAAAGATAGAGCTCTGAAGGACACCCACATTAATGTGCAAAAATCTTGAAAAGTGACTGTTCATGACAACTTTTATTTCATACCAATATTTCAATACTTCACTATCAAATTATTGTTATCTTTCATGGGCATATAAAATTATTTTTTCAAACAATCCTACTTTAATTGTTTTCAGCAACAAAATTATAAATATACCAAGATTTTTACTAATTATTTTCATATCCAAATACTTTACTTAAAACTCAAATTAGCAATAGGTTTGAAACATAATATTCTCTTTGTATTAGAATTTTAAAATTGTAAAAACAAATATACTTATTTGAATAAATTTAAAAATTAAAATCATATCTTTTTCTTTTACAGAACCATCTGTTTTACTTAGGCCATTTGCAAATCAAGTGACCACAAATGCCAGACGATGTCCTGAAATTATACCAAAGATCACAGGTTAAGTATTTTCTATGTTCATTCTTTCTAACTTCCTCCAGAAGTATAATTTATATTTAGTATTTTAATAAATTCTATTAAAACAAAATCAATTTAAAAAAATAATTGATAATTTTTCATAAGGCAGTAAGCATAATCTGAGACTTGGTATGTTGGTATATTGTGCAAAAAATTCCAAACATTTTTATTAGTGATAAATTTTGATACTATGAAAACAAATAAGGTGTAAAATTGTGTTTAAAGAATCATTTATCTATCTATATTATATGCCTTATGTATTTTTTGCCTGTAACATTTTCCTGTAATAAAGAAAACCGCCATATAATATAGCAAGTTATTCTTGTTGATTTGAATATTCAACCTGGTTGTAACTAAGCAAGTGGTATATGGATACTATTCTGATCCTAGACAGAGAGCAGCACTTTTATCCCGGACAAAATATATATATATATACAACAATGATCCTAGACACAAGTGCCACTCCATACATAAATAATCCTGTCATTTTTTATAAGTATTATGTATATTTGTATATTTAAACACCTGTGAAAACCTAATAACAATAAGAAATTATTACTGAAATATGTCATCATTTTTAACAAAATTATTTTTATATCACTAATATCCATATAATATTGTTGTAGATAAAAGCAATTTTTTGTCAAAATTATTTTTATTGTAAGATATTTGTTTTGGACAAAATGCAAAATCTGTTGTAATATGGTAACATATAACATATGAATATTGAATTCTTTTCATGGTTTTTATTGTTATTGTTTTTATTTTACTATTTTAGAATTGGTGGAGCACGAGTACAAGATCAAACCAAAACAAATTGAGATGCACATTCTGCCTCTGTTGCTTCACCTTTTAAATTGTGTTAATGGCAGTGGCACTGTGCAAGGTGGGAGTTGCAGCCTACGACAGGCAACTACAAATCTTATATCAGCCCTCAGTCAACAAATGGGGCCATCATTAATGGAAAAATTTAGTCAACTAGTAGATGTCACTCCTCGGCATCAACAGTACTTACAAGATATCATGAACCACACATGAATACACTTAATTTACAAATGAATAGAAACTAATAAAATAAGCAGGCAAGGGAACATGCCCAACATTTTCAGATCAACACACATTCATTGTGTTTTTATTGACAACACTATTAATACTAATATGATTATTATTGTTATTAATATTGTTTTTATTACTTTACTAATAGTATTATCAATGGGTTTTATAACTTTATTAGTTATATCATCATGCTATTGCTGTGACTGTTTTAGTTTTATATCTGATTCCAAATATCACTATTATTATCAGTAATAGTGTTAAATGATTTTATTGTTTTATTATATTATTATTTTATTTTGATGACTTTTATTTATACAAAAAGTATTATTTTTGTTTTTGATTTTGTTTATTATTATTATTATTGCTCAATTAAATGTAACATAAAAGTAGGTTTGTTTGTTGAAGAGCATCACCCCCTAACAAGCATTAAACATTCCAAAAATGAGAGAAAATTACAAATTATGATTAATCTCTAAGCAATAACAGCAAGAATTACTTAATTTACTAATAGAATAAAATCTATTCTTTGAGGATTATTTTGAAATATATAACACCAAAAAAACATTTTAAAAATCTAAGTGAATTACTACATCAGTAACTGAATTCTAATATGAACATGAGGTATGAATTCAATGAAACATAACTCATGCCTGAAACAGTCCTGCAATACCAAAAGGTTCTCATTTATGATTATCAGTTGATCTTTATTTATCTGTATATGTAATTTAAAATGCACTTTTTACAGGGTGTACAATT
This sequence comes from Acanthosepion esculentum, assembly GCA_964036315.1. Taxonomy (NCBI): domain Eukaryota; kingdom Metazoa; phylum Mollusca; class Cephalopoda; order Sepiida; family Sepiidae; genus Acanthosepion; species Acanthosepion esculentum. The sequence continues at coordinate 40,605,942 of OZ038520.1, forward strand.
TAAAGCTCTCTAATTCCGTCCCAGAATATCTTCTTTCAATCTGACTAGTGTTTCAATATGTAAAATAGTTGAAAAACTGATAAAAGCATTGTTTTTGTTCATAAGTAATACTGTTCAGATGAAAGACTTTATTAAGCTTTTCTTATGTCTATACACATATGCAATCATGCATGTAGAATAAGATGTATGCATTATAATATCACTTAATTCTTTTGTACATGTATATGCAATAATACAAATATGTACACATATTATGCCTTTGTTTAGAAATGTGTATTTACATACATATATTAATGACTACAGACAAATGCATACCTATCTAAATTTACGCACAAGTTGATTTTATTCTGTTTTTGCTTTTTAAATAATTGATTTGAGATTGAAGAAAAAAATCTTCATTTTAATTATTTTGTTCATTCTGAATATTTTGCTGTGACAAAATGAAAGAAAACCAAAGATGATCCAATCTGCTGAACTATCAATGTCCAGAAAAAAAAACTTGAGAAAATTATTCTCTACTCTCCAAATCAAATTCTGCTCATTTTTATATTTATTCTTTCAAATGCCTTTTATTGTTGATATTTTTGTTTGTATATATGATTTTTTGCAATGTGGAAATCAGTTTTACTCATTTTTAGCACATATTTAGACACTGTTCTCTCTCAAAAAACTAAAAGAATTTATTGTAGATATTATTATGATCTTGCACATTTTATTTACTCCCTGATGATCCAGAAGCAACTAAAAATTCTTTGAATTTCTCTTATTGAATGTTCCAAATGAGCCAACATGTATCAGCAATTGGCACCATCTTTCCATTGATAAATCTACAGATCCTTGAACTTAATCAATTGATATTTTCAGCAGCTAATCAGAGAATTTAATTTCAATAAGTTTTCCTGTAATACATTCTTAAATGGAAATAATTGTTCTGTTGACTTAAATAAGTACATTCATAATGATAACATTTATACTTTTATCAATTCTAATATCATGATCGTAATACAAAGTAATGAGGTACCAAAGTGCTGGTATATAACCTAGTAAATTTTGTTAGCTAATATATTATACCTATGAATGGTATAATATTCTTGGTGCATTCTGGTATTCACTTCATAGTTCAATATATTCATGTAGTGCCTGGTCTATATACTATATACATCAAACTCGCTCCCCTTCAAATATGATTTTGCAGTCATTCTATGCATATTTGTTTGTCAACAAATAATCTAATTTTTTAAATACTTGTCTATGCACTTCAGCATCTTTTGTTTTCTAAATTTTTTTAAATCTTCATATAGCAAGCCTTAGGTTCAACTTTCAAATATTTATCTTTAATCTTTCTGGCTTTTTTTCTCTAGGAAGAATTCATAATTGTTAATTTAATCATTCCTAACAAAGTGATTTTTTTTTCTTGCTTTAGTTGAAGTAATCACCAAAAATGGTGATGGTTATAGATTGAAGTTAGAAAACTTTTATAAACTTGAATTTTAATCAGCATTACTACATTTCTAGTAGAATAACTGATTTATTTTTCATCTATATTTAATGACTTAGATATTAGTTTTTACAAAACTAAATTTCAATAAAACATCTAAGTGCTACATTGACATCTTTTCCTGGATATAATTCCATATGAACATGCACTAACCAGAATTAATTCTGTGAATTTGTCAAATCCAACATTTACACTCCTAATAATACTTTTATCATCCAAGTTATTTTCATTCATCAAGTTTTATATTTTCAAAAAGTATCTTGTTATTCATCAAAATGTTTTGCGTTTTGACCAATTTGTTATATCTAAAAAAAATTGTGCCAGCAATCCCATCTCACTCTTACATTATCATCATTAAATGTTCTTGCAATCATCAAGATTTGTATCCGTTGATATTTTGTAAATAATTTCTCAAATACGACACACAGTTTTCTTACATTTAAGTTTATATCTCAATACTGTTCTCTTTGTCCGTAGAATGATATCTAATCAAAAAATGAGTAGATAATCACCTTGAAAGATTTAAATGGTAATCTTTCCATCATTTATTGTGTAATACAGTCACACCTTGGTCTTCCACTTCTTCATCAGCTGTGTAAACTGGGTTAGTTTCAAACACTTATTACACGCTATGCTCATGACCACTATTATCTACATCTAGGATAACCATTCAAAAGTTTAATTTAGTTATTTCTGATTATGCTTTATATTTCTTTGGTTTTAAATTGTAGCTAGTCTTTGCATTCTGTCTATTCTCTAGTAGGATTTTATATCTTGTTTGTCATTGAACTTGTGGATATCTTAAGTAGACAAACCATTATATTGGACTTTTCTGAATCCTTTATAAAATAGAAGTCTTATTGTTACTAGTTTTCCTTCCATCATTTTAATCAACAAATTCTACAGATATTCATAAAAGCTATATACACTTTTGTAGAATCCAGTTTTAAAAACTGCCAAAAGGTTCTGTTGCATTATTCTGGTCATCTTGGATATTAAAAAAAATCAAAGAAATACAATTACGTTATTAGTTTATTTTCATCTACATTTGATGGCTTCAATGTTAGCTTCTTGTAAACTAAATTTTAACAAGACATTTAAGTGATACCTTACATGAAGAATTTTAACAAGATATAATCAGTTCTTAAAAGTGTATTCTTTTATTGTGCTACCTGATAATCAGTTCTCATTCTTTTAAAGAGGATAGCATTTTCTTGGATTGGAATACATTTGCCGTCTTATTATGTGTAACAATATCTGGTCAGTTGGATTCTACAGACTTATGATCTCCAAATATGATCTTGCCTGGCATGTGTTCAAGCCGGTGCTCAGCGACTTAATGGAAATCAACAATACTTGCCAATTTGTTATGCGTCTATAGATATCAACACCAGACAGTAAACTACAATATAATTTATCTGTTTGAAATATTCTACATTTGCTATCAAGTGCCTGCTTCTGTATTTTTTGTTCTTTTCCTGTAATTAGTAAATTTTCAGTTACTTTCTTTTTGAGTCTCATGATTATTGATCTAAACCTGATGTTTTTCAGTATATTCCATTATACTTTATTTCTAGTGGTTTTCAGTGAAAATTGTTAGTGAGTATTTGGTTTTTCCAACCTCACAATCATATACACTGTATTTGATCAAATAGAAGCATTTATTGGACTTTATAAGTAGACTAATTCAATGGATCTATAGTCTCTGGCTACACAGATACAATGAATGCAAAACATGGTGAAAAGCTTCATAGCTTTCTTGTTTCCCTGTCTCTTCTTATCTACAAGGTCAGAAGACTATATCAATCTTCTTTCTTTCAAGAGTTTGGTTCCCACTTCATAACAAAGCAGATTCAGTGATATTATTATTTTTTAATGATTTCTTTCATACTGCCATGTTGGATAACATCATCTATTTTAAGGTATTTATAAACCTCTTTCTTAGCCAAGGTCCTTTATTATATAGATTTTTTTCATCCAACTGGATATTTGGAAACTTAAAAAATCTTCCAGGCTTGAACATTTGCAAAACCTAGACTATTTTACAAACTGCATATTCTTTATTTATTTAGTATATTACTCCTTGTTATCATCAACATCTCCACTAACGTTATTGCGTGTGTGTGTGTGAGAAAGAGAGAGAGAGAGAGACTTTAAGAATTACTTATTGTCATTTATAAATATGTATATGTATGAGCCTAGACTATTCTAAATATTGTTTTTATATTCTTTTGTTTTTCTGTGATAGATTTTCATAGTGTCAATAGCAAAGTTTTCTTGACAATAAATATCAAGTCCAGAAAAAAACTAGAAATATATCATCATTACAGAAATTATTAATATCTCTATTATGAAGGTTAATGGAGATGCAAGTATGAATCCTATGCTGTTTTCAAGTTTCTCATGGAAGATTTATAAAACTTCTTATTAAAGATGATAATCACATTAAAACTCATCCTCACTGATAATGAGATGAGAACCTCTTCAATTAGTTCCATAAAGTGGACTGAGTTCCTTGCATGATACGATGATTTTGATCAAAAATGGCTTTAAAATATCAGCCAAGAAGCTACTAAGTGCATGATATAATCATTCGCAGCAACTGACTATGGGTCTTATTGGTGCATTTTCCTTGTGTATATTTGGAAGGCAATAAGTAAGTAGATGTTTGCTATGATGATTTGGAAACACCTAAGCACTTGGTATACCTGATGCTGTAAAAATAGATTGGTCCAGTGGGTACATTAATGAACCATTTCATTGCATGTTGTTCTCTACAGTTTAAGGTTTCCTTCTTCTCATCGATTACTCCAAAGGGGGGGGTGAAGAATGGATCAGTCAAGAACAGAGTTGAGCATTTGAATAATGTTGGATATGTCAATAAAATTGACAATAAAAAGTTAGTTTCAACCCAGAATAAATGTACATTAGGTTCTTGTGATATCAAATGACAATTTTTAATTAATTAACCAAAGAATATCATTTTCTATGTATGGTTCAATCTTTGACCATTCTTGTTAATATTTACCATTACTTTAGAATAATCTGAAAATCAAACTTTTGGAACCATTGCAAAAAATCAATACACACTTTTTATATTACCCTAAGTTCATATACTTTGAGAATATTTTCTTAACGTGCATATTATTGATCTGTAATTGTCACTTAAACCAAATTGGAAAATGTGTCCACATTTTGCAACTCATGAAATAGATTTATTCATATCAATTATCTATTGTAATTGTATATTTTACAAATGAACATTAATTTCTTTTAGGCTTCTTTGATTTTGTCACATTTGATTATAAATGTAAATTTGCTTTTAAAATTTGATTTTCTATTAAACTTTTAATCTAAGGTTGAGTTAAAAACTATTTAAACTGATATTTTTTGCAGATTACTTGCTACTACATTTTTCTCTGTCCATTAATTTCAAAACTCCTCCCAAGATAAACTACCTCAGAAGATTATTTCCTTAGCTTAACTCACTCAGATAAAAGAGCACTAGTAAGTCCTGTATAATATAATTTTTTTTTTGTACACTTAGAACTTATTTTTTTAAAATTCAACTAATTTGTTTTAAAGATTTTGGTTGTTATTTTGCAAAATTCTGTAAAAAAATTTTTCATATTATTTTAAAATTATTCATTGTTTGAAAAAATAAGTTTCTTTCTTAGCAACTTGGACAAAAGCTCTTAAGAGAACATATCTAAATCCAAAATTTTGAAATGAAAGTTTTCTCATTGATGATTTATTTGGAGTAATGTTCTCATTTTTACTTGTTTAAAGCAGATTTTTCATGGCTAGTTCTTCAGCTTTCTTAAAGTGAATCATATATCTGATTACTTTACTCATTAAAATTATGCTACAACATACACATACATTTAATACTTTTTAAATATACCTTCAATGACTTTTTATGAGAAGATGTAGCATCTCTAATGATTACCAAAGCAAGAATCTAGGGTTTCAAAAATCTGAAAAGAGTTGTCATCATAACTTTCTCACTTTTTGTTATTTTGTAATCAACAATTTCATTAAGTAATCTTCAATTTTGTCATAAATTAATTAGTTTTATTGCAAGAGTTACCTGCATTATTAAAATGATTTCTTCTTAGCAAAGATTTGGATAAATTTATTTCAGTTGCATAAGCAGGATATTTTTTTCATATTTTTGTAGCAAGATTTTTTTCAGTTATTTTTTATTATTATTTTGTTGCAATATTATGATTGATCTATTAATGATGGACCTATTTTCCTTTGTTTCTCATTCACAACAGGTTTAGGTAGTTTTTCTCACTTAGGTTTATGTGATATCAAAAATGATTCATGATGAGATCAAATTTCATCACTTATTTCTTCTAAAATGTCACCTATTTAGGCTGGCAAATTCCTTCATGTCTGTCCAATGTTAGGATTAACAAGGATGTTAAATTCTTTCATTTTCAAGGTCATTGAATATGATTTCACCTGAGCTGAAAATATTGAGTTAAAAACAACAAAGATGAAGATGGTAGTCTTAATAAATAATTGAATCATGAAAATGCCTTATCCCAAAATTATATAATAACTACATAATGTTTTTTTTTCAATTACTTGTGAGAAATATGTAAAGAAGCTATTGCTGCATGGAGTTATTATATCATAATGCCTGATATAATAATTAAATTTTTGAATGATTTAATGGTAGAAACAAAATTAGGAAAACTGAATAACGAGTAATTATATTTGGTCTGATGTAATAATGTAAGGGAAAATTTTATGCAAGAATTTTTTTTAGCATTTTCATTTACAGTGGGAAATAATAGATATCAATTAAATTATACCACATATCTACATTTTAGGTTCATTGAAAATAATGTTTTATATTTTGTACATTTATCTCACCTGATAAAGATTACTCTACTTATTCTAGTTTTAAGTGATTACTTGAGGGAATAATTGATATTTATCTCAACTTTCAGATAATAAGTAGAGCTATTTGTTTTGTTTCTTGTTAATACAAGTGTCAGTTTGCAAAAAAACTGTAGTGATCAACCTTATACTACTGACTTTTTTTTCATTCTCTCTAGAGGAGAATATAACTTGCCACAAATACCCAGCTTGTGACAGAGTTGATCAGTAAATAAATTCATTTTTTTGGTTGTAATGACATTAAACATTACTGTCTATTTTTTAGTAATTCTGATAATGAAAAGAATTTACAAATTAGTTTTCACTTATCATTTTCTTAATTCCCTTTAAATTCTGCTTAAAAGAACATTTCTAACATTTAAGATAATCTTAATGTCATCATTTTATTTGTTAAACTATATTACAGGACCCAACAACGAAGAAATATATTTTATGCATACAGTGAAGTATCTTTTGTTTATTAGAATTTACTATTTTAACATCACAGATATTTTGGTAAAAACAATTTAGAAATAATAATAAAACAATAATGTATAAATATATAATAAATGTAATAATATATATAAATATAAAAGTAGACATTGAAGTCAACACCCAGTGGTGACAGTCTGTTCCATGCTTATATGCAATTGTCCAGCCTGACAATTGTGTATAAGCATGAAACAGACTGTCACCACTTGGTGTTGACTTCACTGTCTACTTTTATATTTACATAGACTCTGTCTCTGATATCGAGCACTTTAACCCATAAATATAGCAAGCCTTAAAACTATATTTTATCATAATATTTTATATATATATATATATATATATATATATATATATAATTATTTATTTGAAAATTATAACATAAATATGTTATAAAATCACTACAAAAATAGTTTCAACATTTTGTTTCAACACCTCTGGTGTCTTATCAAGTGATGATGTTGAATGTAGAATAAAGGGTTTTATTCTACATCCAACATCATCACTTGATAAGACACCAGAAGTGTTGAAACAAAATGGCTATTTTTGTAGTGATTTTATAACATATTTATGTTATAATTTTCAAATAAATAATTATATTTGCTCTACTCTGTATTGAGCACTCATTTAAGAATAGTATTTGTTGGTTATTGGAATTTATTCTGTATACAGCAATCGTACACTTATATATATATATATATATATATATATATATATATATATATATACACACACACAATGAGTGCTGGTGTTAATAAAGTAGTGCTCAATGTAATATAACAGATCTGTTAAGTATATATTAATAAGTAAATAAATATATATATATATATATATATATATATATATATATGTATGTATGTATGTAAAGGCATGGCTCTCATGGCTTCTCATCTTGAATGACTGGAGGTGCTAACATGCACATGTTTTGCCTTGGTGAATTAAGATGGGCTACAGTAAATATCCTGTTCAGTACAACAGATTTGCTTGACATACTGTGCACATCTCTGTTCATAAGTGGGAGAAAACATCACATCCAGGTATTGAGAGAGTTGTTTTTATTTTATGAAGTTTGAAGGGTGAGGTAAATAAGCTAACTTGGAAGGCATATTTAGATGCTTGGGAATGCTATCAAAATGGAGATTGTCTGAGCAGACTGGGTTACTTAACCTGAAGGTATTTCTAACTGGGTCCCATCTGCAATGTTATATGCTGCTTTTTATCAAAACCTGTCACCATATCACACACATTTAGTTGTGATATATATGTCTGGTGTACCCTTGTCAGGTTGGGATGTTAGGGTGGATATATGAGGCTTCATATATTTGTTGGTGACTTAATAGTTATTGTGAAATTTTTCCAAGATTAACTTGGTTCTCCTCCTGTATTTCTGTGTTTTAAACTTTCACAAACCAAGTTGATAACTTCTGTTATCTGTACCAAAAATTCCTTTAAAAAAGTATTTAATAAATTAAAGTATGTGAAAAATGTTCCAAAATTAAGTACACTTAAATCTAACATATACAAAAAATGCAGAGCCTTAAAACAATATATTTTGCATATTGAATCTTTATATTCATTCTACTTGTTTGCATTTGTAATATTTTTAATATGTTCTTTGATCCAAGCACATTCAATCAAATTGATGATTCTACAATTATCAGTTCATTAATATAGAAAAGTAAATTTTGTTAATATAAGTTTTTTTTAAATTTATGATGAGAAATATTAAAGCAGAAATATTTTATTATTTAAAATATTGTCACATCTGTTATATTTTAAGTTCACAGTATAAATAATGAAATCATTTTGTGAGAATTTAATGAAGTTAAATTCCTGAGACTTGAGTAATTTAAGGAAAATTTCAAGAGGTATTTTTCAAAAGAATGATCCTTGATGAATGATGAAAGAAGAACAGGATGCATTAGTAAAATACAATTGAAAATTAGCAAAATATGACTTAAGAATAATGCATCTATATAACAATTTTATGTTTCTTTTGATTTTATACTGTACCCACTTATTTCTATTAATAGCTTTTATATATACTGAATTAAATATCAAGTAAAATAAGTGACCAATTACTAATAAAATATTGCAAAGATATGTAATTCAGCTTGGGTATATTTATTTTTATTTGTTGTGCATTTTTTAAGCTTGAGGTATATTGTAGCGAATTACATTATTCTATACCTGTATTGGGTATATCAAATATTAAAACAATTTAAAAAGATGTAAAGATTTATGTACGGTCTAATGGTTTCACCTTATTATATTATACTTGACTTTATTTACATACACTCAGAGATTTGCATATATTTTTGCATGTGTAATTGAATGAAATGTAGTGAAATGGTCAAAAATATGATGTTGGTGTGTGAAGTATGAAATCTGATAGAAAAATATTAGCTGCAACAAACATGACTACATTGTGCTGTATTACCAAAGGAATTCGATTATAGTATTTCATTTACTCATCTGCAACTATCTTTAATTTTTTAATGTAGTGTTTATTGAAATCTTTCATTTGTAAAAGAAGATAAATTTGTTTTTGTAATATGCACATAGTGACAATTATGTAATTAAAAATATTTGCTTTTATTATTATTTATTAACAAAAGATTTTATTTTTCAATTTTGAAACTTTTACCTACTTTTTTGTTAATTTCTAAAAATAAAAAATAACAATCTTTTTTCTGTACACAAAGTATTATTTCATTGAATGTTTGTATGAAAACTGCAATTTTTTGTTTCCTTATGTAAATTGTCTGAAAATGATTTCAGAATTCTAATCTGATGTCAATGATGTTTTAGAACATCAACACTAATTCTAAGAATTATTTCTCACAAAGAATTCATGCTTATAAAAGTCAGTATTTATTTGTAAAGATACCATCTATAACTTTGTGAAGAGGCCTTAACTTTTTCTAAACTTTGTTTGGATTGTGTTGAAATGTTGTTACCACAAAAATTCAGCTGAAACACTTTACAGATTTTCATAAAGAAAAAGAGGTAAAAATTCTTTTTGAGATTGGTTACCATCAGAAAAGAAATAGTGACAAGTATACCAATCAGCCCATCTTATTCCTAACAACTTGTGCTACAAACATTATTCCATTCTTGGAATTCTGTATAAGACAGGAAGTTCAGTATTATTTTCAATAGATTCTCTTCAACTATGTTTCTGATGAGCAAAGAAATCTGTTTGACTTGACTTAAACATTCCTCTATTAGGATAATCTATGCAACTTCTTTCATTTTTCTCATTCTCTAATGATATTCCTTATCCAGTATTTGGAACCTCATCCATGAGGAAGAACAATATGAACTCTGTCAAAACTGACTCTACTACTTGACCTTTGGATATGGCTTTCTTATGTTCTTGAAGTCTGATTAGACACATAGTTTCTCCTTCATATTCTTTTTGCACTTTTCTATAGGATGGTATAAATACAATCATTTGTCGGACATTTCTCATGTGAGAGAAAAAAATCAGGTAAGCTGGTTACAAAGAGTGGTTGTGCTATTGCAAACTACTCTGATGTTGTAATGATCTTTTCAGTTGCTCCTATTATATATTTGTTGATCATCATCTGGGACATTTATCTGATTCTTCATATTAGAAACATTATAAGAATAATTGGCATGTATTTGAAGAATGCTGTAGAATATATTCACTGAAAAGTTGTGGTAATAACTAATGTAACACAAAGTAATAAATCAACAGTCAAAACAACTGTTGGAATAAATAAAGTTTGTATTATATATATATATATATATATATATATATATATATATATATATATATATATATATATGAAGGAGAGTATGAGAGTTTGTGTATATGATCATTTGGATAATACAATTCAATTATTTTATACATACATATATATATATATATATATATATATATATATATATATACACACACACACACTAATCAAAATAATAATATAATAATTATCTAAAACAAGTATATAAATATGTTTAGGCATACCCACTAATTTGCCACATATGTACATGCACATACCACTTAGCATTTGTGTGGGCATGTATATCGTTTTATGCACATTTGTGTTTAACGCCAAAAATAAGACATGTGAATATTATTCTTGCTTCTGTGACCTAAAACTTTGGAAATAGATTTTTACTTGGCTTTTTAATCTTTATTGTTACCTGGAAATATGCCTTTGCACATGTTTACATCAAGTAACACTTTACATATTGAATCAATGACATTAACATTTTCTTTCTAAAAATCTAACAAGATGGTACCTTTTATCAATGGACATTTTTCTCCCGAATGAATATGTTGTACCAGCAGTTACTTAATTGTAAATTATAGCCTTAAAGTTTCACTTTCACTGCTGTTATTTTTTTTCTGAATTGTTTATTTTTACTTAAAAAGGAAACAGGTACATTTGATCATGCACTCAATAAATTGTATCACGTTCACAATGTGTATCTGCATTCTTGTGTACTATATATCAATTTATGTCAACATTTTTATTTTCAAGTAATTTTTTTTTTGCTTTCTTCTCTTGCCATTAAAGTCTACACCATTTCTTTCTTTTACTTGTAATGGCTTGAATTTTCTCAATAGATAAGAAAACAATTTAATTTTTTTTCTCTCCCAATTTGATCTTTCTGTTGAACTTCATCTGACTCACAGCACAACCACTGAGATGAGGAAGTAGTTGTTGTCTAAAAATTATTCCCCACTTTTTTTTTTTAAATTAGTGAAATATATTATTACACTTACACTAGTCAGTGGGTTGTTATTGTATGCCTCCATTAGGCACATTACCTGCATATGAACAGAAATAATAAAGAAAATGAAAGACTATATTTAACTGAAGGAATCCAAGGAGAAATTTTTCCCTGGATTTAGTGTGATATGAGAAAAAGAAGATAGTGAAGAAGAAATGGAAGATGTTATAGATGCCACCAAGTCCAAAAGATAAATAATAAAATGTGTAAACCTAAAGTTTTGGTGTACAAATTATTTTTCTGATTGGGATCTCTTCCTGTAATGCTGGTGATGGTGATAATAAACTGTTTGTTTTCTAAATTTGGCTTTCATTGTTTTTATGATACTTCTGGTCCTTTATTGATTATTGAGAAATACAAAAACAAAAAGTTTATCAAGTAGATTGGATATTGCCATTTTAGATTCACTAGAATATGAAGTAAGTTGTGAATTGTGTCAAGAATATAAAATAATGATACAGTGTAACCCGGATATAAGAGACCCGGATATAAGATAGATTTTATCTGGTCCCAAATTAGAGCCTGTGTTAATGTATATATAATAGACCAAACCCGGATATAAGAGAAACCCAGATATAAGATACTTCTTCCCCGGTCCCGACAACTCTCTTATATCCGGGTTACACTGTATTTAATTTTAACTCCTGAAGATTGATAGTTGTAATTTTTAAAGAAATTATTACAGGTACTTAATGCAGTTATAATCTTATTTGATTATCTCTTGATGAACAGATGACAAAAATATGAAATGTAAATGTAGACTAATATTAATTATTTACATTATTTATATTCAGACCATTGCCCTCATCTTTGTTGTTATCACAATGTTTTTGGCCATTGTGCATTCAGGCCTTCCTCAGGTATATATCGATAGTTCAAATATAAATAGTATAAATTATAACTCCTCATCACAGAAATTCAGGTAGCAACATTAAAATTTAGAATGAAATGCACAAGAAATTTTATATGAATAAATAATGGATGAAATGTTGTTATTTTCTCTTTATTCTAATTGTTCATTTTTTACCCTGTTTTATTTTTAATATTAACCATAAAAAAATGAATTATGTAATGTATAACCTGAGGAGGTATGAAATTTTACATGTGCATGTGATTGATAAAAACATTTTTTTACAATAAAATATTTTAGAATAATCTATCTTAAATTCATTAGAGTTAGAAATTAATTTAGTTTATTGTAAAAAAAAGTATCAAGAAAAGAAATTTTGATAGTATATTTAAATTCAAAATCCTTGTTTAATTCTATATGCAAGCATTATTAGTGGCACTTGCCTTCTGGCCTTTTAGACTAACTGATGCTACTCTTCTCTCCAGTTGTTGAATGAAACTTACTAAAGAATAAGCAATATTTATAAGTAATAAATATCAATGGATTTTTATGATTTGTAATAAAAAGCTTGCTACTTAGATGCGAGTTGCTTTCTTTTTCTTTTTCTTTTTCTTTTGCTTTTTGTTTACCAACCTTTTACAGGTTATTTAAAGTCAAAACATCTGAGGGAACTGCTTCAACGACAAAAGCAACAAGAGAAGACAAATGAAAAGCAACAGCAACAGAAATGTCAACAGCAACAAGAAGAAAAACCAAAAGAAAAGAAGCAGTATCAAAAGCAGCAGAAGCAACAAAAACAACTTGCAGAGCAACGGTCGGAAGATATGGAGGTAGGGGAATTGCCTCCACACTGGTCTTCCTTCTTAAACGAGAGCAGGGAAGAAGAAGAGGAGAAACATTTTAAAAAAAGAAAAACGCAACAGAAGAAGTAGGGCAGCGAAAAAAACAGGTCTCAATCCGTTCCTGCCCACTTCACCCACTCTGGCTCTGTTGCCCCTTACCACTTCCATACCCACTTATCTGACAAATTCCGCACCTCTCCACCAGCCAAATTGCACACCTCTTCACCCGTCCAGGAAGCATTTGAGATAATTAAAGAAATAATGCAGAAGCATAGGAACATAATGCATAAACTCAAAGACGGTTCGACTAAACCGCATCCAGGACGCTTCTTCCAACTCCGTGAGTGAAAAGAAAAATTTAAGGATCGTCTTTGCACTGAAAAAATGTCATAGATTCATTCACGGTAGAAGGTTTACTCTACAAACAAATCACAAACCGTTGATAGCTATTTCTGGGTTCAAAATAGGATTACCGACTCATACGGCTAATAGGTTACAATGATGGGGAACCATTTTACTAAATTACAACTTTAGAATGGAACCAACGCCTTTATCCACTGTGCCAAAGGCGTTGGTTAGATCCAGTGACAGACCCAAAGAGTGTGAGTTCAATACCCGGTTAAGGCAGTGGAGAACTTTCAGAGGGAATATTAACAGGAGATAACTGATAACTGACATCCATCAAACATGGAACGTGGAACTAGAACAGTCTACCCCAGTGATCAAAATAAAGGGTTCAGTTCGAAATTCCAACCACTTGAAGAAGGCCGGAGCGTACAACAGCCAAAATGTTGTGACAAATATGGCGACAAATATGAGGACAATAGTCCGACTAAAGTAAATACTGTACATAATACCTCATTTCAGAAATATAGACAGACTCAGAACTGTACTTGTTTGGTCTGAATTTCAAATTTTATTACTATATCCTCTATTAATTTTCTGTTGAACATAAGCTAATATATAGGTATTGCCTTAATTTGTCTATTACATACCAAGTATAAATGTCCTAGGAGGATAAATGAATATATCTACAACCAAAAATTACTCCCTTATATTTCAGATGAATAAATATACATGTATATATAGTTATACTTTCTTAACTACTTGCTAAATAAGTTCTCCTTAAAGATGATATTACAAAAGATCAATTGTTTCCTAACAAAATTACTACTTCAGTCTCATAAGAGTTTGTTAGGAATCTTTCCCGTGTGTGTGTGTGTGTGTGTGTGTGTGTGTGTGTGAGAGCTTTTATTTCTGGTTGAAAGAAGAGTGCAAAATAATAGTATTTTGTGGAAAAAATGGGGTCTTCCAGTTAACAAAGTTCTTCAGTAGTTGTTTTGTAGAGAGAAAGATTTCTCCACTAGTTCCCATAGGAGGAATGAGAAATCCAAGTGTGAAACTGCTAGGAGAGGCCTTGTCTTCTGTAGCAAGGTTTGTGTGTAGTTTTTCCTTTGGTCTCAAAGGAAGATTTCTCTGCCAGTTCCCAAGGTCAGTTCCCTAAGTCAAGCTGCCAGGACAGGTCTCATCTTCTGTAGCAAGGATTGTATGTATTCCCTTTGAGCTGGGCTTCAAGTGAAAAAGAGGCTGAAGAGAGCTCAGTCAAGGTTTTATGACCTCTGGGCATTCCACTATGTACCTTTTGATTATTTCCATTGCTCCTTCTGAATCAAGCAAAGTAAGGAAGGCCCCCACATGCCACAATAGCCAACATCAGATATTTTCTATGAGCTTTTAGCAAAGAGAATTTCCTATAGCAGAAATATTTTTATGTTGCTTACCTTCTTCAAAAATGAAAACTTGAAGTTTTTACATGAACTCACAGGTAATCCTTCAAATAAGAGGCATAAAATACTTTGTCAAAGTTCTGCTTCACTTAAATGGCATAAAATATCATTTTAAATCTTTAAATGTTTTAATTTTATAAATGTCATTTACTTAAAATAATTTAATGTCACATGGTAGACAAAGTATCCAGTAGCATGCAGAAGGTGGGTGCAGAGGGTGTAACGGCCCCTGGCATCCATATTGGGAGGGCAACCAGTCAAAGAGTGAAATAAAAATTTAGTTTATATTTAATTTGAATAAAGTGTTTATTTCATATTTCATTTGTTTTTACATATTTAAAATGTCTTCCTTTCTCATATTTCTCAGTACTAGGCCCTATAGAACCCCCCTACTTGTGTCTTAGGGGTATGGAATCAAGGAGTTGGCCCCAGGCATTACAAAACATCACTAAAACCTCTGCACATCACTGCAAGTGCCTCACAGTCAATCATCAATTCAAATTGATTATCATCACAAGAAGATGTTTTTCAAGAAGATAGGCGCTGATTGGAGCTTGGCAATCATCTTAGAGAGCTTATAACTGTGCTGTGTTAGTTAGCAGAAAAATGGCTCATTTTCAATAGCCAACATTGCAACTAGTGCAACTCGCCATTTGGTATAAATACCTATTAATATGCAACAGATGGTTATTGCTGGTATTGCAAATCATGTAAATATCATCAAAGTGTCAAAGATGATTCATTCTTTGCTAACAGCAGGTTGCCACTGAAGCAACTGATCTGTTGTGTCTATTGCTGGAGTTGCAACATGGTGTAGAATGATATTCATCACAAAGCATGCTTGAAAAACCTAGTAAAATGCTTTTCATTTTTAATAAACATTTCTATCTTGGTCTTATTGATTTTATGCTGTTCAGGAAATAGCAGTTTATTTTTCACTGCTTAAGTGAAGGATTACTAACTCACACTAGTGCTGGTAGTATGTAAACAAATGTAAAACATATTATGGGATGTAGATAGTGCATGATTTATTTCTGGAAAATAGAAAGAAAATGTTCTCTTCACTTATGACTAATTATTAATCTGATGCAGGGTAACAGCTTTCTTTTATGACTTCCTAGTAACATTGGAGAATGGTTCATTCTCGCCCAAACACTTTAAAATTAAAATTTACTATCCTTGTTTTTAAATGGACACAAACACTATTGTTAGCAGTAAGTATGCAATAACTCAGTACCAACCTGTAAAAGTTTAAAAGCTCGTTTTGTCCTTTTTAAGGAAAACACATGCCTTCACTCAGATTATTTTATCAAAAGCCTATATCTGCTCAGTTTTGTTTCCAAAATATAAACAATTTCTCAGTTTCGTATCCAAAATATAAGCAATTTCTAAAGAATTAATGGATTTATTTTTAATCAGATTTTTATTACTTCAAACATTATGATAGTGGGCACTTCTTATTTCTTTCTTTAAATATTGTAAAAAGAACTTTTTTTGCTGTGAAATCATTCATGATCAAGTGGTAAAGCATGCTGGATCAAAGAGTAATCTCCCCTACAAAGGTTCAATGCAGGTTTATTCCTGCCAAAGGACAATTTTCTTTATTTAGATTTCTAGAATAAGCAGACTGATATATGCATTACATATTGTTTAATAAATAAAAATGGGGCATTTATTTCAAATAAGAAGTATTCACTATATAACATTTTTTGTATTGACTTGTCAGAAAACTTAATAGTAAAATACCTTTTATTGTCAAATCTCTTTACAAGTGGATAATATATCTGCAAAACTCCAGAAACAGATAAGTGGAACATTTAATTTTTTTAAATTTGTATTGATACTTAATTTCTTGATATTCCACACTTCCACACTTTAATTGCAAACACAACTTCTTTTTAAGCATTATCTTCCATAAATGTACTGATGAAACATTTTATATATATATATATATATATATATATATATATATATATATATATATATATATATATATATATATACAAGGTGTTGCAGCAAAATCCGACACTTGACAAAAAGAAAAGGAAATAGGCAATAAAAACAAAAGAGACCCAACAGTTTATTTAGAAACAGTTAGAGTTCCATACTACATTATTTTTCAATGTAACCGCCACTGTCTGCGACGACTATCTCAAGGCGGGTGTGAAATGAGTCACTGCTTTGGTGATCATGTCCTTGTCCATATCAGCGAACGCCTCCACGATGGCAGCCTTCAGAGAGTCGACCTTGTTGTGGGTGTGCTTGTTGGTCTTGGCCTCGATCACGCCCCAGAAAAAATAGTCAAGGGGGTTGCAGTCAAATGAGGAAGGTGGCCAAAAGTCCGGCGACCAGTGGTGAGGAACATTATTGAGCAGCCACACCTGGGTCGTCTTGGCCTTGTGTGCAGAAGCAGAGTCCTGCTGGAAGACATAGGGGTATCTGGCGGCGATCTTGTCCATCCAGGGCTTCACCACGCTCTTCAGCACCTCCTGGTAGATCTCAGGCCCTTTTGAAAAAAGAATGGAGGTATGACGTCCTCCTCAGTGTACACAAGGCCAAGACAACCCAAGCATGGCTGCTCAACAATGTTCCTCACCACTGGTTGCCGGACTTGTGGCCACCCTCCTCACCTGACAGCAAACCCCTTGACAATTTCTTCTGGTGCGTGATTGAAGCCAAGACCAACAAGTATGCCCCCAACATGCCACTATAGACATGGTCAACAAAGTGTGTGACTCATTTCGTGCCCACCTTGAGATGGTTGTCGCCTACATTGAAAAATAATGTAGTATAGAACTCTAACTGTTCCTTTTCTTTTTGTCAAGTGTCAGATTTTACTGCAACACCTTGTATATATATATATATATATATATAAAACAAATATTATTAAAAACAACAGACATTTTATGTAATTAATTTTATTGACTGACTTTTCTAAATTACAAATAATCCATCTCAGATAAGGAAGAAATTCTGTTAGAAATTAACCAAAGTTAATTTTGGAAAATATATGATCCAAGCTTTCAACTTTCTTAAGTTATCATAAGGGTAGGTACAAATGCTGAGGTGCAACATATTTGTGTTTTTTTAAATACATTTGAGGATACAGCCTCTGAAATTATAATTGTTTTTATTTATAGATGGTTGTTTTGAGTATTGCTTTGATGATCATATATATATATATATATATATATATATATATATATATATAAAAAATATGAAGGTGAATCAGTATGTCTCTAGGTTGGTAGTTATTTCCTAAATTTTCATCTGATATAACGTTCAATCCATATGGTTAATGTTCACTCATGTACAAGGTAGTAGATTACGTTGAAAAAGAAATATTTATTATAAATTAAATGCTTTTGTCATTATTAGGTTACAGATGGTATTGATACACCTGCATATTGTGCCAAAAATAGAGATGTGCATGTATGTAAGAAAAAGAGATGTATGGATGTGAGAGTGAGAAGGTGAAAGTGTGTGTGTGTGTGTGTGTGTGTGTGCGCGCACATGCATGTGTATGTGCATGTGCAAGCAGGCGAAAGACAAAAGTGTAACAAAAAAATGTCATATGTATATAGATACATAGAAAGAGAGGAGAAAAAAGAAAGTATGTGTATATGTTAATCAAAAGAAAAAAATAATAATAATGGCTTCTTGGGGGTATCTGGAAATGAAAGGTTTGTTTAAATTGCAAGCAAATACATATACATGATATTAATTATACAAAAAAAGCTTTTTCCAAAAAATCTTGTTTGGTCATTTGATCAGATTTGGAGATGCTGGCCTGGTCATGAACTTTTAAATGCTCATTCACTTCTTCTACTAAGAAGAAAACAAGACTGACCTTGTGTCTAAAATTGTCAGGTAAAATAATTGTATATTTCTGTTAATACCAAAAGTGGATATTTGAACACAAAAAGTTAAAAATTCCAACACTGCTTTTCAAGAAAAGTAGACAATTGTAAAATTGGTGAAACAGTCTTTCCATCAACATTCATTCAAATTTGACTTTGTGCCATACGAAGATAAGTGTATTAAAATTGGTATTTACTAAATTTACCTTAGTAAAATACAAACTCAACATTATGAGATGCCTAGTAAGAATCAAATTGCAATAATTGTTATAATCTGCTATGTTAGTGTTCCACTTGTTATAAACAGTTATTTTAGTTTTTTCTTTTTTTATGTTCTTGTTCAGCTAATATAAGGCCCAGGAGCTACTCAAGGTAGAGGTTTACTGAATGGAGTTGTTTTATGGATGTAAGAATTGTACATTATAAGGATATATAAGATAAATAATGGCTGATCCTAGACTTGAAGAAGTTAAGATTGTAAAAATCATCCTCTCTGGAGCCTGCTCTACAAAGTATTACTCCAGGTTTGTGAAACTCTGTGATAGTTTAAACATATCTGATTTCATGGCAAGTAGGTCTGTCACTTTAACCAAACATCAATGTAATAAAGATATGTTTTATATAAACAAATACTTTTTACTACTCAACTGTTTCTGATCTGCTGTCAAGAAGATGCAGTAACAAAATCTTACACTACCTATGAAACTAATTTTTGAAAGTATTTCTTCCTTATTTTTTTGTAAACGAAAAAAATAATTCAAATAAATGATTATTATGCTCAATTAGAAACTGACTCAGAAAAATGCTATTCAAGCAAAATTGGTATTCACCACATTCATCTTGCCCTGAGATCCCATCAACTGACATAAATGCAAGGTTTAAATTCAAATCAGACAATCAAATCCTACTAACAGCTCCAGATACATTTATGATTACAGAAGGCTCACCAAATGTTACTAGAATTAATATGTCAACTTACAGATAATCATCATCATAGCAACACAGTCAAAGACAGGCTATATAATATTTAAAAAATATTACTAGAATCAATAAACCAATTGTTATTTTTAGTCAAATTCTGCTTTGTTTATTTTTCATCAACTAACTGTTTTAATTCAACAATGTTGTCAATATTTGAGGATTTGAAAAGAATCCTGTGGATCAACAAAAAAACTTTCTAGAACAAAAACATAATTTTTTTTCAGTGAAGTTCACTTTGTACAAGACCCAGAGACCATTCAAGGTAGAGGGTTACAGTAAGAGGCAGTTTATGTGGATAGGAAGGTAAGGTAACGGTTAAACCTAGATTTAATTAGTTTAAGATTATAGTGATCAGGGAAACATCCTCTTGGGAGTCAGTTACTCAGAACTGTGGTTTGTAGGAAGAAGCTGTTCAAGTGGAACTTATTTCTCACTGATGGAATACAGAAGTAATGTGGGTGGTTTATTATAATATAAGTGGCATGGCGGGTCCTAGCCATCAAGGTTAGACCTGGCAGAACCAAGGAATATAATTTGTCCATAGAAATAGTGATAGAGCAGTGAGAGGATAATTACATCCCACCTGTGAGAAAGAGGTTGGAGGGTGAAAAATAATTCTTCACTCAAAAGGACTTGGAGACAGTTTTGAGCTCTATCAAGATAATAGGAAATGTTCTACTGCACCACTTTGTTGTTAAGTCAAATTTCTCAGAAAATTCATCTAAGTGTGTTATTCCTTGTGTCACATGAATCAGTAATCACTAAAGCTGAGTATTTCTAGTTTATATAAATGAAAATCTATAATAATTTCCTTCATAACTGATATCTGCAACTGATCTAGATATTTAAATACAATATAAATTTATTGATATCCTGCAAGTAGTTGGTTTTATAGTGGGATGCAGATTAACTTTTTGGTAACATCGTTTCTCACCATATATCAAAGAGACTATTTAGAAAGAGTAAAAGGAAAATCATAAGACATGAGAATAGACAAAAGATTAATAATTTGAGTAAAATAAATTTTATATAGCTTAATGTATTTATAGAAGTGAGGACTGGTTAATTTAGAATTTTACGGTGTTTGGAAATGAAAGTTGCTGTACATTTTTTTAATTATTTCAGTCAAACAAGGCACAAGGCAATAAAGCAAAGGGTTACTAAAGAATATGAGAAAAAGAAAAACATTATTAAGGAAAGAGAATAAAAACAGGAATTAAAAAGCCAGAAGATAATGACTGACATTACATTTAAATTTCTGAAGATCAAAGTTGACCAAAGTAAATAGCTGAAAGAGGAAGTCTCTTTCAGCTTCTTACTTCTTACAGGTGAAAAATGTGAGGTACATATGAAAAAAAGTATTCATATATGTAAGTGTTGTGACCAAGTAAATGGTTAAGAAATAACAAAACAAGAGGTTGCAGATAAATAGTGTATTGAACAGTAAATACAACAGAAGTGTGTTTCACGACTTTGGAGTGTGTATCTGTTGACCAGCGTTCAGTCTATCTCACTGTTCCCCCTGAGGCTTACTTTTCCTACTAACTTTATAAGTGGAAGAGTTCATAATAGACTCATTAGAGGGAACACGCTACAATAGTAAAGTTCACATTAGGCAACTAAGTATAAATGTAAGTGTTTATGTATAAATATGTACGTGTATGTGCATAAGGTAGTAGTCATACATGTAAATTGTTGTAAACGAGTTGAAATGAATTACATGAAGTGTGTATCTATGTTTGACTGTATTTGCCACACATATGTTTAAGTAATTTGGCCTTGTGATAAAATCATTTCAACTGAAAAAAAACTGACTAACACTTTATATAAGTACCTTATTGAACAAAGAAGATCCGTTTGGAAATTGCTGCTTGGCTTCTGATTAGCTTGTGACATCATATCCTTCTTAAAGACAGGTCCTTTTCTGATTAGCTCATGGAAGTTATAACTTCATGATCTAGTGATTTTATTTGTTCACTATATTCCAAATTTTTGTCTATTTTAGCAATAGTGAAACTTATTTGAATTTTCTCATTGTAGTCATCACTACTGTTTCATGATACCCCCCATGACATACTGTGGAATTACCCCCACTTCTTGTTTGCCAGGGATCCACTTAACTTCTGCTATTTGGTATAATAAGCAGTATAAAAGGAAAGGACATAAACTCTCTCTCTCTCTAACTCTCTCTCTCACCATCTCTCTCTCACCCTCTTTCTCTCTCTCTCTCACCATCTCTCTCTCTCACCCTCTCTCTCTCTCACACCCTCTTTCTCTCACCCTCTCTCTCTCTCTCTTAAATCCAGGATGCCTCGGATCCTTCCAAAGAAACAGTCTCCTAGGCATCGACTTTAATTTCAACCCAACCACGTAGCACACATGCACACGAACACACTAAAATTAATCATATAAATGTGTTTTCTTTTCTTTTTCTGAGTATATTTCTCTCTTCGTGAATTATGCTATTCTGTGTATATATATATATATATATATATATATATATATATATATATATATATATATATATATATATATATATATATATATATATATATATATAAGACATTTATGATATGTTTAACGTTCTTTTTATAGATACAAGTATTTAATCAAATGCTCTGTTTTATAATAAACAGTATTAAATAACATTTACCGGCCTGAATGTCCGAGAAATTTTCATAGAAAATTTTCGTTCTTCGACAGGCACGTCACGCGAAATGACGGTTCCGTATAGGATACAGGTTCGATTCCTGTCGGAGAACGAACATTTTCTATGAAAATTTCTCGGTTATTCAGGCCGGTAAATGTTATTTAATACTGTTTATTATAAAACAGAGCATTTGATTAAATACTTGTATCTATAAAAAGAACGTTAAACATATCATAAATGTCTTTAAATAAATTGTCGGACTTTGTCCAATTCAATATATATATATATATATATATATATATATATATATATATATATATATATATATATATATATATATATATATATATAATGGAAAAGGCGAGAGCGGACTACTGGCACCTCATAACTAGCTGCTTCGAATATATAGAGTTCGTCAACCTGGAAAGGCAGTCCATCAAAGAGAAAGAAAATCCTGAAAACACTCACGACCTTGCGTCCATATCCAAAGAAGAACAAGGCTATGGAAGTAAATCCAGGCATATAATCTGGAGTGGAGACCTAGAGGCAGTTGGCTGTCAACAGTGATACACTTCCGGCATTCTACAGCCATACCTATCCCAAATGTAATGTCCTATAAAATGAAGAGATGTTGCCAGCCTTTAGCCATC
Organism: Acanthosepion esculentum; assembly: GCA_964036315.1. NCBI lineage: Eukaryota > Metazoa > Mollusca > Cephalopoda > Sepiida > Sepiidae > Acanthosepion > Acanthosepion esculentum. The sequence goes on from OZ038520.1 coordinate 40,629,209, forward strand.
TAGATTTTTGGAGGTTCAACCTTAAACTGTAGTATCATCTGCATATATATACTAAAGATCTGTGAATGTACTTAGAAATATCGTTAATATTGTTGTGGATTCCGGGATGAAATCTGGTAGCAAATAATAACAAACGCCAAGAATGAATATAAGAAAATAAATGTATTAACGTAATAATACAAACTGGTAATACAGGTTAGTAGTTCCAGGAATGCGGAGTTAGTAGAAAAAAACATATATATATATAGTCTTTGGTATCGACGTATCTCTGTATGACTTCTTACTGAGTCTACATGCTAGTTACGGTGACTCATGCCGCTACGTTATTCTACTCGACCGACTCTACATTCTTACTACTACTGTCTAACTTGACTTAACGTACCGACTTCACGGGTATTCACTGGCAGTAGTATATGTATACCTTAGGTGAGTCCATTTGTGTAAAAAGGGAAGATCCCTCAATAAATATAAAGCAGAAAGGAGGAGAGCCTTGTGGATGCCTGCATTGAACTTATATGCTTCAAAGGACTGGCAATTAACGACAACTTTCATGGGCCTACCTGACAGGAAGAATTTATTATTCCGGAGATTCCAAAGCCGGAGAGTTTGTGCAGCAACCCCCTATGCCAGACGTTGTCAAAGGCCTTTGCTATAGCTAAGGCGGTTACTTTCATGGTGAGTCTATCTCTTCACTGATTCTCTACGTCATGATAGTTAAGTGTGGACATAGAGAAGTGAAATCAATACTGTTTGTCGCTAAGGATGTTGTTTCTGTTGAGGTAATCAATAACTTTACTGTTGATGAGAGACTAAAAAAGTTTGTCGATGACAATAAGAAGATGGACGGGGCAATATTGTGACTGAGCCGAGTGCTCACCACATTCTTGTAAACAGGACAAACAGCTGATAACATCCATATACATCCCTCTTTCGGGCAGGGGTTAAACAACTTTGTCAGAATTGGAGATAGCTCTAAGTTTCTAAGAACAACCACAAGAATTTTATCCGGGCCTGTAGCCTTCGTAGAGTCAAGGCTTTTGATAAGTTTAGCAACTTCCCAAACCGAAATAGAGATATTCTGTGCTCTATGAGAGAGGGAAAGTCTAGTGGCTCTTATCGTGTAACCTGGAGATAAGGGGGAGTAATTATCTGGCGATAATCTCAGGACTATTTATAATAGAAAGTACTAACTGTTTGCTTTTTTGAGAAATTTGTTTGTGATTTTATAGAAGTCACGAGATATAAGTTTTTTTTTGTTTTCAAGTTTGGTTTGGATTGGTTTGGTTTGGACTGCCTGCGTATAGATGCTCTTTGCATTTTCTAGGATTCACTTGCAGTTCTGAATGAAAGTTCTGCTACACTGTTCCCTCTGATAATAGTGTAGTGAGTCCTAATAAAAAAATAAAATAAAATAAAATATAAAAATAAAGTATATAAACGAAAAAAAAAAGAATTCAGATAAAATAAGACATTTGGGCTTTCTTTCAAACCCCTTTCTATTTTCTTCTCTCACTCTTTCTCTCCCTCTCTCTCTCTCTCCCTCTCTCTCTCTCTCTCTCTCTCTCTCTCTCTCTCTCTCTCTCTCTCTCTCTCTCTCTCTCTCTCCCTTCCTTCCTAAACTTCTCTTACTATATTACTCTCAACTAACGTGGAGGCAACCCTCAAATAAAAAATAGGAGGAAGAAAAGGCTGAACCCGTCCGAAAAATGCCGGGAGTTTGCGGGAGACAAGCTACTAATTTATGACTGAAAGGGAGGTTCCACACATAACTTCCGTTATAAAAAAAAAAAAGAGAAAAGAAAGAAATGCCGGAAAATAAAATAATTTGGGTCACTCAAAAATTTAACACAAAGAGGCTTTTGATGTTAGCCGAAACCAAGGTTCGCGCCAGAATCTCGGCGCCCATCAAAAGAATATAAGCTCACACACCTGAGCTAGACGGAGAAGGGGCGACGAGAATGACAAGATACGCGACCGCCGGAGAAACCAGTCATGCGTGACGCATGAAGAAGTAGTTAAGAAGTCATCTGCTAATGATATTTCTGCCCTGCTTCGGGCCGAGAAAAACACTGATTGACACTGACCTATTTCTAATATTACTACCAGCACGGTCTAACTTCAAAATTGCCACATTCTCCAAGCTACTACAATGAGCGAACTTGAAATGACTCACTATAAAGCAAATATAAATATATTATTTATTACCCTTAACTCAGCTCGTTTTATTTCCGAAGTTCCGATAAAAGAATTACCCTCCGACTTACAATATCTACAATAATATTGGTTACAGTGAGTTCTGGCCGCAGTACATTCAGGTTTCAACCATGGCTGAATATTCAGCTTTGTTGATACATTTTTTTATGGGATAAAACTCACCATGTAAGAAATAATCTATTTTGAAATTAGGGAGGCGATTCATGAAGCTCTATTTTTCAAGAATGGTGAAAGAGGAACATCCCTAACGTAAAATCTGATTCTGAAATTATCCCAACCAGCTTCGGTGTACCGATAGATTATCCTATGAAATCGGACATCGGAGGATATCTTTGGACTGGCGTTAATTTTTGACAAAGATTAAATGTGTGGCTTGAAATGTCTAGGGAATGTAATGCTTCAGCAGAACATTAGTCAGGACAGGGGGTGAGAAAGAAGTCGATCAGGTTAGCATGATGCCCAACCAGGGCCGGTGCTAGGATCTCACCCCAACTCCACAAACTCTGATACGGGACCCCCTCACTACTACATGTCAATTTCAAAGTTTCCCAACCTGGGAGCCACAAAACCTCGAAGGAAAATTGGTTAGGGTAGGGTAGCGCTTTTTTAAATTACCTAAAATCAGGGAATTATCCAATTTAGATGAAAATTTTAGTACATATTCAGTAATTATTTACTTTTATAATGAATAATTTTTTTTATTTTAAAATATCTGATAAAATGTTAATCTTTTTGTAATAACCACCAATATTTTCATGACTAAATTTTAATCGAAAACAAATGTTTAAGTCGCAAATTTATACATTTCCATAAAGTTTAATCGCCGACACATCTCCGCTGAAAAAATAAAGTTTTACAAAGATTGCAACTCAACACAAATGGGACTGACTTAAAAAGTTGTTTTAAAAACAGTATTTCAGTTTTCGGGAAACTCTTTCATTGGCTGAGATCGTTAAACATTTTTATTTTTAAGCGATTATTCTCTCGGTTTTATCTTTCTAGAAATGTCAAAAATAGGGACTAGAAATTTTATTTTAATTACTAGCCATGGACATCTGGTTAATATTACTATTAGTAAAAAAAAAATCAAAGATCCTCCTTAGTGGATGATCTCGGAATAAAAAATAATTTTACCAAGTTATATTACCCTCCAAATTGATTTAAAAGAACTGTTCAGAAAGAAAATTACAATTTAAAAAAATAAGCGCTACTGAAATCAGTACTGTTGCCCCACTCCCCAGTAAGCATGGGGCCCCCACGTGGTTGAGAGGTTCGGGGTAGTAAGCACCGACCCTGTCAATTATTATAGTTAATGATTGTCAATATAACTTAGGTAGAAAAAAAGTAAAGAGTACAAAAAGCAAAAAATCGCTGCTGAAACTGGCCCGTTTGGGGCTCCAACCTCATCGCCATGCAGATACACGATGTATTAGTCGATGACTGACAATGTAACGTCAGTTTAAAAATAATTTTAAAAAAATTGCGGATGGTCATAAAACCGTGCTGAAAAAATGGCAGAGACCACAACGGGGACCAAGAAAAACGTGCCCCCCCCCCCCCCGTCGATGGGGTTGGGGATAAGACGTACCGGCCCTGTACCCAAATATATCAGGAACACGAGTAGATTTATCCACCATACGGTGTAGCTCGTAAGCGATAGAGAAGCCATGACAATATTTACTTTCTTCATCAGTTTTGTTTGAGTGGGCTAACCACTCCTCGTGAAGAATATTGAAATCTCCACAAATATGAATGCTAACTGAAGGCTGATCAGAGAGGATATCATCAATGTTCTCAGCTATTCTGTTGAATACTACAAAACCATCATTCTAAGCGCGACAGACACTGAAGACAAAGGACAAACGAGGAGAAGCTAATTGCGACAATACCTCCCCTCTGGATTAAAAGTTGTAGGAAACGAACTTTTAAAATGTAAAATGTTTTGAAAATTATTCTTGTGCGCTGAAAAGAAAATGTGTCTGTGGTTGCGAAGCGTGATTCGACGAAATGTGCTTGTTGTCGTCAGGGTGCTGTGCATTTCTCTAGTGAGTCAGAGTCGGAGCACGTCCTGGAAGAAACGTCGGTAGTGCTCAGCTTTTTCTCTTTTTTTCCAATGCTCCACGTAGAGTTGGGTTTGTCGTCCCGTCAACCTGTTGCCGGCCTGGTCGTAGTTTTTGCTTGAAAGATGAGGTTGTTTTGGGGTTGTGAGGATTAAATTGTCGCCCAAGATTTAAGCAGCGTTGTGGTGAAGTTGGTGTTTGCTGCTGCTGCTACTAGGCTTGGCTGTTTCTTGTGGTCAGCGACGATGGTCGGCCAAGTGATGGTGAGAGGGGGGAGCGCGTCGATCTACCCCGGGGCCAAGTTGAGCTGATGTAGAATTTCTACCGAGTGTCGAATGAAAATTGGGAGAATTTGCTATTGTTGACGGTAAAATATCGTTCTCGCAAATTCTTAGATAATTCGTGTTGTATCATTGCAGAGTAAGATAAAGGACGGTGAGTCGCCTTTGTTTGAGATGTGGTTCACACTTTATCTATTTCAGTCCAGAAGAAAGTTGAATTTAGTTAAAAATGGCGTTGCGTTCTCCGTTTGGTAAGCCGGGTGAAATTAAGGTCAAGCGTCGCAGAGAGAAAGAAAAGGTCAAGCAAATATAGACCAGTAGGGAGAAAGAGTTGTAAGGCTCGTTCATAATAGTAATTGCAGTTTCCACGTGTTGTAGGAGAAAATTGTTTTGTAGACATGTAGTAGTGAATTGAAAGTTCTTTCGTTAATAGAGTACGGCGTGCGTAGGATAGAAAAGTTTCCAATATTATGTTGTTTTGACTGGCTCTCATTTGGAAGGTTTTATAAGAATTTGTCTGTACATATATATCGTCTTGTGTGTGTTAGCAGGAGTTGAAATCGCGTCGGGAAGTCACTATTATGTATGGGACCGAGGTGTGATGAGGGTAAACACATATATTACGCGAAGTCATGAACAGTTTACATTTTTGTTTGGAGAAGTTATGTGTGTGTGTGTTGAGTGTCCGTACGTACGTGAATTGTTCTTAGCGTTTTCCCAGAATATGGGAAACGCTGTATCTGTGAGACGTCACATATTGGCCTAAGTGAAAAAGAGAAAGTTTTACCTCGCCTCATATTTTGAAATTACACGTTTCATCGTTCCACTAAGAATTGAACATAATATATTCTTACAAAAAAGCATATATATATATATATATATATATATATATATATATATATATATATATATATATATATATATATATATATATATATGGACACTCTCGTTGATTTCGACGTATGAGGATCCGACAACCTCATTTTGTTTTTATGTTTGTGTCGTATGTGACACTTCAGTCCGACTAGTAACCTGCATACAAGTCCACATATTGTTCAACGCCGAGGATCTCGGGACATACCCACACGAATATTTGCTGATGCTTTTCGCCGTTGTCCTTCCTCTCTTAGCCGGTCAATACCACTGATTTCGAAATTTCTGATACCACGCTGCCATAAATATCTCCAGTTATCTCTTTACAAGTTAATATGAGGCACATTGACAGTTGAGAGGCTACTCTTTATTTTGTCTTTATACCTGAATCACGATCGTCCAACTGTCAAGGTGGCTATACATAAAAACCTTATGTATTCTATCATCACTCATCCTTGTAACATGACCACCCCAGCGAAGTTGCGACTGCACCCGGAAAGTCTCAATTCCACCAATTCTGCATTTTGTGAGAACATTAGACTCCCTATCTTCAAAAGTATAACCACCGATCGCGCGGACACAACTTTTATGGAAGACATCCTTATATATATATATATATATATATATATATATATATATATATATATATATATATATATATATATATATATTACCCACACACATAAGGAATTTTAAATAATAGCTTCTTCATTTTTGTGTAGTTATATTTACTTTAATCAAAAACAGAATTCTATTCTATTTTTTAATTTCATACGAACAACATTTACTATTACTACAAATACTTTACTTTTACCCTGACAATTTTTTTTTTTAATTAAAAAAAAAAAATCCTATGACTAATCCTAATAGAATAAAAAATATCTGCAGGATTTTGTAGGTAAAAAGTCAGTTCATGATTGACTGCGTAAGATGGTATTCAGTAACGTGTTGAAACTAGAAACTACGTATAGAATAACCTGTCAGAAAGATAACCGGAAGTTATCATAATGAAATACAAATCGGCTGGTTTTACTGCAAATCAAGTATTTCCAACAAATCGAAATCGCCATGACATGGCGTGAATCGCCCACGCGCATTTACATCACAACCCCAATACCTAAACTCATTATTCAATCAAGCATAATTGAACAGAAATTATTTTTAAACTAATAATATGCAAATATGTAAATAAAAAGGGCTAGATTACACTCCGATTTTTTTTTCACTATGCTATAACACTTCGGCAGTTATCATCAGAAATCATGCCACATTGTTCGAACTTTTGCTAAGCAAAATACGCCCATAACTGTAACCCCATACAACCGGCTGAACACACACGAAGTTTCGTGGGTCCTAAATTTATTTATCGGCATTGAAGTGGCGGGTGATTTTTATGGCAAGAAGATAAAGTCTTTGAAGTCTTGTGTTCAAGGTGTCAACCCACTTGATCGAATAGGAAGACAATATCAAATAAATAAATGAAAACTTGTGAAGTCAAGTGACACTTGGTTGGAAATCAGGAGTTTCCATCTGCTGCCTTATATAAGCAGATTCCCGTCCAATCAGTCAAGTCAGTTACAGTCACTCGACAGAAGTAAGAGGTGGCGAAGAGACAAGCTACTTACTACCAGAGATAATACTAGGTTCGACTTGGAATTCGAGGGAATAAAATACCAAATTATTGAGAACTGAATTCGTGTTTTCATTTCTTGCTGTGGCATTGATTTCATCTTCCATCCATTGTGAACGTGCAACGAGCTTTTCCCAGTCTTTGTGCACAGAGAGGGACACCGTTGTATGTTAACAAAATTATTTAATAATCAACCGAAGAAACTATGCCATATTGTGTATCGAAGAATCGAGTAACGGCCTACATTGTCAACAAGATAAGAATAGGAAGGAAGCGGCTGTGCACTGCTTCTACCTTTTTGTCAGGCGCCATATTGGACGAAATGAGAACGCAGGCGTTAGTGACATAGCTGATTTGCATGCGTTAGCCTACCGCATATGCAAATCACTTCGTCTAATAAAAGCGCCAAGTTCAACTGAGCGACACAGTTTTTCAATTCATCTCGATACCATACGATTACGTCAGTCAGCAACGCGAAAACATGAGGATTTGAAGTTACTAGGCACAATAAGAATCCAAAAGTCTTCCCAAACCATACTGTGTGACATGCGCTCCACTCCAGTTCACGCAGTTCTTTAGTAGTCAGCAGCAAAACCCATGTCAGATTATTTAAACGTTGCTGCAAACATTTGCATATTCCTAACTTTACCGGATCACGTGACAACTGTATAACCAATGTTAATCACCAACAGAAACCATGCTATGATTCTTCTATTCCTAGAAGACCTAATAAAGATTATGTGAAAAAAATAAAACCTTCTGCCACTTACTAAAACCTAGAACTAAAATATTTTCAACCAATGAGATGTCTAGATGGAACTTCTTTGATAAGCTTTTTTCTTAGTCTGGCTCAAAGTAATAAAAATATTCTGGAAGAGGGGGGGGACTGAAAAGAAAGCTCTCTTCTCTGATTTATTTTCAACAAGTCAGGAAAACGGAATTTGAAACCTGCGACAATTTTGAAAGGTGGCTTGGAATCCTCCTGGTACAAATATGAAGAAAGTAGCCATTTGGTTTAATTACGCATTTACAACACAACCCTGGGTTGATAGATATGACAGATGTTATCGGCAAATCAATTAACATTTCAGCAGTGAAGAGAAGAGGATGCGAAACTTCACAAAAACATGTAACCCAATAGAAACATATGAAAAAAAAAAAACAACATAATTTGAACATGTGAAATTAACCTATGATTTCTTTGATAATATAATACAACTCGCTTGCGGCAACCATAATTCTACAAGGCTGTACCAGCTTCTACAAGTTAGCACAAACGATATTCACTCGGTAACTCATTCAACAACAGACTCTCCTACTACTACGTTAACCTAACGAACGGTTCAGAAAAATAAATACACCTCGTAAACTTTGCTGCCACTCTCTACTAAGGACCTTTTTTTACTTTAGCAACTAATGTAAATCCTTACATTTTATGAACATTTTCTCTGCCTAGTTTAACTTTTTAGGCACTAATAGAACATTTGAACAAATCTTTATGCCTATTATTCACATAAATTATTGATAGGATAAAGAACATATCTCATTCTCTGATTAAACTTTAATAAAAGTGAAGCATGTTTGATTGAAATATGTTTCCTGATTGTTCTTTGTCATATCATTCTGTCGGATTCCGATCCATATTTGATATGTATTTGATCCCAATTCATATAAATTATTGTAAATTGACAATTTCTTTTATTTCAGCTTCACCCTAAAATTTCTTTATACATTGTGCGCTTATGTAAGTTTAAACTTGCGGATTATTCCCACATAGATTCGCCAGTTTTGCTAAGAAGTCGTTAGATAGCGCTCTGTCAAGGAATTATAAAAACAGGGTATTCTTGTCTTTCTTGCTGTCTTCTATTTTCTTCACCTAACCACAACCCCCCACCCGTATGCTGAAGTGACAACGCCAACCAGGACTTTCCTGACAATAAAAAAAAACATGTTTCGTGATCCCTTTGAAGAGTATTTGAGCAAAGTCCCTAGACGGATAAAAGCAGTGAGGAACGGCAACTGTTCACGATACGGCTTAAAAGAAATTTCCTTGTTCATTCACCCGTTTTTCCCACCAAGCTACATGACACTTTCGTTCTTTCTCACTCTTTCCAAACTTTCCTCCTCACTTTCTCCTTTGCCTCTCTTTTTTACACATACACGTGAAGAAATCACATTTCTTTTCATCTTAACAAACAACTACGAACAAGAAACTTTAACACAAGAACTTTAACACTCATACACGTTCAGAAAACATTAGTTGTAAAACCACGAAAATAAATATCTATCCTGCGTTTTTCTTTGTTGTGGAATGATTCAAATCCGTAACAGATTGTAGGGGTGTAGTATGTTGGCTAGGGTCACCATGATATAATCAATATCAAAGAAGGCTGTGTTCTTGTAAAACAACACCCTACATTAATTTATGAACAACAATACACGGGAGAAAAATAATCAAGCTCAGTGAACATTAATAATATTGTATTAACAATGGTATACAAATTTCAACAATAAGTATAAAGAAAGTTGCATTAATAAAAAGGGTAATTTTAGCTAATAAATGTTGAATACAAAATTGAATGTAATTTAACTACAAGGTTCAATTGAAGTCTTAGCTAAATAAAGAATAGTTCCACAGTGTTTTATCAGTGTAGAAAGATGTAATGTTCATGAGTGATATCAACAAGATTTAGTATGATTACTTGAATTAGTAATAATTAAGAATTAAAATGTCAATATAGCGCCGTGCCTTATTTTCCAAGAATTGAACTGCTACTGCCGCTGGCAAACAGCAAGAGTCTTTATATAACAAGTTTTAGGCTCCGGATGGCTTGGCGCCAATAATATAGAAAAGATAATAAAATACGCGATTGGTCAGGAAATGGACTAATCCGTGATTTTAGAGAAAAATTTGAATTACCTGCGATGGTTAAATTGTCCTATAATAAGTATCATGTATTTATTAACCAATGATATTAAAGAAAACGGAGGTGTGGCACATGTAAGTGATTCCCACAAGATCTCCGAGATGTTCTTTCTCTTTAAAAAAAAACTTATCTTCAACTCACATGCTTTGGATAAAAAAACACTAGAAAAAATTATATTAACATAAAACTAAAAGTTTTAGAACTTTTGTTCAAAAGAAATTTTCTGTAATCCTCTTCAGAAATATTTCCCATATTGTGTACGATCTTTTTAATTTTTATTGTTCACAAAACTATTCCAGTCCGAAGATCATTCAATTAATTCACAATTATTACTTTTATGAAAAGAAATCGAAACTAAAAAATATAGCAGGGGTTTTATTAATTGTTTTCACTGATGTCGATAACTAACAAACATTTGTGCATGTTTTCTCTGGTGTCTTTTAATACCGATAAAACATACTGATTTGTTTTAACATGTTTGTAAGATTGATTACTCTTTACTTCTTTGATATCTTACACTCAATTTACGATTGTGACTTGCAACCACTTAACCAAGAACTCAACGTGAATAAAGGAATGTGAGAGGTAGTGGAGTAGTTTCCTATTGCTTACTGCGCGGTGTTTTTATCAAGACACCATATCTATTTGTCCGCACTTTTATAGGTCTTTTTTATTATTATTCATACTAGGTTGCTAATCTCCCTCATCGCCCACACCAAAGTGGAATGGTTTAGTCGCTGACCGTCCAACAACAACCGTTTTTAAATTCAGAGCTGCTCTTCTCTTAACCTGGATACCATACTAGATTAAAAAACCTCGTCTTCCCTGCTTTTACCTGTAGCTGAAGAAAGACAGAAGCATCAGTGCGAATTGAATGCAGGTGTCTCAGCCGGGATTTGAATTAGGATCGATTATTCTGTTCCTCCCGTGGTTAACTGTTAGTTTGTTGAATTACTGCTCCCTGAAGTTAATTACAGGTGGCACAATATTTGAAAACATCTTTCTCTTCCACCTTTGACTTGCGAAGCGGCAAGACACGTTCTTTCTTGCTCCAACAATAGACACGAGGCATGTAAGTACTTCAGAGACACACTGAAGATTGCTCTGAACGCTTCGTTATTTCAACTTCATTTCTTATATTATCCTCCTGTAACAAGTTTTGTTAATACAGTTATCAAGTGTTGCTTGTTTGAATTCCATGTTTTTTTACTTATTTTAATCCGTGCTCACATGAGTTCGCCAAATAATGTTTGCAGGACAAATGTACCAGGAGGTATAAAATGGGTAACGCCCGTTTCCTCAACCAGGTCTCCCGCATCTCCGACACCTTCATATATATAATGAAAACTTTTGTAGAAACCAAACAACAATAAAAAAATATATATATATATATATAATAATAGAATAAAATAATCAAGAACAGAGATAAATAATTGTGGTGGAAATGAGATTACTTTCCTTGGTCATGTAGTCATGTGACTGTGATCATGTGACATCATTATAGAAGGCAAAAATCTTTATTTTTTTCTCTCATTTTTTCTGTCCTCTGAGTAGCATCCACTGCACAACAAGTAACTTATTCTGCCACAACAGCCAAGCCACTAGGAACAAACGATTTCTTGTTTATATAAAATAAATTTATATATTATTTATAACATTTATTTATATATTTAAAAATACAGAATACATTACAAATTCTACCTGCATTTATATTATATAAGTACATCTACAAAAAACGTGATACTTAACGTTTAAAATGAATTTTTATTAATTAAAAAATTTTCTTGAAGTTTTCATTTTAGTTTTAAATGTTTCCAATAAACAAAATACTACGATGTACAGGGCCGGTGCGTCTTACCTCCGGAACCCCCGACCGGGGTGGGGTCAGTTTTTGGAGCCCCTTTGTGGCCTCTGCCATTCTTTCAGCATTGTTTCATGGCCATCCACCGTTTTGTTATTTTTAAACAGTCATTGTCAGTCATCAACTAGTGTGTTCCAAAAGTCACGTGACAATTGGAAGAAACCATACACTTGTGAAATAGCAACCAGGAAAAATTTGCAGACGGTTTATGTGAAAATTCTTGCAATTTTTATGGCCTGTTAGGCTCAAGCGGTTGATACCGCCAAAACTGTTTGATCTGTTACGGATTCTTTCTTTTTTTAATACTTGGATAAGGGTTTCATATATATTGACCAATGAGAGTCGATTTCTTGAAACCCTTGTGAAAACTTAAAGTGAGCCGATATGACGGTTGCTTTTTCAATAAAAAGGACTGCTATGAGCGGATAAGGACATAGAAGAAAAGAATGTGCCGAAAACAGAAAACAGTAGGAGTCAATTAGCACGCACGCTTCAAAGGATTGGTCTAGCGAAGGAGGTCATAAATCAAGAGCTGACACATTCATAGTAGATTCCTACTCCCAAACTTAAATTCTTTTCTGAGCCTCTCAGAAAAGATTTTACGCCGAAGAACATTCAAGTGAACTTTGCGGCAAAATTCAAAAAGCCCTCGAGAAAATAACTTTCAAACATGAAACCCCTTCGTGCTGAGACGTCCTGTTTATGAGTTCTGTTAAAAACGAAAGTGGGTGTGCTTTGAAAAATTTCTGCCTTGTGCAATTTTGTTATTGCTTACTCTAAGTTTTTTCCTATTTTCATATTTATAAAGTGTTTAATTTTTTGTCTTTGAATCCGTTTCTTTATCAAACAATATATGTAACATATTTTTTTCTTGTCTCTGTGGGTAATGCCTTTTTTGTTAACTCAGAAAATTGTTATCCTGCCGAAAAACAGATACACGAAAGAAAATCTGTGTGTAACTATTTTATTGTACCTTTTAGTATTTGTAAATTGTGAAATAAATGGGTTTTTCCCTTTTAAAATTTTACGCAGTGGCCGTCTTGTTCCATAAGATTGCGCTTATTATCAAGAGTTGCTGTTTCTGCCATTAAGAACTTGGAGTTGATAGGAAAGGAAAAATTTTATTTTGCACAAAATAAATATTATTATTATTATTGTTGCCACTGTTGTTGTTGTTGTTATTATTATTATTATTATTAACAAAATTTGTGTTCGTTTTTACAAGACTTTGCTGCGTGAATTTTTAAGGAATTTTTATTTTTATTACCGTCTGGCTAGCTTTTCTCGTGCATGACAGAAATAGAAATAGATTATCAAACTAAACTAAGGAAACATTTAAGTTAACTCAGATTCAAAAGAAAAGGGAATTTCTGCCTTTCCATAACAATTTCTAAAGAATTTCTTAATGTAAAATTTAAGCGTGATCTTGAAAAGTGAAGTGGAATTTGTGTAAATTCAGTATGTTGACTGAAACGAAAATTTTGTTTTGAAGTTATCGGAGAATTCCAAGTTTTTGCTGTGGTTTCTCCAGAAAATATTAATTCAGTATTGTGAATGAATTGAATTAAATGTGTTAATCGTGAATGAATATTGTGACTGAATTAAATTAAATGTGTTGGTTAATCGAGTGTTGAGTTTGAAACCTAAAACTGGAAAATCTATGCGTAAGTTTTGCCTTTTATTCTGTAATTCTGTTTTCATAAAAAAATAATAAAGCGTTATTTATGCCATAGAATGCACACACTTTGTATTAGGTTTTGTCTGATAATTCACAGTGGCTTCGGTTACATTCTTTGGGGGAAGTTATATACCTTATTTTCTAGCCCGACCTTTCGTTGGATAACTTATGTGCCGATTTCTTGCGATGGGAACCACGAATCAATGCACTCAAACTGTTGGAGTTAGCTACTCCTTAATTCCCTAATTGTTCACTAGGGGTCACCCTCCCTACACTATACATACAAAATATAAAGAGAAAGAGGCAAGAAGTTGCCCAGTATAAATACTGGGCAACTTCTTGCCTCTTTCTCTTTATACTTTGCATTTCAGCGGACACATTTAAAAATGTAATCTCTCGTAGAAATCAGCGTTTTCGCCCACTTATGGGAAAACGTCATGAAACACACATACACGTACATACAAACATTCACCAAAATACAATTTTTTTTACGTCCACACACAAAAACAAATGTTAATGTTTTTGTCACTTGTAAATTTGTTGTTTAATACATATATTTGTTGACATATATATATATCGGTCTTGTCTGTTTTCTTTTCATCTTCGGTTGGGCTCAATTTGAGTTCGCCATTTTCTTGTAGTTGGACCTCCTTCTAGCAGGAAATAAACAGCACGTATCCCTAGTTTGCATTTTGGCACGATGTTCTGTTTTAGGTGAACAAAGTGAGTCAATTGTTGCAATCTTCTGATGTTAGTAACAATACTATGATCCCAGAGATCAATGCAATTTGTAGTTTTCTTCGGGACTGTTAGGAAAATGGTTATGCCTCTGCTATGTTGATAGCGCGTGAAATAGCAAAAAAAAAATTATATTGATAAAAGGTTTGCATCACAAATGCGACGTCGAAAAAGATGTTTATTTGAATATGTCAAAGTTCAAGCACCCGAAGAACGTTTTCATCAGGACTTTTTTTTTTATCTCTCTTGTTGACTAAGGTTTGTCTTCAATTCATAATCGGTTTTCACAGCTATCTCAGTGGAATGAAATTTATAAATTTATTTAAAATTCAGACTTACTTTTAAATGCAGTGATGAGTGGAAATCTGGAGGTGCACTGCAAACGATTTTACACAAAAATGGGTGACGTTAAACTAGAAGCATTACTCCATGAGCTTGATATGGGTTTGGATTAAGTGAATTGAGTGAATCCACAGTTTTTTTTTCACACCAATGTGAGAAGTCCAGACTTTGGCGTTAGTTCTTTGATTTTGATTTTTCATGTCTGTGAACTGTTATGGAAAAAATTAAATAAATCAGTGAACCAATTGTTTGTTTTTTTTATCTTATCATAGGCCTAGCTTTAATACGGATATAAAATCGTTTCTTTTCATAAATTATAAAATAAATAGATAAATAAATTGAAATAATTGCAATGCTTTAAAGATATTACATGCATCCAATTTTTCCGGAAATATCGAACTGAAATTTAAAAGAAAATTGAAAATTAATATATATTTTTTAAGTGCAGAAACTTTACTTAAAAGTTCAAAAATGGGCATTTTTTCAATTTTTCAATTTACATATTCGCATGGTAATTAATGCAATGTTTTATTTTCTGTTTCGATAGCTGAAGTTTTATGTAGTAAAATAGACTAAGAATAAAAGTATAATAATATTTATTTCAGTTTTTAAAAGTGAAATTAATCTTATCAGACTTTTAATTCTTAGTCTACTACTTTGCTAATAGTAACTTCAACTTTGTAAAACAAAATAATTTAAAAAGCCATTGCATTTTTTTACATTGTTAAAAGAAAAACGAACAGTGTTTCTGCTAACGTGGCATTTAATTTATGAATTCTCACTTTTTAGAATTTAAATAAATATTTAAAATACTGATAAATTATGAATTAAAAGTACAATGTGTTTTTGTTTTTTTTTCTTTTTCTTTTGAAATAAAAAAGAGGATATATAAACAAAAACAAGTTATCTTTCTTTTAATATCATAAAAAGTTTTTAAAGTTTTCCAGATTTGGAAAAAAGAAGTGACGTCTTCGTTTTTTTTACATATCCCCAGTTTTAATTTTTTTTTAAATAAATAAATAAACACAATTTTACTTTTATTTCATAATTTATCAGTGAGGAGTTATAAATAACTAGGACTAAGATAGTTACTGATGACCAGCCTTAACCCACTTCGCCCTTCGGCCTTGTGTCACAATTATGTATCAAATGCATAATAAATATATATTCCTTTTTGTGTGCTTATTAAGATATAAAAAAAAAACTGGGCATTAGATTCTGAGAAATGGATAAAATGGTTAATGTGCATTGTAATATTGTAATCCTTCTGGGGAGGGACGGCAAACTTGAGGGCCTCCCCGGTCAACAAAAATACTAGCTACGCCATTGCCCATGAGATTAAGAGATTTACCTCAGTTCTTAAACGGGAATTGGACATCATAAATAAAAAATGAAAGTTAAGAATCGCCCGTGATTTTTAGATTACATTTTTCGGAATAACTATCGCAGCCGCTTTCGGTCGCTCACTAAAGGCGGTAGAGAACGGCATTATTTTTCAACCTTGACCTTTCCACCATGATCCCTGCACGCTTGTAATTTCATTTGAAGAAGAACTGATTACCTCTTTCGTTCACTGTTGTTACGAACCTAATCGTAATACACCTCCAAGCGTTTTTACACCAATAGTTTCACATAGAAACCTCCACTCAATTTTTAGTGAGATTCTTGACATTTCAGTAACGCCATCTTCTGTCGTGAGGAGCATCCACTTATCAACCCTCAACCAGCAGCGTCCGCATCAGCAACGACCAACCGCCGGCATTACCAATATACATCCTATTCTCCTTCATGTAATAAACCCCTGCTTAATTCATACACATCTTCTGTTGTCCATATTATTTCACCTGGTCAGATCACAAAGTAAAAATGTGGCGGGCTCCCTGTGACATCGTTCATCTTACGACACGGGGGCGCTCGGTTTATCGCGCTCCACTTCGGGGCGTCCGAAACATAACTTAGTTGACACTTAACTGAACTTGTGCACTGTATTGCGAGTGTTGCTTATTACACCATCACTGTTCCTGAAAGACGTTTCAGAAAACTAAAACTAATAAATAATTATCTAAGATCTACAATGAATGATGAAAGGTTATGATTGAAAATGAATGTGCTCGATCTCTCGACTGTGATGAAGTCATGAATGCATTTTCTCTTGCTAGGCATCGAAAAAAATGCCATATAAAGTTCTATTTTTCATCAATGATATTGAATGCATCAATAATCTGCAGATAAAGAGACCGAGCTCTACCTTATAAGTTCAGCATTCATGCAATCTTTTGTCGGGTTACCACCTCCTAATTTTATAAACTGCTCCTAGGAGACGCTCTCCGGACTATAAATACTCGGCGATATTTTTTCTTATTCTGTTTTTACCTTATCCGCTTATTCGTTAACATATAACCTCTCGCGGAGAACGCGTTCTCTTTGGGAAACGCATGAACAATACATACACACACATGTACGTAGGCACATTCACTCACTACACATACTTTGAACCCAAACGGTTTTCACATTTATTTGTTACACACATTATCCAAGGCGCCAAAGGAAAGAGACTTCAAAACCTGCGCGGTGAATGAATGTGTTTTAGCCTACTCTAAAGTACAGGTGATGCTGGCCACAACCAAACCTGAATAATACATCAACAAGCAGCCATCGGAAGAAGAATACGATCAATTTCAGATTAGTGTTTCAATTAATTTCAAACAGGTACATGTACTTGGACTTCATCCCTGATGCCATGACATTAACTCCTCATTCTCGTTGTATAATGTATCAATTATATGAAGTATGTCTTTTTAAAATTGTTCATTTGTCTTGACGTTTATTAATCGTCACGACTCATATGGGGAGTCACTAATTTTCCCATAATTTAATAATTTAATAAAAAACAGAAATTTCATACGATATTTTTTTTTCTTTTGTAGTTTTTGCATCAAAGTTAAGAAAAATATTTTGTAAAAAAGAATTAAAACTAAAAATTAAAATAAAAAATGACTAAAAGAAACTAGTTAATAACAAAACTGGTAAATAAATTCTCTTTTCTGAAGTCTCTTTATTTGTCTCTTTATCTTTACTTTTTATAGTAATAAAAGCCAATTTCTATGGATTCTTGTGTTCAACCTGAAAAGCTCGAAGCCAAAGTTTTCTACAACCAGTTGAGAAGTAACATACTTTAGCACCAGTCCTGTGATTTTGATTTTTCATGTCTGTGATTTTTTTTAAATAGAAGAAAAAGAATAAGCTGATAGTGAAAGAAATTATAAAGATAAAAAGGGCGGGTGGAGAGACACAATAGCATAAAATCAAAGACTAATAATAAAAAAAAGATTCTTGGTTATTGGAATTGTGTTATTTTTAATTTCATCTGATCTCACTGACGAGCTGAAGCGAAACACTTCTATAGAGCCTTTGCTTTAAAAACTTTGACAAAAAATTCTTTGCTCAGAAAATTCGGTATTTTGACATGGTATGAAAATTCTGTAACTATGAAATAAAAGTTGATTGAAAATTGATTTTAGGGCCATCCTGGAGTAGGGATTTGGGTGCTAAGACCCTACTCTATATTTTTTAAATAGAAACGATGCTATATAGTTTTTGCTTCTTTAAAAAGAAATAACCATCGAAAGCTCAATTTATTTATTACTTTTTATTAAAATAATAATTGGAAATGAAGATACAAGAACTTAGATAAATTGATTTTATTTACTTGAAAACAATAGAGTATAGTAATTAAACAAATACTTATTAAGAGTCTCCCATCCAGAAAGTACAACCCTGGTATTGTTCTAGTGGGATTTTATCTGGATCCCCACGATTTTTAGTTATTTAAAAATATAGGGGAGAAGGCTTAGCTCCAAAGTCTCCATTCCAGAACGACCCGAAAATCAATTTGCAATCAACTTTTATTTCATAGTTAACGAATTTTCCTACCTTGTCAAATTTACCGAATTTTCATAAATTCCATTTGAGCATAAAAGTGTTTTATTTCTTTTTTGAATGCTAGTTAGCATTTATTTTTCTACCTATGACTTAAATTAAAAAAAAATAATCTTTTAAAAAATGTAGGTACCTGCACAGATTCGCTAAAATTGAGCATACCTCGATGAAAAAATATTTCAAACTTAACAAGAACGAAGTGTTATCGTCAAAATCTTTATGCTATTGTTAAGAGGAAAGACCAGAGGATTTCTTTAAATTATTAAAATTTTTTTTGTTCTTTTTAGAACGTTTGAAACTTTAGTTAAAAATTGTGTTTTTCTTGTGTTAGCGGGGAACCAAAGATTAATATAGACAATTTTAACGTCTTTTTTTAGGCGAAAAAACACATTGATTTGGAAATTCATGCAAAAATTAAATAAATGTCGTATTTTAATGAAATTTTCTGGATGTATTTACATTATTCGAACTACTGTCCTCATCTTTGATGCTATATTCCCTATGGAATAGATGAGGACAAGAGTCCGAACAATGTAAAATTGCATATAAATGTAAATAATTACAATATCTCATCTCAGAAATATAGACAGATCCTGAAGAAGGTCGGAGTGTACTATGGCCGAAACTTTGTGAATATGTCAACAAAGATGTGGACAACAGCCCGGACAATGTAAATGTTAAGGGGTCTCCCCTTTTCACACAAATGGACTCACCCAAGGTATACATATACTACTGCCAGTGAATACCCGGACAGTCTGTAATAGAGGAGGGTAGCACAAGAGTCACAGTTAGCGAGCACGTAGACTCAGTAATAAGTAAGCGATACTTCAATACCAAGACTATATATATATTATTGCTACTAACCCGAATACCTGGATCCTAACCCGTATTACCAGTTTGTATTATTACGTTAATACATTAATTTTCCTTATCCATTCCTGGTGTTTGTTATTCATTGATATCGGATTCATCCCGGAATCCACAACAAATTGGCGACGAGGAATTCGAACTCACACGGGAAGGAAAACGAAACAAAATTCTCCATCGTTGTCCACAACAAATTGACGACGAGGTATTCGAACTCACACAGAAAAGAAAAAAAAGTCTCCTTTGCCGTTTTTTACCAGTGTCCACAACAACTTGGCGACAAAAGATTTACGAAGACTAAAATACGGAAAAGCGAGTTTTTCGTAAGACGTTGATCATGGAGGATTTTAAAAATATTTTAGTAGAACTTGTAAAATACCAAAATGAACAACAATTACAACTCCAGGAAAGAATGGAAGAAAAGTGGCAAAAACAATTACTACAAACGCAGGAACTAATATTAAAGGTAGCGGGTAACAAACAACAAAATATCGAAAAAGAGGCGACTTTTTCCCAAGACGCAGTGTGGAATACGATATAAACTTAAAATACTCTCTAGAAGAGGATAAAAATTTTGGGGATTATTTTAGACGCCACGAAGACATCTTTAACATCGATTGTCAAAACTGGACAGAAGCAAAGAAGCTACGTCTGTTGCTCAGAAAACTAGGAACAGAAGAATACACAAAATTTGTGGATTACATTTTGCCAAAAAAGACGAACGAATTAACGTTTGACGAAGCAGTTACATGTCTTACAGAGCTGTTCAGTTCAAAAACGTCACTCTTTCACAAGAGGTGGAAATGTCTTAACCTGGTAAAGGGCGAAAATGAGGACTATTCCACGTTTGCCGCAATTGTGAATAAACATTGCGACGACTTCAAGTTGGCAGAATTAACACCAGACAATTTCAAGTGTCTCATCTTTGTTCAAGGGTTAGTCTCAGCAAAAGATAGTGAAATGCACAAACGAATGCTTTCAAAACTACAAAATGAACCTGGACTAACACTACAACAATTATCAGAAGATTGCCAAAAATGCCTGAGTATAAAGAAAGATTCGAAGAACATTGAGGAGTCAGGAGTATCACATATACGTAAGTTAAACAAAAGTTTACGTTCTTCACCCTCCCAGGAAAGAAAACAAAAATTCTATAATAAGGGAAAAAGTACAACATATAGGGCAAATTATGACGAAAATCGAAGCAAATATAAGCCCCCCCCCACCATCTGCATGTTATCGATGTGGAGGACTACACTGGAATAAGGATTGCCGTTTAAAATATAAAAACTGTCTTGTGTGTGAAAAAATGGGGCACAATGCATCCCAATGTAGGAACAGAATACTCGTAGGATAAGAGCTACTAGGATGCATGACGAAGACAATACCAACATAAGGAAATATGTGGAACTTGAAATCTTAAATAAAAAGATAAAATTGCAACTAGACTCGGGTTCCGATCTAACGATAATTAACCTACAGACATGGAAAAAGCTTAACAGACCAACCATGTTACATACACAAAAAATTGCTAAGTCGGTGACAGGAAAGCGTATAAAATTCGAAGGAGAAATAATAGTAAATGTTAAATTTCAAGGGAAAACAAAAAAACTCAAGATATACGTAATGAAAGATACAGAAAATCTAGTGGGTACAAACTGGATGCAAAAATTCGACGTTTGGGACCTACCTATCAGCTCATTTTGCAAAAAGTTAGACGGTGAACGATCAGATGCGACAAAGTTAAAGGAAGAATTACATAATCAATTTCCCGAGGTATTTGCGAGCGGGTTGGGACGATGCAACAAATTTACAGCTAGAATTGAATTAAAAGAAAACGTCCAACCAGTATTTAGAAAGAAGCGAAACGTACCGTTTGCTACTATAGAAAAATCGACAAAGAATTAGAGAGACTTGAACAAACTGGGATCCTTTCAAAAATAGAGTTTAGTGAATAGGCAGCACCGGTAGTCTATGCAAAAAAGAAATCAGGAGAAATCCGTGTATGCGCAGATTTTTCGACGGGGCTAAATAAGGCTATAAAAGACCATCATTACCCATTACCGAGCCCAGAGGAAATATTTACAAAGCTCAACGGCGGTAAGATATTTTCCAAAATAGATCTAAGTGAGGCTTATCTGCAAATCCCAGTACAAGAAGAGAGTACGAAAATTCTATGTATTAATACGCACAAAGGGTTGTACAAATTCAACAGACTACCGTTAGGGGTAAAAGTTGCACCAGCAATTTTTCAGCAGACGATGGACACAGTGCTCACGAGCCAGAATTTTGCGACCGCTTATCTGGATGACATTCTAATTAAGAGCGACAATGTTGAAGAGCACACATCGCACATAAAGGAGGTTTTCAGAAGACTTCAGGACTTTGGGTTTAAAGTAAAAGGGAAAAAGTGTGATTTTTCCTAAATTAAATACTTAGGCCATATAATTAATGAAAATGGCAGGAAACCAGACCCAGAGAGGACATCGGCAATTAAAAACATGCCTGAACCAAAAAAAGGTTCCAGAATTACAAAGTTTCCTGGGCCTAGCTAACAACTATGGCGAATTTATTGATAATATGCATAAATTGAGGGCCCCACTAAATGAGTTACTAAAAAAGGAAAATAATTGGAATTGGACAGAAGACTAAGCGTTTAAGGAAATAATACAAAAATTAACTTCGGAGCTAGCACTGACACATTTCGATCCCGAATTAGAAATCATTATTGCAAGTGACGCGAGCTCACATGGGGTAGGTGCGTGTATTCTACATAAGATGCGGGACAGTACAAAGAAACCCGTTGCGCACGCATCTAGATCATTATTATTGTTGGAGAGAAACTATTCACAGATCGAAAAGGAGGCATTAGGCATAATATTTGCAATAACTCGTTTTCACAGATATATTTATGGGAGAGCGTTCACGCTCCAAACGGACCACAAACCCCTTTTCGGTTCAAAAAAGGTCTACCAGTCTATACAGCGAACAGACTTTTAAGATGGGGAACTGTGTTACTAAACTACAATTTCAAACTTGAGTTCTTACCATCAAAGAAAATTTGGCACGCTGATGGACTATCGCGATTAATACCGGCGAAAGGCGAACTGTTGGAAGACTCGGTAATAGCGGCATTACAAGCTGAAGATGAAATCAGTAAAGCGTTATACAATACAATAAAGCAACTACCTGTGACTTTGCTAGAGACAAGAAGAAAAGCTGAAAAGGATGAATTTATTCAGAATACCAAGAAAAAAATAGAAGAGAAGGAAAGGAATTTAGCAGACAGCTTCCCAATCTGTGACTACATATTATTGTATAACGAGAGAGTGGTAATACCGAAGTCGCCACGAAGGCGAATCTTGAAAGATTTTCATTTAGGACATCCGGGAAAAAAACCGGATGAAGGCACTTATGAGAAGTTTTGTCTACTGGCCTAACATGGACGATGATATTACGCAAATGGTGGAAAGTTGTAACGGCTGTGCTGCTGCGGCGAAAGCATCACTCTCTACACAAAAGCCATAGCCTAAAGTTGACAGACCGTGGATTATGCAGGACCCATAGAGGGTTACTACTACTTAATAACAGTAGATAGTTTCAGTAAATGGCCTGAGGTTTCCAGATTCAAACACCCGACGACAGAAAATACCATAAACTGTATACACGAATTATTCGCCAGATTATTCGTCGTGGATTCCTTGGTAACTGATAACGCAGTGACTTCAAAGAATTTTGTGAGACATACCAAGTAAAGCATATCAAGATAGATCCGTACCACCCGAGGTCGAACGGACAAGCCGAAAGATTCGTAGACACACTAAAAAGAGCTTTAAAAAAAGCCGAAGATGTACCGAGGGAAAAAGCGATACAGCAGTTCCTCCAAGTATACAGAATAACACCTAACGGGAACATACCATCTGGTCTTTCACCAGCGGAATTGATGTTTGCCCGGAAAATACGGTCTGTGTTTGATAAATTATTGCCAAACAAGAACAAAAACCAGTATACACCTATTGTACCAAAGAGATCATTTAAACCAGGAGAACGAGTTTACTTTAGGATGTTCAGAAACAATATGGCTTACTGGGAGCCTGGCACAATAATTAACAGACTGGGAAATGTGATGTACACAGTACAAGGCGAAAAGTTTACCCATAGAAGACATATTGACCAAATACAAAAAAGACGGGTTGAGGAGCCAAGCTCGCCACCCGCAGAAAATGACGACTCTATGGATGCAATCTTTGAAGCTTTTGAGATTCAAAGACCACAGGAAGATACAGAATTTAGAAGGTCAAACGGGAAGAGAAAATTTACTAAACCTCTGATCATCAACCATAAGAGAAAAAATACTAACTCCCTATCTAAGGAGGGGGGTGTTAAGAGGTCTCCCCTTTTCACACAAATGGACTCACCCAAGGTATACATATACTACTACCAGTGAATACCCGGACAGTCTGTAATAGAGGAGGGTAGCACAAGAGTCACAGTTAGCGAGCACGAAGACACAGTAAAGAGTCATACCGCGATACTTCAATTTTCAAGACTGTATATATATTATTGCTACTAACCCGCATTCCTGGATCTACTAACCCGTATTACCAGTTTGTATTATTACGTTAATACATTTATTTTCCTTATCCATTCCTGGCGTTTGTTATTCATTGATATCGGATTCATCCCGGAATCCACAACAGTAAATAATCACAATACCTCATCTCAGAAATATAGACAGATCCTGAAGAAGGCCGGAGCGTACTATGGCCGAAACTTTGTGAATATGTCAACAAAGACGAGGACAACAGTCCAGACAATGTAAATAGTGTAAATAATTACAATACCTCATCTCAGAAATATAAACAAATACTTTCAGGATTTATTCACAAATAAATGACATTGTTTTAGAATTGTTTCTTAGAAAATACTGGTAAAATTACCCTGGAATATGATATATCTAAAAACAAAAAAAAATGTTGGGGAAGGACACTACGTAATGTCGTAATCACATACACACCACCCCCAGCTGGACTGGAAAGCTTCGCACGCCAGTCCCACGAACATTGAGAAAAAAAAACAAACAAAAAAACAACCGCTACATCAGATAGTTTGAGAAACACTGCTTTAGATTACTTTCATTGAATTTCGAGGAAGCTAAAAATATTGGATGTGTTGTCCACAGTAGGTGAATTCAGAGAGCAAGTCTAGGCGTCAGTAGAATTGTCACTTATCGTCATTCAATGCAGAAAAAAATAAAAAATAGATAAACCCTATTTCCGACACAACATACCTAACATTAAAATAGGCCCAAACATTATTTTCTACCCAATAAAAGACAATATTAAAAACATACCAAAAAGATTCCACAATACAACACACGCCGTTTAAATCAAAGTGTCTACTGGTTAGAAATTAACATCACGATATGAAATATTTGACCAATCAGAATAAACTAAAATCCTAATTTTATCAAGCCTACTTTTTAATTTCTTATAAAACCCCACAATTTCAACTTTCAAAGAGAAGTAGCTTTCTTCAAGGCGAACACATTTGTCTCCGGGTCGTTCAGGCATAAGAGAAGAGTCGTCTGTGTCTCCTGCTGCTATTGTGGCATAAATGGTATAAATTCGCTACATCAAGCCTTTGTACTTGCAGTTATGGCTTTACAAACAGAAGATCTGCAATCATCTCCATCAATAAGACGTACATGACAGGTGAGACTATCATCCTTATGACTTTCTTTATGACTTTCTTTATCTATCTGCAAATTTCTTACTTTTCATTTTTCAAATCAGTTGTTCCTACTCAAGAAATTTGTTAACTGGGAAGTTGTACTTTTTTCCACAAAATACTACTATTTTGCACTCTGTTTCAACCATAAATAAAAGCTGTTGAACAGTTTTGTTCAAGCCTTGGGTTTTGTTAATTCCACTCACAGTTTACATCCAGAATATTATAAACATTATTTATAAAAAGATCGTAAATTAGTGTTCAAATTGTAACTAGAGGTACCAGCTGGAAGAGGTTAATCGGAACAAGAAACATGAAAGATTCATTACATTAATGCCATGTTGTTTCACAACGTGAGTTGAAATTAATTTTGATGAAACAGAGAAAGAAGACTGGAAGAAAAAGAAAGAGAAGCGGTAAAGATTGCTTAGGATCTTAAGGGAGAAAGGAGATAATTAAAGTTGTGTTAATTACATAACCCTAAATAGGCCCGTCTCCAGGAACGTGCTGGTCCTCCCAGAAAATCATTTATTCTCCACCTACTGTGAAATGATGTGAACTAATTTTATTGTTCAAATTCTTATTCGTGTTCGCACTGACACAAGGCACTCTGGCAACGAGCCAGCTCTTACTTATTAGTATAACCATTTTATTTCGACAGTAGCAAGAGTTGCCAGTTTAATCTACCCATTAAGTGATTTCATTATGACTTCTTCGCTATGAAAAACACCACGTACATTGTTTTTGTTATCATTTATTTATTTAAAGATTACAATGCAAAATGATATACTTGACTCATAGGGTTGTATTTACGATAAGACAGATAATGTTGGGATCCATCTACCCATATTCTTGTGGCTACCTGTGTGTCAAGATTCCAAACATTTAGCAACAACAATAACACATCTTTTAAATGAAACATAAAAAGGTTATTTTCTGGAGGAAAAGTAGAAGCAGAACGTCAATTGAAATAACATTTATAAATTCTTTTCAGAAATATACAATAACAATAACATTTTCAGTTTTCCTTGCAGTGAAGTTTGTTTTATCAAGTAATTAAATGCTCTTAATGTGTTGTGAAATGTGTAAACAGGCTTACTTTATGAGGGTCAGACTAATGTGTTTGTGAGTTCATAGACAATTAAGATTTGTAGGCGGCTGCTGGTTACTCCCTTCTACTGTGTGCGTGGAAAAGGCCTTAATCGTCGGCTGCTGACTGTCTCTCTTCCATTGTGTGCGTGTGTGTGTACGCACGTGTAGATCAAAATGGCCTCGAGAAGAAGAATGCTTCTATTTTTATATCCGTAAGGGAATCCAAAATCTAATTTTTTGAATACAAGGTTTTCATGAGTTAAGAAATTATTTTATACTGGCTCGCAAAAATCTTTTTTCTTGAATTTACGAGAGTGGTGAAGGAAGTTATTATTGTTATTTTCTAAATGGTCTAAAATAACACGTGGCAGTTCTACAACTTCGTCCGCAAGTATTTGGATGGTATTTTCCCTTGAAATAATTGTTTATCCAAAAAACCGTCTGATGAGATTTTATTGGTTGAAATATATATATATATATATATATATATATATATATATATATATATATATATATATATAGGATTAAATTCCTATAATAGTATGGCGTAAATCGGTGTATGACTATATTAAATTTTCGAATATCCTACGACACCCTTGGTTGCTCACCTACGACAAAGACTTTGATAAATCTATTGTAATTGCTAAGATAAACAACGATTTTAATTTGATGAGAGTATAACTGGATATCGATACGATACAGTAAAGTTAATAAAAAATTCTGATTCAAGGAATTAAAGTAGAATTCTTCTGACCACATCGACCTTTGGCTACGATAGAAAAAAGGTACTTGCTAAAAGAGAACACATGTTTTTTAATTGTTTTCAGAATTAATTTATCAATTTTAGCATCCTTTTAATAAAGATAAAGTGAATTCCAGAAAAGGAAAAGCAAAACAAAAACTAACTGATTTTTCCATATGCAAAAAAATCGATCAGTTAAAACCTTTTTAGGCTCACAGTAAAAACAATACTTACTTAATGTGAAACTGAAATAGAAAGAAATTCTTCATTTACAATAATTGATATGTAAATATAGATGGATGTAGTGGCTTGTTCAAAATATTTTTAGCACCTAAAGAAACTAAGTTAGATAGAAAAATATCCATAGGAAAGTGGGAACTTGTAGTTTTAAAACTCTTTAGAAGAAAGTGTAATGAGATGTTCACGAAGTGTCAATTTTTGTTGAGCTGTTCAGGAGGTTGATAAGTCAGCACAGCATGGATGTCGTTTTTTTTTTAATGGAAGAATTTACAGAATGAATGTCGTCTGTGGTAAACCTTCAGAAATTGGTACAGCCTTGCTGAAATGAAAAAAGTGAATTCACATTGGATTACTGGATGAAGGCTTCTCTATCGCGAGTTGGTTTCAGACAAGTATGTTCAAAATTGATTGTTTTAAGTTTTGGTATGTTAGATTTCTTTATGGATCACGGAGTCTCTTAGAATTCAGCAACAACTTTTCTCAACTCTCTGCTAAGGTTAATCGTTCTGTTGACCTCATCTTTCCTGACTTGACTACTTACACACAAACAGTATTGCGAAGGAAAGTAACCGACCGCTTCCCTTATTTTTGTCCCGGCTGGTTCATTGAGTTACTTTTCAAATTTTTCTAAGGTTCAATCTTCAACCTTCTGATTGATTGAAAATAATATTGAAAAAGAGCCCTTTCTTTTCCAGTATATTCTTTTTTTATTGCCTTGAATCCAATATCATGTCGATAGAATCACTCATAAGCAAGGGCTTATCAAAAACATTTTCCAAACATCTCATCAATTGGAAATATTTTCGCTTTAAATAGGGACAGAGGGTCGTATTTTTTTACATAATATTTTATAATATATATTTTATAATATATATTTTATAATATATATCGAAAAATAAGAGTAATATAAAAATTATATTGAATAAAATTGATTCAAAACCCGAAGGATTGATAAATATACAGGATGATTGACAAGTAACTCTCCATTTTAAAATACTTATAATTTATTTATTAACTATAATTTTTACAAGAAATGGATATGAGAGGAAAGCGTTTAGCACGAGGTTTTATTTAAAATTCAATATGGCCACCAGATTTTGCTACCAGTTTCTCAAGCTACACCCCCTTCGGAATCACGTCAATTGATTTCACCAGAAACTGTTGTGGTATGGAGACATAACTTCTTGTATTCATCCTTCAAGTTCTTCTAAAGTCTTGGTTTGGTATAGTAGACTTGCTCCTTTAATGAACCCCAAAGAAAAAAATCACAGGGTGTTAAGTCAGGACTCCTGGCTGGCCATTAATACATAAAATGGGGAGTTACTTTTCACTCACCCTGTCTGAGAGATTTTTTTTACTATGGCATTTTTTTATGTACTAAAAACTGTTATTATTAGTTGTTATTATTATTATTATTTTATTAAATTTAAGAGTAAGGATTAAGGAAGGAAACTATGTTTATTCTATAGCTTTTTATTTATTAATTTTATCATTTATTTTGTATATGACGGAATTTTAAAAACATATAGATAACTTAAAAAATCGCCAAGAGTCTTATATGCAAAATTATATGATTTGAGTTTTAGGTTTTGGCAAGTTGTCCGTTAGTTCTATCGCAGCCGCATTCGGCTGCTCACTAAAGCGGAAGAGAACAGGGCATCTCAACCTTGACCTTTCAATCGTGATCCTTACACTGCTTGTAATTTCGTTTAGAGATGAACTAATTACCTTTTTAGTTCGCTGTTATTACGAACCTAGTCGTAATACGCATCTAAGCGTTTTACACCTTAGTTTTCGCGTAACAAATCTCTACTCATTTTTAGAGACATTTTTAGCATTTTAGTGAGGCCATTTCTGTTGCAAGTCACCTTGAGCATAACACTGCGACTATTGTCGGAGTTAGCTCCTCCTCAGTTTCCTTAATCTTTCAACAGGGGTCTCTCTCCCCTGGCTATAAATACTGGCTGATCCTTCGCCTCTCTCTCTTTTTTCGACTCAGGCCTTGGGCCGCTACCTCGCGCGGAGGTGAGGTAAAATCTCTCTCTTTTTCACTTAGGCCAATACGTGACCTCTCACAGATACAGCGTTTCCCAAATTCCGGGAACGCGCTAAGAACAATACACGAACACTTACAACACACGCACATAATTTCTCTATACAAACTCTATGTAACTGTTCATGTCTTTGTGTAACTCGTTATTAATATATATTTGTTTACCCATGTATATCGGTCTTGTTTGTTTTCTTTGGACTTAATTAAACCCCAACATTCTCATGTAGTTGGACCGGCTAGCAGGAAATTTTAAACTTTTCTGATATCTCTTCACATCTTCAACCCCACGGTCCGCTACAGTTCCACCAACGGTTTTTATTTTTCTTTAACACACACGCACATACATACATATATATTAATGCTTTCCGCAAGTGCTTTGTAATGTCTTATAGTGTATTGGTGGTCTGCTTTAAACATTACATACTTAAATATACTAAAAAGATTTTTTTGAATATGACTTGTTGAAATAGAGACTCGTCTTTTATCTTGTCAAATAGGTTATTAAAAAAATGCAGATATCGGTTTAAAACCATTTTTTCAACTTTTTTCTTTATCTCGTGACACACTTGAAGTCCCATCGAGTAAAATTCAACAGGATGAAAACACAGTAACCAAACGTTTTGATTGAAAAAAGTGACCCTGAAGTACACATTCTGTAAAAATTATATTTAAAATATGTGAAGATTTTGCAAGATATAAAATAAGATGTACAATAACCACAACGACAATGGTAGTAGTTACTCTAAATCACTTTATTCTCGTACCAACAAGATACAAATAGATATTAGTATACAAATATGCAAAAATACACTTGGTCTCTGGCCACTCAGTTGTTTATATAACACCGGAGGAGGTAACCTATGTTCTCCAGTGTCCGCCTGTGAATGTCCTTCATTAACTAATGTGACCTTCCACTTCTACTCTACATGTCCTCTCTCTCCTCTGACCATAAGATGAATTGGTCAGTTGAAGGTCTTGTCTCAGAATATGTGTGTGATTGTCTTCGCATTTGTGAGGGTAGAATCCGAGGTGTTCGCGTGTTTCGACGTGGACGTTGACTTGGGACTGGTGTCACCTGGTTTTGTATTGCTTTACAGAATCCGCGGCGTTGTCAATTTCCATTTCTCCTGGTTCGTTATTTGGTTTATGTTGTACGTTAAGTGATAAGGGATTATAATCCGTGATGATCACCATAGAGAATTCACCAGGCCGCTGCGGCAGGGTCACAGGACCTGCAGAAATGTCATACTGTTCTGGCCCAATAGCGATTAATCTATTTTCCGTGTTGCTAACTTGAACCGGCTGTAAATCAGGGTTCCATGAGGTCGAGGGTCCGTTCCCTGGGTAGAATGATGTGGGACATCAACTGGATGGATCTTACGGAGGAAGCGACGGTTGCTTAAAGTTACCCGATTGCTTCTAGCCACCAGCACACGGTACTACTGGTTATCAAGTATATCCGCGATCCTCCCTGGTTTTGTCCACTGACTTGTACTTGTGTAAGGGCCATCTTGATTCTGGATTTGAACAGAATTGTCAATTTGTAATTCCAGAAGTGTCCATTGTAAAAGTGCTCATTCCGCATATGACTTTTATCCATTGCTGTCTCTATCAGTTCACCAATTTCTCTCCACTGTTTACGTGTTTGGTAGTTGTCCCCTATGACAGAGAGGCGGTCTTTGATAACACGATCGTATAACATAATAGCAGGAAACATGCTAACATCCTGGACGGGAGTGTTGTGTCAGCAAAGCACAGGCTGCACGATCATGACACAGACGACCACAACTGACCGTGTTATCTGCGAATAAAGCTTAGCTGTTTTGACAGTCATTTCTGCCCGGCCATTGCTTTGTGAGTAGTAAGCTGACGAAGTACGTTTCCGTATCCCCCAATCGTTAAGGAACGATTCGTATTCCTAGAAATTCCCCATTGGAAGAAATTTCTTCAGGTGCACCATATGTGCATACAAAAGTTCTCAGGGTATCGCATACTGCCCTAGCCCTCCCTTCTTACATTAGGGATACTTCCATCCAATACATTTTGCGTATATAACATAATTTCTACCATATAGATCGAAAAGTCAATCACGATTTAAAAAAAAAAATAGAAATTCAGGGTTAGACGAAGGCATCAAGGGCTCCTTAAGCTGTGACAGAACAATATAGTTACATATTTGGCATTGGGCTCTGGTTTGCTGGCATCCAAACCAGGCTAGAGTAGGCGTTGTCTCACATTTGCTCGCATACCATTTACAACTTCGTGTGCAGAATGTAGGGATTCAATTACTCCGTACCGAATTGTCGAGGTATACGGATTTTATCCTCCTTCGACGCAGTACAATTCCACATGCGTGGGCCCAAATCCAGAGATCACTGATGGGAGTTCATGGCGTGATTTGGAAAAATTCGTACATATTTCGCCAGAGTTCGACATTAATGGCTGCTGCGGCAATGATCATATCCCATGTGATAGCTCTCAATCTGGGGTCATGCTCGTATGTGGACAAGCCTTGATTGCACTGTCGACTGGTTCGCCTGCATCAGTTATGGTCGTCTCGTAGAATGACCGTCTACGCTTCTGTTATATATGTGCAGGTGATATTTGGAGACGTTCTGTTGAGTCTTTTGATAGGATCCTTGCTGGGTACCAGGAGGCGTAGTCGGGTGTAGCATCAAGTTTTCCAAGGAAATGTTTAATGCTGAATTTCTACATTATTGTGCGTTCATTGAGACGTGGGTTCTTTATGTTCTTGAAGGTCAGATCTAAGAAAATTTTTTTATGAGTGGTTGATGGTTAACCGTCACTAGCAAACCTGGAAACTCCAATGCAAACATCCGACATGATTCTAGTCCGTAGACAAGAGCTTCACCTTCGACCGGTACTTAGCGGGATCCTACGTTGTTGGTAAAGCGAGATACGGCCATCACCGTGATTTGGATTCGCTTCGCTAGGGTAATTACAGTTTGTTTGTTTTTTTTTGGGGGGGGGGGTAAAATAAAGTAACTGACTCCCGTTTTTCTGTATTCTGTTGAATGGCACGTCGGTTTATTCATCTCGAACGCCTTGAGTCCGTCCTCAATTTTTCGCACTATTACTCGCTTTACTCCTCAAAAAGTTGGTCAAGCGTTTTGTCCCAATAAAATTTTCGATTCTCCGAGCGCACTATTTACTTATTCAGACTATTGTCTGAATCTTTGTCCCCATATTTATTAAAATGTTTCGGCCGTTGTACGCTCCGGCCTTCTTCAGGTGGTTGGAATGTCGAACTGGACCCTCAGGACACATGGCACAGTGGATAAAGGCGTTAGTTAGATCCAGTGACAGGACTCAAAGAGTGTGAGTTCAATACCCGGTTAAGTCAGTGGATAACTTAGAAAGGGGAATTAACAGGAGATAACTGATAACTGAAATTCATTAAACATGGCACGTAGAACTAGAACAGTCTACCCCAGTGAGCGAAATAAAGGGTTCAGTTCGACATTCCAACTACCTGAAGAAGGCCGGAGCGTACAATGACCGATATGGCGACAAAGATGAGGACAATAGTCCGAATAATGTAAATAGCGTACATAATACCTCATCTTAGAAATATAGACAGATCTTCGAGCGCAGTAATTCCCGAAAGGGGGCCATCACCCCAGTTTGCGAGAATGCATAAGATACTTGATTCACTAGTCCAAACCAGGACCTGACGCCCGTGATACTTGTGTGCGTATGAAAGTAAAGGATAGCCTGTTATTTTCTTCGTGGGTTTCACACTATCGGCTGTTATTAAGAACCAGGCAAACTCTACCACAGTCTCGGCAAAATGGAATTTGTCATGGTTAAACACAATCCCATTTTTCCCACAGTATGTTATATATTCAGAACGAGGTCTCGATAGAATTGTTTTAAAGGAGGTTATCCTCTATGCAACAGGCTTTTTTTTAACCATATCTACTATAATATCTTCGAATCGACGGGTATATTCGTTTCCCAAAACGTAAAATCCCTAGGGTAGCACGGAGATATCTGTACCGGCCCCATTCAGTGATAATTATAGTGACATCTTGTGCGGCCGGGAAAAGCGATAAGCTGATGTACCCGTTCCATGCGCCTATAACTGTTTTCCTTTGTCTGAGCCGGTACGATAGGGACCTGATTAAATTGGAACAGGGAGTGATATATTTCCCTCGTGGAGGTAGCGTTCAGGGTTTTTTTTAAGTCTATGGATGCCGTCTTTTGAGACTGCGACTACCATCCTTGAGCGCCAGGTTATAGGAATGCCCACTGACAACGGTTCGAATATACCCAGCGCGACGTTTCACTCTCTTCTTCCAATGGTGAAGGACAGGGATCGGTGTATGAACCGTTGATGGTGTCGCATCAGGGACGAAGGTAATGTCCAATGAATTTTCCGTCATGGTCTGTAAGGGTTGGTGAGGGTATGTATTAAATGCGCTGGACTTAAAATGGTCACGTATCCATCGTTCTGGTAGGTGCTTGTTGGTTTCCGTCGGAAGGAGCGGGATGGTATTAGGCATCTCTGGAATGTGTTTTCTGAGTGGGCATGTGCACAAGGCATTTTCTTTTGCACTCTTCAACGGGTCGAGCTGTAATGTCTGTGCTGGGAAATCATGTGCAACAAATGTAGATCCTTCAGGGCAGATTTTGATAAGTAAAAACCAAACGTGTTGTTTGACATATACACCCTATGTCGAGCCAATTCTTATATGCATGGACAACACGCCCTTTATATGAAGTTGGTTGTCCGTGATGCCACGTATTCGATGACTAGTTGACACGAGGTACTCATCTGGGCACTTGAGTAATTTTAATATCTCTGGTCCACTTGAACAAGTTTGAGCTTGTGTATCTGCGATTGCAAGGATGCGATGTATACCGCAACTAATTGGAACCAGTTTGGGTGCGTCCAAGTGAAGCGTGGGTTTGATGCATTATGGTCCCTTCTATTGTCAGTTATGGCACTGAATACGAGTCACTTCATTCAAATTCCTTTCCATTCCATACAAGATGCACCGGATGGTATCAAACAGATTTTATTGCTCCGTTTTGACCAGCCGGCATAGCTGATGGTGTGGGTGGGGTGAGGGATACTTTCAGACTAGTGTTTGGGAAAGTAAATAAATCACGCTCTGTCTCACGCCTTGTTGATCTCTTCGTAGTTCCAATTATAATTCTAGTAAAATTCTGGCATACACTTTTTACATGACCCTTAATCCCACCATTATGGCATAAAAGTTTAGCTGTTGGGCAATCTTTCCTATTAATTGATCCACTGGGATAGAGTGTCTTCCGGCAACCCACACAAGGATTCTTATTCGGCGAAGAAGAGGGCATCCTTTGGGATGTTAAACCGCTTGTTGCTTGTGGCCAGATATTTGTATGTAGGACGAGATTGACGGGCTAACATCATTTAGTAACCGAGCAGCTGACTTGTCCATAGTTTTCAATCAAGCTGATGAGTCGCCCGGACTTTTGCTAGAGTGTGGTGAAGTTGGCAGCCTCGGCCAAAACTCGACTCTGGTGCTCCTTATCGGCGAAACCTGCAATCATCTGCCCAGCTATCATGTAGCACGAGTAGTTGACTTGCTGACCACTGCCTTTTGTGTTTGGACAATCAACTGTGAACGAGCAAAATTTGGCTTGAGATCGTAGCCTTGATAAACATTAGTGATTTATTCACCTTCTGCCTGACGTGTGAACTTCCTTGCCTTTTATCGTAACGAATCGGATGTGTGGCAAAAAACTTTCCTCCGTAGCTGAGATTTCAGTCTCTATAAGGTCGAAAAGATCCTTTTGACGTCAGGTGAGCATGTCGTTCTCAATTCGTTGCGTAGTTCAATTGGGTTGGTAAGATTACACATCTTATACCGAGTCCAGGCGTCATTGAATAATGCTCAGTCGTTGTGTTGCGTTCAACGACAGGACGGTCTGGGTTTTATTGTGTTGGACGTCTGCGTCGCGTTAGAGGTTCCGTCCCTTTGAAAGGCAATAGTTTGCCTTTGTAGCTCTATCATTTGTTACAGGAGATGTGCAATCAAATCAAGCGTTCTGCCTCGTGCAGATGTTATGTCTTATTTTGTTAAGATAGTTCCACGTATTCACCAGATCCTCTTCACAGAGTCATGTAAAATAACACAACGACAATGGTAGTAGTCATTCTGAATTACTTTATTCTCGTAACCAACGAAATACAAATACAAGTATACACTCGTCCCTTGGCCACTCAGCTGTTTATATAACAACGGAGGGGGGAACTTATTTCCTCCAGTGTCTGGCTGTGGAAGTCCCCTATTATCTAATGAGACCTTCAATTTATACTCTACACACGGTATAAAAGATTTTGCATGATATAAAATATGAAGATTTTTGTAGTATATAAAGAAAATTCAAGACGGGATAAAAACTGCAAAATAAAAGAACACGTGTTCAATATAAAAAAATGTTAAAATGATTTATATCCACACAAATTATGTATTAATGACAAAATGTTGTAAAAATAGAATATCTGTCAAAGCTCGAAAGAGATTCACCACGTTACAGGAGTTGAAGATATATTTATTAAATTGTTATGGGAAAATTAGCAACTCCCCATATGAGTTGTAACAGAGGAACAAATGACGAGAGAAATCAACAGTTTAAAAAAGTCCAAATATATATATATATCTGTTTGAAATTGATTGAAACACTTTTCTGAAGCTGATCATCTTCCGAT
This sequence comes from Acanthosepion esculentum, assembly GCA_964036315.1. Lineage (NCBI taxonomy): Eukaryota > Metazoa > Mollusca > Cephalopoda > Sepiida > Sepiidae > Acanthosepion > Acanthosepion esculentum. The sequence continues at coordinate 40,665,197 of OZ038520.1, forward strand.
GTCTGCTTGTGCTTGCATTATTCAGGTTTACTCGTGGCCTACATCGCCTGTACTTTTGAGTGGGCTAAAACGCGTCCATTCAACACAGTGGTCTTCAAGCCTCTGTAGGGGACCGGCGGGTTAATGTGAGGATAAAATCTCTGGACTAAGACTTCCTGCTGGCCAGTCCAGCTACATAGTAATGTTGGACTATGATGGAGTCCAAAGAAAGCAAAATAAAACGAACAAGACAGATATATATGTATGCGAACAAATATATATTATTAACAAACAGGTTAAAACACGAGTTACAAATACATCATTTAAAACATGAATAAAACGTTAGTGTCTGTATGGAAAGTTATTGTGTGTGTGTTGAATTGAAATCTCCGTACGGGTGAATTTTGTTTTTAGCGTGTTCCCTGAACATGGGAAACGCTGGTTGTGTATTAGAGTTCACATATTGGATATGTTAGAGAAAGTTTTTCAGTACCTCGCACCACGTGCGAGTTTGCCGGCCCCCGGAGAGGCAGTTTTGGCCGCACGTGTGCGAAGCCGTGGGAAGAGCCGTGGAAAGAGAAAGAGGCGAAAGGTCAGCCCGTATTTATACTCCCGGGAGAGAGAGAGACCCCTGTTGAAAGGGTTTCGAAACGAAGAGGAGATAACCCGATACCTCTCACCTTTGATGCTTAAAATCCATTTGGCGCCTAAATCTGGGTCTTGCCCATTATTTTCAGATAAATGGACCCCATCTTCCTTATCAGGGTGCCTTATCAACCAAGGGGAGATAACCTATATTTTTTATATTGTATATAAAATTTGTACAAAACGTTCGATGTACGTGGGTTGATTAGCAAATAGAATTTGTTTTCCAGAAATATCTTTTGGAAAACTTCTGTTGTTTTTATTAAAATTGTATTTTTGAATAAAGTTATTATGCTAATGTTGAACCATAGAGATAGGTAAACGAAAAACTATAGTTGTCTTCGTGAATTTTTCTGGGTAGGAAGTGAACATCAGTCGTAATTTTGACGATGTAGTGCTTAACAAAAATACACTTTAAGATGTTTAACCTCAGGTCGCTCAGAATGCATCACGTCTAGCCGATGTTTTCACACTACTGCTGAAATGCCAACAGCCAACATTTATATAGTAATTTAAGTATTGACCTCCAGGAGGCACGGTGAAGTAATGGATAGCGGCTCGGATTGAGGAATCCGAGAGCAGAGTTCGAATTCCAGTCAAATCCATTACATTCACTTACGTGTTAATACCCTTGGGAAAGGTATGAATTCTTGTTTTCTCCGCCCAGTTATGGGTAAACAGCAGGACAGACCGGGTTGCTTTAGATGACAACTGGTCTACCGCAAAAAGAAATGACTACCTACTGCGGGGAAAAATCTGTCTCGTCAGTCATGTATCGAAAGATACATGATCGCCTAAGCGTGTATGACGCATGGCACATTAAAAGAGAAATGATCTCCAGCGGCTTGCACGCAAATTTCTCCGAAAGTTATGTTTAGGCACACGAAATATTTATCAACCAATCATTTTTGTTTTCTATAAAAATTAAATAAATAAAAATAAAAAATAAATTGAGTCTTTAAGATTGTCTGATTTCAGTTTTGTTTTTATACTCTTTTCGGACATAAATCACCGAAAAGCAAATTGTGAATATACACAGTTAGAACGTTAGTTTTTGCAGCGAATATTTGGCGTCCATTTACTTCCAAATTGCTTTTATTAGAATATAGAATTAGGATAGCTATTTGAATGTCCTATTTTAATAATACCTTTCAAATAAAATATTTTAATTTTTCAAACATATATTTATATAAATTCTCATATTTTATTGATAAGGGTAAAAACTTACTATATGAAATTTGAATTTTTCAAATACATTTTTCTATTTAATAAATTCTTTTACCTACGTTGCTCTGTGAAGCCCGGAGGTGGGAGGTGGGAATGGAGGCTACCACTGACGCTATGACCAAGTCATGGAGGCCCAAGAGCGGTTGCCATCTGTAGCGAGGTTAGCCACTGGAAGCGCCTTCGCCTAGGGAAAAAAATTAAAAGCTTTCGTCAAAAAGAAAAATTAACAATAATTGCCTAAAATATGTCAAACTGGACTGAAAGCAGAATAATGATTTGGGGAAATATACAAAATTCCCCAAAATGGTTGTTGCCGTAACCACACCAACGATAGACATGCTGTTGATCTCAGAAGGAACCGAAGCTAATCATTTTCTCGGTGTTAACAATTCCCAGGAAAAATCGCAGTGAGTTTAAAAGTGCAGTACATTGAGCTCGTGGAAAAATAATTCCGATGTATTTTTGTTTTGGTCTTTCATTATGAAAATGAACAGTACTTATTGAGAAATATGTTCACTTTCTTCAAGAGAATGTATTTTTTTTATTTGGAAGCAATTGAAATGGCTTTTTAGTTTAACTTTAGTTTTATAGTGGGGGATTCTATTTACTACAGTAGTGTAGTGAATTGGCTCCAGCCTCACATTATTGTAAGTAAAACCTATGTTAGCAAAACGAGAAATACTTTGAAGTATTGAGGGAAAAATGACGAGGAAATACACATGCTATATTTAACAAAACAAGATAAGGAATTCATTTACACATTTGAAGTTATCAGTTGCTGGTTTCAGGAAAAGGAATCAAATGTTTAATGTTCGTAGTTTCGATGAATTGTCAAGAAGAGAAAATGTTCATAAGTCATCGAACACAAAGTAATATTCCAAAATGTTTAAAACAAATTGAGAGAGTTCGTTTTTTAAATAAAAGTTATACGGTTAAATTCAACATGAATGAAAATTTATATTTTAAGGTACTTAACCTTGGAGTTGAATAGAGTTCTTTAAAATTGTCCTGCTTTCATTAAAGGCTGATATTGTATCAGCGTGTAATTTGAAACTGGCGTTATTCGAATGCGTGGAACTCTGCCTCCTGCCCCCCCCCCTCTCTCTCTCTCTCTCTCTCTCTCTCTCTCTCTCTCTCTCTCTCTCTCTCTCTCTCTCTCTCTCTCTCTCTCTCTCTCTCTTTATATCAAAAAGCGATTTCACATCGGCTCGTTACTTTTTTCTCAATTTGTAAGCCGCTCCCTTTTCTATTGGTCAAAATAAATTTTCACATAGGCTTATGGCGATCTTCATCACATAGTACATAGGATTCAAACATCCGGACCTCCTGATTTTTCTTCCCCTCGCAGATTAAGCCCGGATAAGTACAAACTAGCAAAGGTTGAATTTCAGCACATGTTAGACCTCGACATCGTACGACCGTCATCCGCTTCCCCACTCCATAAGACACAATCGGGGACGTGGAGACCATGTGGAGATTTTCGACGTCTTAACGCAAAGACTGTGCCGGATAAATATCCTGTACCAAACCTAGCAGATTTTGCAGTAACGCTTCAAGGTGCTCAGATATTTACGAAGCTGGATCTAAGGAAAGCATTTTACCAAATTCCGGTGGCTACGGAAGACATTCATAAAACTGCAATAACAACACCTTTCGGTTTATACGAGTTTTTGTGAATGCTGTTCGGACTACGGAACGCCGCACAATTTTCAAGCGACTAAGATGAAGCCCTTCGCGGATTACCACATTCGTTTGCCTACATCGACGACCTGCTCATAGCTAGCAAAGACATGAACGAACACATAGATCATGTAACTCAAGTTTTCGAGCGACTCAACCACTTTGGTCTGAAGGTTAACCCTGATAAATGTGTATTCGCAGTACTCAGGCTAGTTTTTCTCGGGCATGAGATAGACGGTATGGCATTACACCCGTCGCCGATCAAGTAAAAGCAGTACAAGATTTTCCACTGCCGACAACACTTCGACAGCTTCGCAGATTCTTAGCATTAATCAATTACTATCGTCAGTTCATCCCTAAATGTTCACACATACTGGCACCCCTCACAAATCAACTCCGTAACCAGGGGAAACGCAACGCCAAAATTACACTCAACGGTGAAACACTCACTGCATTCAATCAAGCTAAGGACGCTTTAGCGAAATTTACCAAACTTACTTACCGCCAAGAAGACGACAACACACACGTAACTCTTACTACCGACGTTTCTTCAGAAGCAATTGGAGCTGTATTACATCAGCATACAGGTGAGGTAATTAAGCCACTTTCATTTTTCTGTATAAAAGTTACTCCTACCCCCCCCCCCCAAATATAGCATTTTTTCACGTGAGCTACTAGCTATTTATACAACTATCAAACAAAGGACGCAATTTTACCGTTTTTACGAACCACAAACCTCTTATTTACGCTGTACATGCTAAGAGCGACAAATCTAACCCTCGTGATTACCGACAGCTGGACTATATTTCACAATTCACGACGGATGTTCAATACATACAAGGGAACCATAATACTGTTGCTGATACCCTCTCGCGTGCGACTATTATCAATATGTATACCAAACAACCATTGAATTTTGACACCCTAGTTGACGAACAAGAAAGGAACGACACTCTGTCAGACCTACAAGCAGATACATCATTACGGATTAAGCTACGTCCCGTGCCCTTCAGCAGTAAACAATTATTATGTGACACCAGTACAGGTCACCCCCCGACCATTGGTTCTTTCTTCCATAAGAAGGCAGATATTCGACCACTTCCATTCACTATCGCATCCTGGAAGGTGGATTACAACAAAGTTAATCAGTGAACGTTTCGTTTGGCCTAAAATGAGTTCCGACATTAAACGCTGGACTCAGACTTGTGTCAGATGCCAGCGAACCAAGGTACACCGACATGTTAAATCACCTTCTGAACACTTTGCAGAACCTGATGACCGTTTCTAGCATCTTCATGCGGACTTGGTGGGTTCGTTACCCGAAATTCACGGTTATCAATACATCTTAACAATAATTGACAGATTCACCCGCTGGCCAGTAACTATACCTCTTCATTCTACTACGGCAGAATCTGTTGCTAAGTCAATATTGTGGGAATGGATTTCCATTTTCGGCTGCCCTTCGGTTATAACAACAGACCGTGGTCCACATTCCTAATTAACTTTATTCAAAGACTCTTGAACTTGCTTAGAGCTACTCACATCTCGACAATGGCATATCACCCTTGTGCAAACGGCCATGTTGAGAGGTTCCATCGTCAACTTAAGGCTGCATTAACAAGTTCCGACACAGCCCAAACTTGGTTGGAGAAATTACCATTAGTTATGCTTTCATTACGAACCCATATGAAGGAAGATCTTCAATGCACTCCTGCTGATCTTGTTTGTGGTACATCGCTCACGTTACCAGGTCAGTTTCTGGACAGAAACACTTCTATAGAACCAACTTCTACTTTTATACAATACCTGCAACACAGAATGGCTGAACTGTCATTCACCCCTACACGTGTACACTCTAAGGAGATTTATTTTCCCAAATCTTTGCAAGACTGCGACTACGTCTTCGTTCGACAAGACGCAGAAAAAACCCCGCTAACCCCTAATTACTCTGGACCTTTTAGAGTATTTTCATGTCAACCCAAGTATTTTACTATCCAGACATACAATGATCAGTCGACCATCTCTGTCGACCGTTTAAAGCCGGCATATCTTGAACAAGCCGCAAAACAACTAAATCTGGATCGACAGCAACCAACATCATCATCAACATCGTCAAACCAGAATCAACAGTCCACTTCACAAACAGAATCACTGTTTACCAAAACAGGTAGGAGGGTACATTGGCCTTTTAAGTATCGCTCCTATGTGACATATTGAAGAATTATGTTATAATATCTCCAATCTCGGGGGGGGGGTTATGGCGATCTTCATCACACACACATACACCATTACAAATTCAAATTTTCAACAGCATTCACTCATTGGACTTGAAGCAACGCTGCTATCTTTGGCGACAATTTTAAAATCACTATATTTTCATATAGTAGATTTTGTGCACTTTTGGGAGAATCGGCTCCCAGAAGTCTCCCCAAAACTCATGCACTGATTGGTCAGTATCGACCAATCAGATTCCCTGCATTTGGAAAATGATTCTTCCCGTGCAGCACTTCTGATCCGATGACCACCTATAAAAGCAAAAGAAAAGAGGAGACGCGCAGTGAGACTTTAGCTACCACAGAAATCCACGACAGTTGAAGCTATGCGCCCATCTTCTCACTCAACTCACAAACTGCAAATTCTTTCACACTTACATAATTTTCCTTTTGCACGGCAGAACTTTTTGAAAACATTTATAACAGACTAATGACTCTTTCTTTTCTTTCAGAGAACTTTAATAGACTTTGATAGTCAAAGAGAGACAGCTCTCGTCTTACTCATTGCATGCTTTTTCGTACACATTCTTTACTGTATGCATTGTTGAATACAATTTTTATATATATTGATACCTTTGCCTTGTCCCATTCTTCACACAAGTTTGGTTTCCTAAACAAAATTAAATAAATGTGGTGGGAGTCCACAACATTTCATTGGTAACCCCGACGTTAAACTTTGCCTTGGGTTTTTTTCAGCCCAGAGCCAATCCTGTAGCGGTACGGTCCCGGTGTATGATAGAGTGTAATGGTTTAGCCATATTTGTTGTGCGTGTGTGAAGGGCTGTTCGCCACAATTATTTTATTTTGTCTAGGAAAGGTGTGGAAAGGATCATGCCATTATGCTGGAGGTAGCTGTCCAATGTGGTGGAACAATGCAAATTGTATTTGACGTGAAATAGCAATGGTGAAATACAAAACAGAACGTAGAGTAGAAAATATAACAATTGAATTTATTAAGTATTGAATATACATGCATGTGATACGAACTGAAAAGTGAGACGGAGTTACGTCGCTTTGATTAGGTAATATTTGTACCTAGACTCATAACGAATAAGTTGATTATTAAACTGTAGAAGAATAAGTTGCATGTTTGGAATTGTGTATTGTGCAAGTTGGATAAAAGATGCTAGAATTATACTAGCATGAATTATGTACAGTTCTTTAACATCTGACTGCATTAGTCAAGACGGGAGTTCTTTAAGAGTCACATTTTGGCAGCGGTGTTCAGACGTAGAGAAGTTAGGTTCGAGAGTCCGCGTCGAAACAGAAAGAGCGGGAATCACACGTGTTGGGTTTTATATCTTCGCTGTATCACGTGGGTGGCTCCAGATTGAGTTGGCGCCTAAATTGATCTTGCGCGTGGAAGCGATCTGATTGGTCGAAATTGACCAATCAGCAAGCTAAATTGAAGGTGATTAACTAATGAATGCCTGTTGATTATTTGTAAATAGGCGTTGATAAAATCGTAACAGGAAGAGTGCATTTCCTAGCGGAGGGTAAACTGGCTGACGTGGAAGATTCCACAATCCCTTTTTCTATTGGTTAAAATAAATTTTCGCGCAGGCTCGCGAATTTGAAAACAATAGAGAAAGAAGAGTTATTTTTATTTCGTATTCACCACAACTTTACAGAATCTTTATCACAGAAGCTTTAACTGAAAGCTAAACTATATAAAAATTACTATTTCCACTAAGCAAAATACTCTGTGGTGTATTTCACACAGAAATTATACTGATCTAAATCGACTTTTTTTTTCCAGAAATATCGATAAAAAATCGGCCATTTTGACACATCTTTAAGCAAAAGTTAATTCGCGGTATTAAAAATCTTGCTAAAATAAAATATATATTTCTGAAAATTTTTTGAAGAAAATTAGCAAATTTAAAATTAAATTAATCTGATTTGAAACAAATATTACTTACGCATAGCATAAAATGTTATATACAAGCATTTCTTAATCACGAGGTCTTGTTTTTTCTGACGTAATCGATTTATTGACACCCGATTGACTGCCGTACGATAAAGTTTGAGGGGCTTTCCTCGAAAGGTGGGAACAACCCTTAAAACACGTGACCTTTTAATGATAACGTTATAAGGTTTTTTTGACATCCATTGTTTTAAATTCTGCACATACAAAAACAAATCGAATTTTTTTTAAAATATTCGGATAGTCAGATTGCAATAAGCTTTACAATAATACAGTGTAACCCGGATATAAGAGAGTTGTCGGGACCGGATAAGGAGTATCTTATATCCGGGTTTCTCTTATATCCGGGTTTATCTTATATCCGGGTTTGGTCTATTTTATATACATTAACACAAGCTCTAATTTGGGACCAGAGAAAATATCTCTTATATCCGGGTTTCTCTTATATCCGGGTTTCTCTTATATCCGGGTTACACTGTATATTATTTATAAAAACAAAAAGTTTATTGCGTTTTTTATTTTTGATTCAGGACAGATTTTCGATGAGACGGGTTCCGATTTTGAAAAAAAAATCGGCGGTCATTTAAATTCTTCAAAGAATTCTCTTTTAATTTAAAAATTATCGCGTTGAATTTCTCAAGTTTTCACAAAATTAAATAAGTGGGTGGGGGTGGGGGTGTTGGTAGCATAAAAAATATATTTTTACCAAGATTTTCTAAAAAAAATTTGTGAATAAGTCCTGAAAATTTCATTAAAATCAGGTAATTATTTGATATTTGCAAGAATTTCCAAATTAATGTCTGTCACCGCAACAAGGAGGCTATGCTATATACAACCGCTACAAGTTTTTTAATCAACATTTTTTTTTCAAATGTTAGAACATTTTAAAAAAAATTTGATTAAAAACCTTGTAGCGGTTGTATATAGGAGTAAAAAAAAATAATTGAATATTCAAATACTCTGATCATTCCTCTTTTTAATAATAACATAAATATTTTGTCGATAAAACTGTTTTCATTAGTTTGGTACGTGTATTTATTTTATTTATTTTAGCGTGGAGGTACCTCTAAGTGAAGTCTAACCTAAAGTTTTACTTTTAGTTTACTACTGAGTTAGTGACATTTTTTATGATGTTGCCCGTTTTCTTCAGATAAATAAACAAACTACATAAGAAGAAATGGTAGAGACAATGGTTGCGTAGTGACTGCCACATTTCTATCACAAAAACTCTATTGATTGAGCCTTAAACGAAAAAATAAATTTATCCCTAAAAAAAATACATGCCGGAATTCGTCCGTGTCGCCGACAACCCAGACGTAAAAAAAATAAATATAATAACAATAACAGCATAATCCATTTAAAACAAGGGACCCCTTTAATTACAGAAACGAAAAAAAAAATGTTGAAATCGTAAAATATGTAAAAATAATAGTTTTAAACATGAATATTTTCCCGCTGGTTAAACATATTTATTTCAATACTTCGTGGACAATGAAAACGTGTGCAGTTGTCTCCCGTAGTATAACACCTCAACTTGTGCGTGTTCATCTACAACCGTAGATATAAATTATTTTTTTTAGATAATTATTTTATGCAATTTTAAAATTTTAAATGCAGCAAATTTGTTTTCTGAGGCAAATATTATTCAGAAAATACTTTATCCTTTGCTTTTTTTTATTTTATTCTTTTTGAATAAAAATAAAAAACAAAAAAAAAAAATCTCATTTTATCCGACATAGTTGCTTCCGAAGATGATATACAAAAGATGATATACAAAAAACGAATATTTATTGAATAAATGAAAGATATCCAAATATTTTTTATATGAACAATGTTAGATTAATATAGTAATTTTTTTAGTTTTAAAGAATATTTGTAAAAAGTTTTGAGTATTTAATATTTGGAATTAAATAACGTTAAATATGCAAGCTAGTAAACCTTTTGAATATGGTAGACGTGTACTTTTATATATAAAATACTTGCCTCTGTTAATTTATTTTGATGCTGACCAAGCATTTTAGAGAGTAACAATTTATAGAATTTTTGTAAGCCCATTGTGGGCTGAAATACTACCAAAATCAGTTTTTTACCTGGGGACATGTATTAAGTTACAACCCGTTTTTTTATTTTTTTGTGTCTGGACGCTAATCGGAAAAGCGGTATCAATGTGATTGCTTTTTTTTTGTCCGAGTTGATTAGCCTTCAATGCACCACCAGCAAGGGTGGCATAAAGGCCCCAAAAAGGATCAGAGTATTACTAAAAAATAAGAGATGAATACAAGGAGTTCATCTCTTTAAAAACGTAATTTTACCTGTGCCTTCGGTCATTGAAACAATTGCATCCAGTACAATCTCCCTGTTGACGATCAACATCAGAAAATTCATGGCTGTCAGCAGGGAGACCATGGAAGCCCTAAAGGCTTTAAATATCAAGGTCAAAGTCTTAGACCAATGCATTATAGGACATCTTGCTGACATCTGAGGAACCTGCTTAAGCGCTAGCAGGAAGCACCAAAATGATGAGGCTGTAAATGGAGTAAAAGAGCACCCGAAAACTTGGATTACCTTACATGGGGTGCTCATGTACATCACGGAGGCCTTCTTCATGGACTATGGTTCGGTGGATAAGTTATCCCCCATCAAAATGAGTCAGGCATTGCCACCAGTGATTTTGAGGTCCTGGTAACATTGACTTGACCAAAGTTTAATGAGATACCAAATATCATCTCTTGCGACAACCACAGCATTTTTGTTGTTGTGGAGGGTTGTCACACATCCTGTTGGGTTTGTGGCAACCAAGAAGCTGGCACCACAAATGAAAAAGACACCTCAACCAACACCAGAGCAGCCCAGTAAGGAAGCAGTGAGGAAGGTCCCTAATAATGAATCAACTGAGGTGGTGAAGGGAGCAAAGGCAACAACTCCGCCTCCCCAGCAGGATGTTTCAGAGAAAGTCACTGACAAACAGCAACAGAAGCCAGATATCCCCATTAAAGATGCTGCAAAGTCAGTAGACAAGCAGGTAAAACAGCAGCGAGAGAAAAAGCAGGAGTTGCAACAAGAGCAGCAGTGGCTGAAAAAAGAGGCCCAATATCAACTGGAACTACCCCAATTGGACCTCCATATGAAGGTGAAGGAAATGCCTACACTTCAATCCTCTTCACTAAAGAGTGGAGGAGGAGGGACAAGAGGACATCGTTACCAAAAAGGAGAGCAGGGCAGAGAAGGCCCATTCCATGCCTACTTCACTAGCAAGAATCAAAAAAGCGCATCCACAAGGTAAGACAGGGAGCCAACACTCCTACCCTACTAGGGCGCCATCTTCCCCATCTTCCACCCCTCACCAATCCCGAGGGAAACAGAAGAGACAGCTGCCCAAAGCAGACAAGATATGTGTTGTTGATACTCCTCCCCTACTAGGGCGCCATCTTCCCCATCTTCCACCCCTCACCAATCCCGAGGGAAACAGAAGAGACAGCTGCCCAAAGCAGACAAGATATGTGTTGTTGACCGGGAGTTCCTCAAAAAGGATCTCTCCTCTCAGAGGAAGGCCCTATTGAGGCCTCTCTTCAAATATACCCCTGTTGATGGGAAGTTGACAGAGGATCCAGTAAGAGTCCCCAGAGATCAAGAAACTTTCACAATATTGTGCAGAGAGGGTCCCAGTTCTTCTCCACCTCTCTCTATGTAGGACTTTAAAATTAATATTCCCCACATATATCAGCAGTATTGTCATAGAAGGATGAATTATGTCCGAAGTTGGTACTTGTAGTCTGGAACAATCCATCAAGGTCTTAACACCTACAGATTTTCATCCAGTGTGTTTGAGGGACTTCAAACTTAAAAGATGTCTATTAAGCTAGCTAGCTTGAATGTGAATGGCTTGAGAGATTGGAGTAATCTCTTGTTGTTTGGCATGGATGTGCCTGTGATCCAGGAGACACTTTGTTTACAACGTTGATGTTAGTCTGCTGTCTAACACCTATGTCGCCTATTCAGCATACAGGGATCGGCAGGCCAGGGGTGATTCCTTGTTAGTCAAGCATTCCTTGGATGCGAGGGTTGACCGTGTCCATGTGGGTGCAGGGGGCCAGTTGATCATGGCTGATAATGCCGTGAGCAGTGGTTCATTTTGGGTCATTGCAATTTATGCACCCAATAATCATAGAGAGCGTGTTGATTTTTTCCCTCAGTTGGGTTCATTCCTGGTGAATTCTTCCTGCTTAGTCTTAATGGGGGACTGGAGTGCCATCCTGAACCCCAAGATAGACAGGGGTGACAGTGGAAAGGCAACAGACAATCATAGCTTGGTTGAGATGATCGACAAGTTTGGGCTTGTCGATAGATACTGGGTCAATCATCCAAGGCAGCAGATGTGGATGTGGGCTTATAATTGGCCATCTCTCCAGATAGCCAGCTACTTGGATAGAATGTTAATCAGAAGGGTCTGCTAGATTACCCCACGTTCCACCGTTTAGACTATTCGAATCACAGACTTGTCTGTGCCCGGATGGTGTTAGGCAGTAGGCCTAGAATCGCTGGACACTGGAAGTTCAATATGTCCTTACTGGACAGTTGACTAGAGTAGTGCAGCAGGAATTAGAGACTAGATAAGGCTACAAAGGTGAAGACTCTAGAGGATAGCCTGTCCCAGGCAGTGGCTGGGGGGATTCCCTAGAGATAGCTGTAGCTAGGCAGGCCCTGATGTGTCAGGGTCAGATAGTTAGACATGTTAAACAAGACATCTAACAAAGCTGTGAACATGGATGCAGAATTGCACAAGGAGGTTCCGATCAATACATTTGTGAGGTCATTACCCCAGAGGTGTATACTCTGAGGTCGATCAAGGACATTGTGTTTTGGCGGCATTTCGTGAGCCATTTTACCAAGGAACCTGGTCTCAATGGTGACGAGTTTCACAGTTATTTGGTTGACTTTTGTCAACTGAAGCGGCTAGTTGTAAAGGTGAAATCCCTAGGGTGAAGTTCACTTGGCATTGAAGGTCAGCAGAAGCACGTCCCCAGGACTTGATGGCCTACCCTGCAAAATGTACTTGAGGCTATTGCACATCTCTGTCCCCATTTTGACAGTGGTTTTCAACAACTGGTTCCATCAGGGTTCTGTCCCCAACTGGATTTCCAGAGGTGTGATCACACTGTTTAAAAAGGGCAAGGGTGTTGGGAGGGATTTAGATGATTATAGGCCCATAACATTGTTAAACACAGATTTTGGCCAAGATCCTGATGGAGTATTTGCAGTCACAAACTTGTTGGGACATGAGCAGACTTGTTCTGTGAGGGGGACAAACAATTCAAAACAACCTGCATCTGATCCACACGATCATTAGAGGGTGTAGAAGACAATGAGTGAGCTGCACAGATTAATTTGGATCTGTCCAAGGCATTCGACAGGGTTGACCATTGATACCTGGAGACTGTCCTGCAGGCCGCTGGATTATTTTGAGGGATGGACGGGTCCTATTAACATTTTTTTTTTTTAGTTTTATCTTCGCATTTTAATTTTTAGTTTGTTTTCTGGTTTCATCCTCCCCTCCCCCATCATTTAATAAATCATGAAATTTTCACAAATACAAACTTTATGGACATTGAAATGAGATTTTTACATCGTGGGATGTTCTGTAGGTCCCCTGCAAATATGCAGTATTATGGTATATGCAGGATTTAGTAGTGATGGATGAGTTCTTGTGGTGAATGGGCAAATTGTAATGAATGAATGGGTCATGAATCTGATTAACTAGGACTAGGATAGCTAATTAAGACCAGCTTCTCCCCATTTCTCCTTTCGGCCTTGTGCCATAATGTTGTATTTTTATGAAATAAATATAAGCATTTTAGAGAGTAACAATTTTGAATTTTTGTAAGCCTATCGTGGGCTGAGAATAACTTCCAAAATCAGTTTTTATATATGCATGTTTAGAAAGTATTTTTTCTTTATGTGGAAAGTACTTTTTGCATACACTGCATACTTTTGAAGCTATGTAATGATTATTTATTATTTTTTTTACTATTTTTTACCAAGTATTTTTGGCAGGTCATTCTCGGACTGGCCAAAGACTTTATCCTCAACATACATCAATTATTTTTTGAAAAAATGAGGGTAATTTATGAAAAGAAAAATGTTTCTAAAGAAAATATTGAAGTTATGTCACCCAAAGTTATTGGTAAAAAAATTTATGAATCAGAATTTCTTGTTTGTGCATTTGAATATTTTTAAACATCTATATAACAAACTCCAAGATGATTACAAACTATCCAGCACAAGAACACCAAGGGTTTTGATATCAAAATTAGATTATTTGAACTTTCTTGGACAGACAAAAGGAAAATAAAAGAAAGATTTGTTTTGTTTGAAGTTTGCCTCAAAGTAAGTTTACAATACCAAGGAGGAGACAAACTTGGCTTCATTGAAAATTCTGAGAAATTAACAAAAGTAGTTCTTAGTATCATGATAAATGGTGGACCAAAATTTCTGATTAAGATGATTCCAGTTGCTAAACTGAATCCAGATATTTTATAGGAAGAAGTGATAAGTATTGTTAATTTAAGCAAAAATTTAAATGTGCACACAATTGTAGTTATATGCAACAATAATCATTTTGTTTATGTTTCTATCACTTCTGGTATTAAATATTCCACATTATAATAATAGAAGATCTACAAAAAATTTATTTTTGCTATTTTAAAAATGTTAGCCTTGAATAAATCATCTAGGTTGTTTTTTTTTAGTACCTGTTCTTTAGAGAGAAGTGTATTTTTATGAAGGCCAGATGGTCTGTGCAAAAAAATTGTATATCTTTTATGGCTCAGTGGTTAAAACCCACCAAAATTATAAAGGGTCCATCTCAAGTTATGAAAATTTATTTTTTTCATATATACTGACCAATGAGAGATGTGGTTTCAAGCCTCAGTAAGAAACCCAGTGGGGAACTTATGTGAGTCTATTTTTCCAAATAAATAGAACTCGGGTCAATGGATGGTGGAAAAGATTTTTTTTACTTTAAAGGGACAAGGGAAATCAACATCAAGGAGCCAAAGGTATTTGACATCAAGAAGAGATCATCAAGAAGGTGACAATTACCAGTAGAGAGACTAAAGAATTTTGAAATTCAAGTGAAAAATATCCTGTGGTTGGACAATAAAGAACAAAAAAGAATTTAAAGAAATTTTTCCAAGCACAAACTGTAGGAATTTAAAAGGACTTTTCTAAATTGACTATATGTCTCAGAGATGCTTGTGGGGAAAGTAAGTTTTTTTGTTTCTTCTGAAAGATTGTTGCATCTTTGGTTTACCGCCTTCTTGACTTGTTTTCTCTTTTTGTCTTTGAATTCTTGTCATTTCACAAACTGTAATTTTTTTCCATTTTTCGTTGATAGTCCTTTTTATCAGAAATTGTTATCCTGCCTTAAGTGCACAAAAGAATTTTTTGTGCAGACTTTGTATTTGTACCTTTTTGTATTTGTGAAATAAATATTTTTCCTTTAAAATTTTATGCAATGGTTGAGTCTTATTTGTTATTTTGACCTATTATGCAGTGACGTAGTAGGATTGTTGGAGATGTTGGTCCACCCCAGGTGGCACTTTTGGTCCATGGTGAGTTTTCAGAAAAGAAAAAAAACAATAGCATAATTTCAATAATTTTTGCAAAAAAGGCAGTGATAAAGAAGAAAACAGGGTTCAAATAAAGCTAATTTGTCTTTGATATGGCTGGCTCAAAGACAGATAACCAGTAATAAAAGAAAATTGTCTCTAAAACACTGTCAGCTGGTGGGAATAAACCCCACTTACAAGATGTATGAAAAAAATTTGAACATTTTTAAAGGGCTTGATGTAGGGTTGGATTAAGTGAATTTAGTGAATCCACAGTTTTTTCAGACCTACATGAGAAGTCCAGACTTTGGTGTCAGTTCTTTGATTTTGATTTTTCATGTTTTTGAACTGTTAGTGAGAAAAAATTAAATAAGTGAACCAACTGTTTTTTTTTATTATCTTATCATAAGCCTAGCTGTCGCAGCTGCTGCTGGCCGCTCTTAAGTAAAACAAATAGGACGACCTTGACCATTGCAACCCTTTTACTCCCAGAATTGAATCAGCAGTTAATTAGCAATTAAACAATTATCCTGATATATTTTGAGTCAGAAACATACCATTAAATATATCTGATAAGGGAATGCTAACATTTGGGTTTCTTTTTTTTTTTTATTATTATTTAATGTTTTCTACTCCCAGTAGCAGGGAGTTGATGAACAAACATTATGACATAAATTTGGCCCTTTTTTCAATAAAAAAACAGTTTCTCAGTCTGAGGCCAGAGGTAGTAACTGTGTGCTACATTTTCATCTACCTGGTGTCCCATTGAGGAGTACTCTTCAGTGTGATCCCATGTTCCATGGTTGATCTGCCTTGGAAGTTGTATCATCTCAACATCTCGCCTCTGTTTAGGAATGAGATTTTCCATCTGCAGAACATCTCCGATGATTCACCTGAATCGTTGAAGCAGATGTAACTTTTTTTTTTACACAGAAAGAAAACCCCACCCCTAACCTTAACACCTAACCCTAAAGTTAATGAAACTACACTTACAAAAAAAAAATTACATTTCTTTACGGTAGTGCGTAGTGATTTTCTGCAAGGAAAGTCTGTAAAAGAAGTAAATAGGCCAAATTTTCTGATTACGCCTGCTTAGGTATTATGCAGTGAATCAGTAATCATGATGGCAGTAATGGGGGACGAATGACCAAGAAGTCTGATTTTTAATTGTCGATAACTCCAAAACGGTAAGTTTCTTCATAAATATAATTGTTAATTCGAGTTCAGTAAATAAATTTGCATAGAAATATGACAATTTTTGAAAAATTTAAGGGATTTTTAGCGCTCGGAAAATTACCTTCTTTCCATGTAATTCTTTTAACAATTGGACTACAAATAAAATATTTTTGTCTTGTTAAGCAGTTAAGCACATTGAGGTGAAAATTCGTTGATGAAAATACGACGAATGTGGTCAACAGTCATCAGCATTATTGACAGTTGCTGCTAGTGGAAGGGAAAGGTAATAATAGACTCTTAGAGCAGATATGAAAAAACAGACATACAATAGTTTTATAGATATTATAGATTAAGATTATAAAATGCTAATGTAATATTGTAATATTTGTTTACAAAATAAATATAAGATAAAAAAAATTGTCAACTTTTGTTATACTCATTATATATATCGTTTCCAGTATAAATTAATATTACAAAAAATTATTATCGGTACCTGGCACATTGGGTAAAAAAAATGCCAAGGCACCACATCAGACAGTTTGAGAAGCACTAGTCAAGGTTGTTGTTTTTTTTTTTTCATGTCTTTTAAGAGAAATGTAGTTTTCTGTAGGTTAGATGGTGTATGCGAAAAATTGTTCAAAATTTATGGCCTCATTGGCTCAAGGCAGTCTACCGCCAAAATTGATTGACAAATTAAGATTCAATGTGTTAACTTTTTTAGAAAGGTTTTTTATATTGACCAATGAAAAACAAATTTCTGGGGTCTGTGAAAATTTGGACAGACCCAGCTTGATCCTACTTTTCTAAATAAAACGGACTGTATGAGCAGATAAGATCAGTTTTTTTCAGTAGCAATCAGAACAATTGAGGAGAAGCAAATTGGCAGATAGCAATTAGTATCCTTGCACTAAGAAACTAACCAGCTGAAGGGGGTCATAACTCAATCCAGGGAAAGAAAGACCTGACAACTTCAAGACAGATTTTCTAATCCTTTTCTGTGCCTTCTCAAGCAGAATTCAAGCTGAAAACTTCACACCAAAATACTTCAAGAAACCATCAAGAAAACTGTAAATTCTTTCAAAATCAACTAAGAACAGAGGTGGGTGCATTTTTGTATATTCTGCCATATACAATTTTATTGTTGCTTTCTCCAAGTTTTTCCCTTTTTCTTAACTTTCAAAAGGGTTTAATTTTTGTAGAATCAGAGATTTTATCAAACAACTTGTAACACTGTTTTTTTCTTCTTTCTGTGGGTAATCCCTTCTTTTTGTTACCCTGTCGTAATAGGTGCACAAAAGGAAATGTTTGTGCAACCCTTGTATTGTACCTTCTTATTTGTTTGTAAACTGTATAAGAAATGTGTTTTTCCCCTCTTTTAAATTTTACACAGTGATCGTCTTTTTCTTTAATTTTACACCTATTATCATGAGTTACTGTTTCTACCGACAGTATTTTCTGCCTGGCACAAGGACTTGGAGTTGATAGGAAAGAAAAAAATATATATATTTTGCACAAAAAATATTGTTACCATGTTAATGTTAATTCCTGAATGCAAAGAACAAAATTAGTAGACTAATTAGACTATGCAGTAGTATGCATGCATATGTTTTCTACACTTTTCAATGTTCTCTAAGAAAATAGAACTGCATAATTTATTATTGAGCCTATACTGCAGCCTAGTCACAAGTGATATTGTAAAGTTTTGATACCTAATTTTTCCATTTATTTTGTCTTTTACTAATTATAGGGAAAATGTTTACATGGATCATAAACATCATTGAAGTTTGCCTATTACTTCAAGTATTTAACATTCACCAATATTTTATTATTCTATCACTCTTTCCTCAGATGAAGCAAGTGAAGGAAAATTGTGCTGATTTAAGAAAAAAGAGAAAGGTAAGAGAAGAATTAATAAAAAAAGCATGAAGGGGCACTATTGAAATACATTAAATGCAAACCTACAGAAACTACTACTGAAACTGCAGAAGTTTTCAAATCCAAACCATTATCAGCTTTAAAAGATTCAACTCCAAGTGATTTGTCAACTATAAGTAATGTAGAACATGAGCCTCATGAGAAAAAAAATTACAGATGTGGACAGAGTAGACTTAAAAGATGTTGGTCTATGGCCAAGCAAGATTAACAATGACACAGATCTTACTGGTATGTCAAGGTGCATTTGTGATCTAAAATCTAGATTCTCATTTTTGTGAAGTAATCCATCAAGGTGTATCAACCAAAGGACAAACTAGAAATCTAACATGCAAGTGGTTTTTAAAATTTAGCCAAATGGTAAAAAATATTAAGATCATGTGTCCTCCCCTTCCAAGAAAGCTCTTTACTGCTTTTGTTGCAAACGCTTTCCAGAAGGAAGAAACTCATTTTAATTCCGTGGATAGATTCAACATATAGTGGAAACTGAATCCTAAAATATCTCAGCATGAATCCAATGCAGCACATGTTCAGAATTTCACAAAATGGAAGGTGCTGGAAATTAGGATTTCTCTTGTAGTAACAATAGATAAATATTTGTTTTCCTAGTTAATGTGAATAAGTGTTGTTCCTCACCTGTTTTCCATTTCAATTACGTTCGGGTCAGTTCTCATTGGTCAGACATGTATCACATGTATTAAATAATAATGCTATGTGTATGTAGGTTTGAGAAGATTTTTGTATGTCTAAGTGGACATCAGATGGTAATGTGTATTTGTAATTGTATATGTGTGTCTGTCTAATGGAAGTTCTATATTCACCTTTGTGTGGTCAACCCATGCAGTGGGGTGTCACAAGGCTCTAATTTATGGTTGATCTTTTTGTATTAGTTACATTCTTTAAGAATGAATTCAAAGAAAGATGGTAGTGTAATGTAATGTTTTAGGCATATGTTTATATTGATAATAATGTTATTATTATGTTTTCAATGTACTTTCTCCTTAAAGAATTATGTTCTTTTCAATTTGGGTGGCATTAATGTAATCAAAATTATATCCAGCATCATTTCAATGCAAAACAAGAGTGATCATTTGTCCAAACTCAAGTCTCTCTTGTGTTCATAGATGCAGGCTTTTAGATCATGTGATGTCTCCCCCACATAAACATTTTTGCATTATAAACAATTTATTTAATAAATCTCAGTAATCGGTGTTGGGTTTATTTTACTTCCTAATTATATCTCTGATTGTCTTGGAGGTGGTGGTAATGATCCTAGTATCAGGGATGACTAATTTGTTTGCGAGTTTAGTAGAAACAGTGTTAAAGGGCAGGATTATGAATTTTGTGTAATTTTTGTTACAAGTGTTATTGGTGTTGTCTGTTTTTTTGGCTTTGTGGATTTTGTAAGCTCATTTTTTAGCAGTGAGGATAAAATGATGTGAGTAGGGTAGAAGTTTGAAAATTTTCTCGATATATTTCTCTTCCTATGTATTTAGGTATTTCAGGATACATATCTTAAGGACTCCGAGGTAGAATCTGACGACTAGTCCAGATTTTATTTTTTGATTGTGGTGGGAATAGATGGTGATTAGAACATTTTTTTTTGTGGGTTTACGATATACTTTAAAATCTAATTTCTCATTGTTGTGGATTAATAACAGGAATGGTGTGTTCTTTTGTTCTGTCTTCTCCTGGGTCATTCTGGTCTCCTCTATGGCACTAGCTAGGAGGTGTCAGGTTTTTATCCATTTTGACCAGGCTCAAGAATTTGGTGCAGACATCAAAAGTCTCTCCGTGTCAATTTATTTGATTGGCCAAATTATTTTATTTTCCAGCATTCCTTTCTTTTTCATAACAGAAGTTATGCATGGAGCCTCCGTGATTTTTTGTTAGTGTTCAGTCACAAATAAACAGGGTTGACTCCTGCTGTTTTGGGCCAAGATCAATCTTTCCTTCTTCTTTCTAATTAAGAGTTGCCCTCTTTCATAGGCTGAGAGAAGTATAGAAAAAGAAGCTTTTTGAGAGAGAAAGAGAGATTTTAAAGGGAAGTGCAAATGTCTTATTTTAATTTGAATTATTTTTGTTTATATATTTTATTTTTATCAGGACTTACTGCAATACAATTATTTACTCCTGTCTTAATGGTGAGACTGATCAGTTTGATACAGTCAAATTGGGGGCTAATCTCAAAAATGACCTACATTTGTTAACTATGGTTTAGAAATGGATTGATAATTTTAATGCCCCAAAAACAAAACTGTTCTCATTTAATCATCTTAGACAAGCTTTTTTTTCCTTTTATAAGGCAGTTTAAATTAATAGCTGTCTTCTCGAAATGTGAGAATTAGTCAACTACTTTATCCTCCTGCAATTTAGGTACTAGTCTAACTTGTTTTCTAATGTCAAAAACCTTGTTGCCTTGCCTCACTATCCTGTCTGTTTATTTCTACCTCCCTGAATCTGGTTTCTTATTAAATACATGGGTTTTCTAATTCTGTTCTAGTGATTAAATTGGTTTTCTCTGGCTCAATTTGGCCATGTGACACTTCCTGCATCATTAATTGATTTAGTATTTCCCCTTCAAATATGTCATTATCAACCATGTACTCAGCTATTACACTTATTAAGCTTGCCTTTCTCATGGCCTTTCTAAGATCTACTTCTAAGTGTTTCCCTATTTCTAGCACATCGTCTTTTCTTAATTTGTTTAATTGGTCTAGGGATGGTTCATCCAGAAAAGCTTCTAGCACTGCCATCCTAATCTATGGTCTGTTCATCACTATTGGATTATTTTTATTAGTGTATTTTTGTTGATGGAGAATCCAAGACAAACTCCCAATTTATGTTATGGACAAATACTGCAGCATAAAGTTTAAAAAGAAAAGATAAAAAAATCAACTGGCTGTCTAGAAGATGCCAGGTTTACTACACCACAGTGGGTGTCAAATACACAAATTTGGAACAACAACCAACAGTAACAAATGACAAACACCAGTATAAAAATTAACAAGATTTAATTATAACTAGAAAATACATGAAAACATTTAGGCAAGAGAATGTGTGGAAAGATGTGTGCTATACATTTCTGTGTGGAAAGATGCATGCATTATATTCCGAGTTTGAAACAAAAACTTAGCTTCAGACTTTCGTCTGAAATAAAATAGGGTTTTTTCTCGCTTATGTTTCTCTTTGTCCTTTTTACTTTCAGATCAGTTTGTTTTGCTTGAACTGCAGTATATTTTGATCTATTCTTCTTTCTTCAATGCAGCATTCATTAATCAGATACAAAGATTTGGCACTGTATAAGTCATATGTTCAACAATGCAAAATTTGTTATTTGGATCCTTCATCCAATTGAGTGTGTCACATATGCCTGTCTTAGGTGATTGTCACATTTTACAATTCACCTATGCATTTGATGTAAGCAGCATAGTGTGTCGAGTTTAATTGGAATTCATTTTTATCGTGTGATCTCTCTTTCTTGACTAACAATAAAAAGAGGTATTATTGGCACAAGACTTCTTTCCACTTGATTCTGTGCTTTGAATTAATGCGAGTTGGAGATAGCATTCATTCTCTTCAGTTCAGCAAGTCCAGTTGCATGACTATTTCTCAACTGGTCTGACTTCTTTGAGTTTCATCACTCAACTAGCTTCTGCCAATCTTTTTTCACTTAACGTTCATACTTGCTCACATGTGGAAGAATCTAATTTTAGCTTCTGCTAAGACCTGTTGCTGGGGTTCATCCTATCTGACCAGATTGTTTTTGTAGTCAACAACTACTATTACATATTTAAAAAGAAAGGGGGAGTTCATGTTATATTATTAGAAGGATGGGAAAAAGAGATAGGTCACTAAGTGTATATGTGTTTTGGGCTGCATAAAGAGATAACAATGAGAATTTGTGTCAACTTTGTGGTAAAATGTTTCATAATATTTTTTTGTCAATTTCATACCAAAATAAAATAGTTTTTTTTTTTTTTTTTTTTATAATGAAGACAAAATTAAAATACAAATTTTTACTTTTAGTACCTTAAAAATGTTAGGCACTTTTGAGAGAAGTGTAAGAAATAGTTACATTTGTTTATCTTTTTTGACTCAGTGATTAAAACCTGCCAAGATTTGTGAAGGATCCATTTCAAGTTTGTGGAAAATTATTTTTTCATATATACTAACCAAATAAAAGACATGATCTCAAGTTCTAGTAAGAACCCAAATGAGCCTATTTTTCCAAATATATAGAACTCAGGTCAGTAGACGAGGAAAAAAAACAAAACATTTTGACAGCAAGGGGACAAGGCAAATTGACATCAAGGAACAGAAGACATTTGACATCATGAAGGTACCAGTTACCAGCCGGCTGCAGAGAGCTTATAAGTTCACAAGTGAAAATTCTCCAGTGGTTGGACAACAAAGAATGAAAAGAATTCTAAGAAATTTTCACAATCACAAGTAGTGTGTATTTAAAAGGGACTTTTCTAAAATTACTATATTCCCCAGAGATGGGGCAAGTAAAAGTTGGTGTTTTCGTTTTTTTTCTCAAAGATGGTTGCACCTTTATTTTTCTGCTTTCTTGAATTGCTCTTTTCAAAATCCTTGTTTTTTTCTAAACTGAAATTGTAATTTCTTCCATTTTTCAATGGTAATTCTTTTTATCAGAAGTTTTTTATCCTACCTTAAAGGCACACAAAAGGAATATTTTGTGCAAACTTTGTACCTTTTGCATACTTGTGCAATAAATGTTTTTCCTTTAAAATTTTATGCAGTGGTTGAGTCTTATGTTGCTATTTTGTACCTATTTCTACTGACTAGGTTTTTTTTTGTTTGGCACAAGAACTTAGATTTAGTAGGGGATAAAATGTTTATAATACTGCAATTTACATTAAGACATAGATAAATATTTCTTTTTAAAATATTAAATTGTTTATGTTGATTCCAGTGTTGACTTTTCATTATTATGTGAAGGTTAAAATCAGTGCAAGTCAGACAAGATCTTCCTTGGTCCGTTTTAAACATCACCTTGCAAAGAACCTATTTGCTGACTATAAAACAGAAGTATGCTTTGTAGTACTTTTTGCTGTGCCTTACATTCCTTGTTCTGCCATCCATTCACACAGGATTGTTGGGTAGGTTTCCACTTGTCCCTCTTGCCTTCAATATATCCTATGAGTGTGAAATCCATCTAGCCCTCTTTCTTCATCATGTGTCCTAGAAACTTCAACTCTTTCTGATTCCAAGTATAAGTGTCCTTTTTTGTTTCACTTAAAATTTCCTCATTGGTCACATGTTCAGTCTATGGTATTCTAAACATCCTTCTATAGAACCACATCTCTGTCTATATTCCCGAGATGAGGTATTGCAATTACTTACATTAACTAAAAGGTTTGGTTCAAAATTCAAATCACCTGAAGAAGGCCAGAGCGAACAACGGCCAAAACATTGAGAACATGAAAATAAAGATGAGGACAACAGTCCAAACAATGTAAATAACGACATCTCCGTTGCTTCAAGTTTCCTCTTCATCTGTGAGGAAACATTTCAGATATTATATAGCACTATTTTCTTTGTTTTTAATTAAATTTTCCTGTCCTTTAATACTTTGCTTAACTTTTGAAAAGCATCTTTTGCTCTTTCATTGACTTTGGATTTGGCATTACATTTTGTCCTCTGTTAAAACACTTCCTAGATATTTAATTTTCATATTTACTTAATTTTAACATCTCTAATATGTAGCTCACATTCTATGTAGTTCCTCTTGCTAACGGTCATACATTTTGTCTAGTTACAATTGAGGGTTAGTCCTTTTTTCTGCTTTCCATTATTACCTTTTCTATGAGTTCCTGCAATTTCTTTGTGTGTCATTAACAGAGTTATCAGCATACTTTATATTCTTAAGATTTTCCCACCATTAATAGTTTTCTTAGGATCACTTATATATATATCTCTCAGTTCTATTTATTTGTACATTTTGCTTCAGGTGTTATCAATGGTAGATATAATTATGAGATTCTGACAATCTTAAACCATTATTTTGAACTAGACCTCAAAGCTACTGGAACTGCTTGCAGAATACACGAATGGAAGGATATGAAACACTATCTGATCATACTGTCCAAAGCTGTTTATAAGCATTTTAAGAGTGGTGACTTATCCCCAGACATTAAAAGACAAAACAAATTAGTATTTAACCATGAACACTTGAAAATTTAAAAAGGGCTATGATCACACAAACATACTACAGTGTAACCCGGATATAAGAGAGTTGTCGGGACCGGAGAAGACGTCTCTTATATATACATTAACACAGGCTCTAATTTGGGAACAGAGAAAATCTCTTATATCCGGGTTACACTGTATATATATAAAGAAATGCAAAGGTTTCTAAAATATACACAAGCTGAAATATTTTTACTTCTTGTTTATATTCTACTCAAAAGTTATGCTTGATCTGCCTGTGAAGAAAAACAAATTTGCTCAATTGTATTCCAGCCATGGATTTTTTTAATCATTTCACCCCAAGTAAGGCAATAAAGTCTCTAGGATGCAAGTGGTTACTGAGTGTTAGATAATATAAGAAAAAATATTAATAAGAGAGGACAATAAAAGAACAAGGAATAAGAAAACAGAAGATAAAGATTGACATGGCATTTAGGTTTTTGAAGGTCAAAGTTGATTGGGAAGCAAGTAGCCAGAAGAGAGTTCCACAATCGAGAAGTGTGAGAGAAGAAACTGTCAGCATCTATAACTACGTTTACGTCTAGCCAGCTCAACTGTAAAATGATGAGTCCTTGTTACCAATCTAGTATCATGGTTAAATCCATCAAGTCTAGGTAAGTTCAAACAATTACCATGAAAGTATTTATTGAAAAGACACAGTTAAGCTATGTTACAGTGGTGGGAGAGTGGCTGAAGCTGAGATGCCAGGTCAGGATCAAAAACATTGCAGAGTCTTTGGATTTTTCAAGAATCCCTAAATACACTGTAACCCGGATATAAGAGACCCAGATATAAGAGCTTTTCTCTGGTCCCAAATTAGAGCCATACTTACCTAAATAAAATAGACCCAACCCGGATATAAGAGACTCTCTTATATCCGGGTCACACTGTATATAGTAGAAGTGTCAGACTGAGATGTGGCAGCAGTATTCAAAACAAGGACAAATGTCAACTTCTGCTTTTGCATCCTGTTTACTACATTTTTGGAAATTGTAAAAATCAGTTTTTCATTCTGTATCACATTTCATTTGAGAAAGATATTTATTTATAAAAAAAATAAATCCATGATTTACAATAGAAGTGTGAATTGGTTTTTAATTTATTTATAATGCTTTAAGGCAGGGTTCAAAAATTTATTTGGTATGCCCTGGGTCAAGAAAATGGCTGCTGGCAACAGGACTGTTCTCCTGCTTGTGTGACATGGTGCAGAGTCATGGCTGTCAGACAATTTATATAAACACATCACCCTTTACATCTGGCCACCTAACTCTCCAGACTGCAACTCCTTTGATTATTGTGTGGGGCACAGTTGAGTGAGAGACCAACAAAAATGCTCTGTTTGTAATAAAACAGTATTAACATCTATTGGCCTGAATGTTCGAGAAATCTTCATAGAATATATGCGTCCTCTGTATAAACATAAAAAAATGTCCATTTCATAATGTATGACATTTGGAGACACATTGAGCAGATATGATTGGTTTTTGATTCGCCATGAATTTTTCTTATTCAAATAGAGTAAATAAAAATATACAAAAAAATATACACCCCGCAAAAAAAAAAAAAAAAAAAAAGTTATCCAAATAAAATAAATGAACAAATCGCCGCCAGCGCTAAAAAAGCGTTAGAACTAATAAAAATAAGCATAAATAAGCAAAAACAAGTAAAAATAAATCCAAATACATAAATTAACCCCCCCCCCCACCCCCAACAAAATAGACTACGGAAAGTAATCTAAATATTATAATGAATAAATAGCTTTATCTTCCCAGACCAAAACTAAAAATTAAATAAGCGACCTTAGAAAATCCCCCACTTTTTTTTTTTTTACTATGCTAAAAACATCAAACTGAAAAGAATACAAAATGAAGAAATAAATTAACCAAAACAAATAAACAAACAAGCCACTCGCACAAAAATAACCGCCAGAATAGATTACGCACAATGCCCCACTGACCCATATAGTCAAGGAAAAAATCCAACATTCACAGCATGACGATTGCACGTAGCATGAAATAGCCTGTCACCTTTGAGTGTTGACTTCAATGTTTACTTTTAAATATAAAAGTGTATGTGTGTATATATTTTATAATTTCTAGAAAGTGATCTTTCCAAAAATATTTTCCATTTTTTTTTTTAGATACTTAGATGATACTCTAATATATCCACATTTTCTTATAATTTTTGATCTTGTTAAAAAAAAAAAAAAGTCTACAGCAAATTTTATCTTTGAAAACTAAGACTAACAATACTACCCTTCTTAGATATGCTATATTGAACTAATACTGATGTTCAGCTAGAGGTTACAGAAAATCCAACAAGAATGACGTAATTTCTATTTTCACAATAACAGCAGACTCAAATTTGCAATTACAAGATTTAAAAAAAAAAAAAAAAAAAAAAAAAAAAAATGGAGGAGCTCCTGGGGACTACCAGGTCAATAAAGGGCCAGCAAGCCATCACTGCTGCTACCATTGCCATGACATTGTCACCATAACACCCACATTTTTTTTTCTCAAGAACTTTCGGCCTGAAGAGATGAATATAACCATATTCACTAAATAAATTATAACCAAAATGGATCTTTAAGGGTTTTTTTTTATTATTATTATTCATCATAGACACAAAAGTGTATTACATAAGATTTAAAATAAATAAGGAGAAAAAAAAAAAACCCCAGATATTCAAAGGTGTTCCATGATGTCCAGCATGTAAGAATATATAAACAAACACAGAATTTAATCTCATTTTAGCACATAATTGGAACTAATTTGAACAGTTTTATGATAGTGACAAAGGTATTTCAGATTTCAATTTGACTAGCCTATATTTTTCAACATCAAAATTAACGTCAAACTGGAAAAACTTCATATCTACTGGAATTGGTCTTAATTCACTTGGTAAAGTGTTTCTTTACAGTTGTCAAGTGAATAAGCCATAATGATTAGTCAAAGTTGCTCGCTAATTTATTTCAGTACATTCCCCCTCCCACCCACTTTGTATATTATAATTGTACAAGATTACTTGTCTGGAACCTAAAAAGGAAAGAATTTCACTTCATGTGATATAAAAATTCTAAATATAATTTCAGCTGTGGTTGGAGAGGCTTCCTCTTGGCAAAATATTTTGCTGTATAACCATATGGTCCATAACCATTTTCATAACTAGATGCATAGTCATTTGATTTACAACCTCTCCAGTGGATCTTTATGAATAACAAAAAAACAAAACAGACATAATATATTAAAGGGTGAAAGACAAGGAGAGGAAAATAGACTTATTAAAAATTAAGAAATAAAAATAAACAAAGATTAATAAATATTTTATTTCATTTTTAATATAAACCTTGATTTACAATAAAATATTAAAGGTTTACAGAAAATATAATTCACTTTATGAGAAAAAGGTAGATAAAAATAACAGTTAATAGAAATTTCTTTTATACATTTATCGTTGTAACAATATTTAGCAATAAAAATAATTTGAAATTATCAACTAGACATGCAAGAAATATCTGTACATGAAAATATTGCTACAGTATTAATATAAGCAAGTCTTTGTACCCCCTTGAATTACAGCTTTCAAGAAAGCAGGTTTGGCCTAACATGAGATTAGTTAAAGTGTGTGCACACTCCTAACATCAACAGCTTATTAAAAAAAAATTTTAAGTTAATTTCTGAATAAACTACAATGTAAAAAAAAAAAAAAAAAACCCCACAAACAACTACTCATTCTGGACTAGTCTCATGTATACATGTTGTAAAACCCCACTTTAAAAGGCTTTGTACCATTTTTGGAATGAGTGGGGATTCAGTTAAAGATCTTAAATTCCTATCAAACATTAAGTAACAATTGACAGCCAAGTAAATAAACTTTATTTAGGCATGAACAAGTTGAAATCACACCACAAAAGACTAAATGTAACTAGCAGAAGAATACAATGATTTAGTTATATATATATATATTATTTATTCGAAAATTATAACAAATATGTTATTAAAATCACTACAAAAATAGCCATTTTGTTTCAACACTTCTGGTGTCTTATCAAGTGATGTTGAATATAGAATAAAGGGTTTTAAAAGGTTAAAATCAAACCCCTTGCTAAGGGGAAACGCTATTACATAAGCTGGAATGACCAATCAAAATACAAGTATAGGAGAATTCAAAAAATTTGACAAACTAAGGTTATAACAATTTAATGCTTTAATGTTGGGGTTAGACAAAAATAGAATTTATTCTAACTAATAAATATTAAATTATACGTTAAAATTTGAAATTAAAAATTACCCATTTTAAAATTTAAATTTAATCTATATTAAATTTAAAATTATAAAATTACCAAGGAAAAAAGAAAAAATACATGTTATCCTATTTATTTTGTTTTTATTAAAATAAAGTTGGAATAAACGTTAAGATCAAATGTTGCTCTGAACTTCATGACAACATGCACATTATATATATATATATATATATATATATATATATATGAGAGAGAATGACATACTGAATGAATTAGTATAGAATTCTTTATTGCAAAATTCAAAAAGAAACTATAAAGCAGTAGGGAACCAACAAAGTGTTGGAAACGTTTACTGACATGCTTAAACATCTCAATACTTATACACAGATCGTAATCAAATTCCACCTAGCTAAAATTTTAAAACTTTCCTCAATCAGAAACATGAATGATACAAGGGAGATAACCCTGTAAATAAAATAGAACTTCCTAATAAGAGAACACAATTAGACTAACTTTAGGTTTTCATACTAAGTATATAAAGAGCTCCGGAAAAATCCTACAATCATGAATTATAAACTACCAAAGTCATTGACAACAAAAAATGTTATAAAGATCAGCATCAACCCATGAAAACATTCTCTTCCTTTTCCAATAATGTATTTCTGTAATTTTTTTTTTTTTAACTATGAAAATGTATTGCTGATGTTCCTAATACAAAAATGTATTTTTATACTTTCATGTTTTGGCCTCAGTTTGTCGGGTTGCACTATTTGCCCATAGCTATGACCCTGACAGGTGCTACCACCCTGGGTCAAGGTGGGCCAGAGAATAGCAGTAGTTAAGAGATGGTTCCACACTCCTCAAAATCTCCCAATCAGAGGCCTTCTTACCAGATGTAGTTTATCATAATACCGATGATCAGAATTTAAATGACAAAAAAAAAAAAAAAAAAAAAAAAAAAAAAAAAAAAAAAAAAAAGAAGTTGCTACAAATCCTAAACCAGGATTATTTTGCTGTACAGAGAATTGAATTAATAATACAGTTAAATTAATTTGCAAGGACAAAATTGCCTGTATGTAAGGAAATTACTTTAAGAAGTTCATATTTATATCATGCTATGAAGTAGTCTAAGATTTGTCAATTGTAGATTTTTAAAAACAACTTCAGTTTACAATGAGCTCACACATTAACTTCAAGCCAAGTATCAACAATATGGCAAATGTGAAAGTGTTGTGGATTTAAGAAGGAATTGTGAATGTTTGTAGAAAGGATTTTTCAAGTAGCAGTTTAACAGTTTTTTTTTTAAGTTTAAACTATATTAAAGAAAAATACAGAGTGAACTAAAAGTAGTCTTACAGTCGTTTCACATTTCCACAGCTCACAGAGTTAACTGTCAAATGTTCTTTTAGCAACATGGAGCAACTCTCTATTATGCTTTGGCAGTAAGGGACTACCTTAACCAAACCTTTCCATAGCATTGGCTCAGAAGAGGTAGTATCACCTGACCTAACACCAATGGATTTTTTTTTTTTTTAGTGCGTAGTAAATAACTGGGTTTATGAGAAAAATCCTGACAGTGGATGAATTAAAAGAGTACAGTTTGGAAGTATCTACTGAAAATGATGGCATGTGTCAGTGTTCTAAAGAGGTTCAAGAGATATTGTAATGTTGAAGGACATTTTGAGCACTTAGATTAAACTGTGCTAAAAAAATCTTAAATGTAAATAAACAGTTTTGAACAAATATGATTGTAACAAATACATTTAAATGTAATAAAATGTTAAAAAAAAAAAAATGTAAAGTGCATACCTACTAAGTGTAAGCCTACCCTTTTGGCTTATGAGACAAAAAATGTTGCAACTATTCCTGAAAGATTGCAAACTGTGAATGCAAGAGGAATGATACAGTGTGCTGAAAGTGATTGTATCCAATTTGTCAGTAAAGTTAACATGTCACATCAAACAGAAAGGAGAATACTCAAACATTAGCCAAGTAGTTACTACCCAAGAAAAAAACTTGATTCAAAAATTTATTTTAAAACAATTGAAATTTGCATGTGCCTATTTGAAAAAAAAAAAAAAATGATAGTGTTTTTGGGAATTCAATTTTATGGAGTGCAGAAATGACAAATTGTTTAGTTGGAATCAGGCATGGCAAATGTGGAAGAAGAGGGAAGCCATGAACCCTAGGAATACCAGCTTAATGCTTAGGGAACATTTCAGTGAGTGTGGTGGGGATTAAACCATTTGAGGAAAAAAATTTTTACTGCAATACTTTAAAAAGGAAATTCTGAAAGATTCTTCCATCTACCCTTTTGGAAGGCATTTTAATTTCTATCGTAATAGTGATCAAACAACTATGCTAGTGAAAAATTAGCTTAAAGACTTGAGATCAATGTCTTCCCTTTGCTTGCAATAGTCTATAAAAAAAAAAAAAAAAATCTTAAAGTTAAGGTTTATTTAAGACTTCCTTCAAATTTAGTAGTTAGGGTAGTTTTCAATAATGAAACCATTCACCAAAAGATTTGTAGTAGATTAGTTATTAACTACAGAAAACATTAACCAGAAAAACTATTCCTTGACTATGAGATGAAGTATATGGCAGATATTGTTCTTGTTCCCTAAGCTTATGTTGTAGTATTTATTCAGCATTCATGTTAGCAGAGAAATGTTTCAATATTTGGTGGGAAGAGTCTCTTTCAACAAACTGTTATATTGATCTTTACCCAGTTTCTACCAGAAATATAAACAAGTATTGTTGAGCTTGCAGTTCATAATGGAAAAAAAGAAACTGCTCTTACTAGATGTAAGAATACCATTCACAGAGCTACAAACCAGTGATTCAAAACATCTATAGTGTATGATAAAAAGAAAGAAAAATCATTTGCTGCCTACATAGATGGTAGAAGTGGTAACACTAATACATACTAACAAGAGACGACCAGTATAAGGCACATGGCAGCAGTAAAATTTGTGTCAATTTATATCAAGAGGTATATAGAAAGGGATTTGTCTATAAAAACATCAATCTTTCAAAATTGCTGAATAAAGTCATACTTTCATCAGATAAGAGAAGTTTATAACTTTCCATGCAGTCATAGAAGGGAATATAAAGGAAAAACTGATTACCCCTGCTTAAATGAATCAAACCACAACAGAAAAGTCAAGATACTAAAAGAGTAGCATTGGGACAAAATTTCTTAAAGAATCAGCACATACTAGATTCTGATAACCCCCAACTCTTGTAGACCCAACATGGAATAAAACTTGTCAGGAAGAAAAAAATAAATAAAAATAAATAAATTGTTGAAAGTTTCAAAAGTACACCACTCAGTGGCTCAATAGGACAATGACCAAGTAGATACAAGTTTGCTAAATGTTTTATAGTTTTCTTATATTAGTGGAGGTGTTTATCTTACTAAGTAAATTAAGATGGACTACAGTAAATATCCTGTTTAGTACAACAGGTTTGCTTGTCAGCTGCCTGACCATAACCAGTTGGACATTCTCTAAGGGCTAAAACAATGTGTATCAGTTTATAAGCAGTAGTAAAGGAGCACCATGGCCAAGAGTTGAGAGGGTGAGACAGGGTATCATGATGGGTATATCGGTTTCATTTATTTCTATACCCACATCACTTTGCTATCTCCATCAAATAATATAAGTTTTCTGTTGAGTGCAATCTTCAGTCATTGCCTAAAACCTGGGGTAAGGCAAGATTTTATTCTATTAATAGTGAGAAGGTCACATGATAGTGGCGAAAAGGGAAAAAAAAAAACCCAAGACAGGAGCCCCAGTGCCCATCAATGTGAGAAAGTAATGCATCCTTTAGTAGAACTGCCTTTGATAAATAAAAATATTTCTAAAAAGAAAAGGGAGATAATTTGTAATGGGGAAAAAATAAAAATTCCACAAGTACAAAAAAAGAGAAAAGGAAATAAACAAAAAAAACAAAAGAACAACAGACTAGTCGGCACCCTTTCTTGACTTCTTGGGACTGGGAATGGACTTAGAAAAGGAAAAATATCATGTCCCCAGAAGTAAACTAGACTTAGCAGCAAAAATACATTATTTCCGTGATGCCAACAAGACCATATCTACGAAAACACAACGAACTGGTGCACTCGGAGCAGCTGCTAGAGCGCTTATTAGACAAACATGCAGCCGGGTTGGACAAATATTTCAAACCCGAAGAAGACAGCGTATATACTCTTGTCACTGACAGCACTGATACTGGTAACCAAGTTATGGCAGAGAGTCAGAGAGGGAGGAGGAGGCAGGCAGCAGTACCGGCTGGTCTGCAGAGGTAATAGGAAAAACATTACCAACTCAAACAAGAAATGCGGCAACAGTATACATATTTAAAAGACGGTCTAAAAATCTCATAAAAACTACTAACATGAACAGCACCACAGGATTTTTTTTCGAAAGTTTTTGGAGGACAAATCAGGAATACACAACATAGACCATTTTTGCAAAGCAAACATAACATCAGATGATTACATAGTACCATATCACCTGACTACCTGGGTAACACAACCGAAATGGGAAGCTACCATCAAACAGGCAACCAGTTACAGAGTAAAAAGCATAGGATTTTAAATTAATATAACCTGCGGAGAATGGACAACAAAAACAATGAGGGAGTATTTGTACCAAATCCAGAGCTGTATTTTGACAGACAGAGGACAATATATAGGATATGGAAACTTAGTAAATTTTTTGTTTGGTACCTTTTGTAAGTCCTATTATACAACCTATGACTGCAAAAGAGGCAGAACTGTGCAAGTACAAATATAGTTACGCATGTCCCATACAAGTCATTAATAATTTAAATAACACAGGAACAATTGATGATAGAAATAAAACAGTAAAATGATAGACTTACACGATTGGAGAGAAATGCCAGACATAGTAAAAATACGACAGGGAAACGTTCACACACGTATATGGAAAAATCATTCGCTGCTAAGAAAATCACTAACAAATTCATACAATCAGACAAAACACGTGATTGCAGGAGGACTCTTATCAACTGCAGATATTATGCAAAGCGGAATAGACAACTATGAATACGAAGCATGGGATAACAGCCTCGATGTAAGCACAGCTCCATACTGGGAAACAAAATCTTATAGAGCAGAAAAAGACTGAATACAGCATAGCAAGAAAAAGAATGTGAGATTCAAATATCGAAGACTTACACATGTACAAAGTTCAAGAAATAGGGTTTTCTGATCACTAGAGAACACGAATGACAAATTCCACAGACACCAGGGCAACAAAGAAGAGAAAGCTAAAAGACATGCGCCTGGGACTGCGATAACAACTGTGGGTCATTTGTGGTCTCAAACAGAACAATTATAAACAATGTGCTGTACACAAACAAGGACGCCCCTGAACCGGTACTTCCACACATTCCACCAATTATCTGTCCAAACGGTGTGATAGGAACAATGTATTTCAACTTGGACACCACATGTTAGAAATAGAGTGTTAGTACAACTCACTATCACACCCACAAAAGGTGCCATTATATTCAAGAGACCAGATTGAGGCAGCAACACACACTGGCTTCAACTATGACAAATATCTACTTAACACAACAAACACTTCCATAGGGACAAACCCAAAAGCATGATGCACAGGAGAGGAACTGATGAAAAAAAAAAAAAAATGCATGAAAATATGTCAACAAATAAACTGGATACAGCTTTAAACAGTAGCTATATAAGAGACATGGTGGAGGCATGGTGGAGTAATGGATAACGGCTTGGATTGAGGAATCGGAGAGCAGAGTTCGAATTCCAGTCGAATCCATTACATTCAGTTATGTGCTAACACCCTTGGGAAAGGTGTGAATCCTCTTCTCCCTCCAACTATGGGTAAATAGCAGGATAGACTGGGTTCTATAGCCTTGGACGGCAACTGGTCTAGGAGAAGGACAACTCTGAATTCAAAACCTGCAGAGGGTCGTTTGGGGACCTTGTGGCATTCGTTGCACCAGGTCCCTGTATTTGTCCCTCCAAAAAGTGTGGATGGCCCTGCACAAAGCCTTCACCACTATAATCAATTCTTGTGTGGCTGTCCGGCTTTCAGTTTCTGGGAATTGATCTGTCTGGCCCTCATACGTCGAGTTCGACGGGAGAAGCATTATATAAGAGACATCAGATCAAGAAAATAACAGGAAAATTGCTGTAGACACACCTGCCAACATGGACAAGCAAGCGCTGACCACAGAAGTTGAAATTAACAAAATGATTTTAAACAACAAAATGACTAAAAAGGTAAATACCTTAAGCCTTACACCTGGATATACAGGTGGGAGACCTAACGAATTTAGATACAATTTAGGCAGCAAACTTAAAAATGGACTATTTTACAGACCAGACAAGAAAAAAAAAAAAAAATCAGACATCACAAACAACTGCCCTCACATCGTAATACATCACAAAGCATCAGAGTAAAATAAAGGGATGCATGGACATGGATCATTTTCACATGACAACATGGGATGCAGAGGATCCCGTGTCAACATTCCTTTATAATGCTAAAGGGACTACAAGCAATGGGAATCTGTGAGTACAAGATGAAATGTCAGAAGGTATGTACACCCAACGGCCTAGCGAGATATCTCATGAAAGATCCCAAGGAAAGAATCATAGTAGCAGCAGGAAATATTACAAGAAAAGGACAGAAAGCAATATTAGAAATGCTAACCAAAAGACAACTACAAAAGCAAGATTTGGAAAGTGACAGCAACACAGACATGTCACAGTAAAACTACAGTATGAGGAACTAAATATAACTTCATTAAAAAAAAAAAAAATATGAAATGATGCAATTCAAATGACCTGGGAGACAACTTACTGCAAACAAAGTAACAGAGACAATACAACAAAAATGGAACGACATCTTGCAATACCCCAAACCTACAATAGTGCAAGCATCAGCCACGGACGTAAATATAGAAGCCAAAGTAATGCCCATCTATGAACAAATACAAGAAGAAAAAAAAAAAAAAAATTGAAAAGAACAGAAACCAAATTTTGGAGCATCATCAAAAGCCTGGACATTTTCAAAGAGTGGTGCAATTAAACATGGCACAAATAAAATGGAGTATTGTCTGTTGTGGTTATCACTACATTTTGGTCCTTGTGCCCACAGGCCTTCCTCAGGTGTATATACTTCTCATTCCACTGCAAATATCTAGGGATATTGTCTAATTTTTTTTTTTTTTTTTTTTTTTTAAATTTAGTACTGTTCAGTTAATGCTTGCCCATCTCCAGGGTAGAAGTACCCAACCCAGGTATTAAACTCACAAACACTGTCACCAAATTCACAAATCAATTCTTTTATCTGCTAGGCCATTATCAGTTACCAAGATTGATATGCACCTGAGAAAGGCTGGAAGGTACATTGGCCAAAAAGTAGTGATGAGGACAATAGTCCCAATATAAAAAGTGTAAATGAAAACTAAGTGGAGATTTTGTATCATTTTCTACAGCTGAAACATCCATGTTTTGTAGTAAAGGTTCTTAATGAAAAGGAAGATAAAAACAACCCCAAAAGTGACTGTATAAAGATTTTCAGTCATGTAATTTTTAGTTCAATAGCAAAAATATCCAAAGAAACCAATGTGAAGAGAGCAAAGACAGGCAAGAATATTAGCTAACAACTAATAGGTAAGGAAACCTAAATTTAAAAGTGGCATCTTTTTAACTTTCAAGGTACTGGAAGGGTTTTGAATCAACAAAGGCTACAGCATAGTCAAAGACTGCAAGACTAGAGATGAATAATTTGTCCAAGATTACACGATTAATTAACTAGTAGGAAGCTGCAGTCTAACAGAATTTTCAAAAGGCCTACAGAAAAGTGAAAATTTGCATGACCACAAAAATAAATAAGTGGGGTCTAGGGATGCTTTTGGGGTGTGGATATATAAAGTAATGATTAAAGAAAATTGTTAAAATGAATATTAACTAGAATCATACCAGATATATCCAGTTACTGAAGAGCCATCTGATGCCAAACTTTGATGATTTTTCAGCATGATAAAAAGGTCCATGCCCCAAAGTATGTGCAATACAGAATTTGATTAATGAGTCAATGTATTTAGTTAGAGAGACTTTATTTAAATATCAACCAAATTTGGACAAAGCTAAAATAAAGAGATCAGAAGAATCCACTGAATTCTGAAGAGGCTGGGGATCTTAGCTACAGAGATGACATCTCATACTTTTCTAAAAGTT
Source organism: Acanthosepion esculentum (assembly GCA_964036315.1). Lineage (NCBI taxonomy): Eukaryota > Metazoa > Mollusca > Cephalopoda > Sepiida > Sepiidae > Acanthosepion > Acanthosepion esculentum. Next base: position 40,702,353 of record OZ038520.1, read on the forward strand.
ATACAAAAATGCTACATTACTGTATAAATATTACAAAAACAACATGCTAAATGTAATACATATCTTAGATATACAAGAGAGTTCAATTTTAAATACATTTTAAAAGTACTTTTTAATACACAAAAATAACCATTTATTCATTTACAACCCATTTTATGGATAAAAATTTTTCAAACCAAATATCCATATTTCAAGTTGCTGTATATTAATATTTGTCTTTGCTCATCTTGAATAATTACTTCAGTGTGCCAATGGATGAATGCATGCAAACCCTTCATTTTTACAAGGGTGCCATTCTCTGTGACTGATATCCCACAAGTTAGAAAAATAAACTTATGGCAAAAAAAGGAAAACCCAAAGATTTACATAGGAACAATTGAGAAAGAATTTAAAGATTGATAGTAAATGCTTTGTGCACAGCTTTCCAATACAAAAAGACATAAAAGGAACTAAAAATGAAAGAAGACTGTTAGAATAGATAAGAGGAATAGATTGCAATCTATGAGAAGAAACTGAAAATCAGGAAAAAAGAAAAAAAAAAAATTAACTGCTGGAATACTGATGATCCCTTATGAAAAAGGGTGGATAGATCCCAGATATCCAATATAAACAAGCATCCATTTTGAAAAATGACTGTACATGAAAAGCTGTGTGTGTGTGTGTGTGTGTGTGTGTGTGTGTGTGTGTGTGTGTGTGTGTGTGTGTGTGATAAGAAGTCATCAGGATAACCTTTCCTCACTTCATTAAATGGTTTGGGAGGGGAACTCACAAATTATCTTTTTGGTTATATTACACAGAAACTACTCAGAAAACAGTCTGTTTATGCAGGTATGACAGCCTGAATTCACAGAGTAGAACTGGAAAAACTACACCCTTATCTAAATTGAATTAAAAAGAATAAAAACTAATTCCGATAGATAATTTATTGTTAAAAGAGATATTTTGGAAAGTTTTGCAATCATCAATCATTCGAGAAATAAATGAAACAGTGACTAAAGTTACATTCTATACATTATGATGCTGAAATAAGAGTGACTGTCAACATACCATACAAGGAAAACACATGAGAAGCAATAAAAAGAATTATGAAGCTCCTCAATATGAGAGTGGTGTTCTCATCATTAAACACAATTGGACGACAGTTCATAAGATTACAAGATGAATGGCCAATGACTAGTAACAGTAATTTCATTTATAAAGTCAATTTCAAAGATTGTCCAGCAAATTATACTGGCATGATCTCCAGATCATTAAAAGAAATAGACAAACATTGGACTCTTTGTACTAAGGTAATAAAAAAAAAAAAAAAAAAAAAAAAAAAACAACAACCTAGGAAAGTAATCAGCAATTGAATTTCATGCCATCAAAGAAGGTCACAAAATAGACTTCGGCCAACTTGAAATAAAATTGACCAACCAACACAAACTCAACCAAATGCAGGTAGCTGAACAAATGATAATAGTAAGTACTGAAAATACCTGTAATAGAATTGATATAGCACAGTTTCACCCAGTATGAACTTCCCTAAAATACAAAAAACTAGGAGTATTTATTTAAGCAATTCTCACACTTTCAGCTTATGCAGGTCTTGAACTCCATTTGATCAAATCTTTTCGTTAATTTGAATTTATAATGTATACAATGTAGCTTAATCACAGTTTTATATATTTCTCAAAAGTGAATGCAAAAGTTTTCTGAAATATGTTTTATCCATTGGAATTACAAGTTCTTTTTAATTCAACTTCATCAATGAAATCAAGCATTTTTACAAGTTTTTTTTTTTTTTTTTTTTTTCAATGCTGAACTAGAAGTAAAATAATTTCCATTTATAAAAAAAACTAAGACTTTCCAAATAGTCAACTGTACATTTGTTAAGAATTTTTCAGAAAGCCTTACCCATCTTCAATCAGATTTGTAACCATAGAATATTTTGTATTGATAAATTCTACCACACAAATTTAATAGGATGGAAATTTAAAGAAATGAAGAAATCTTCCCGATATTATCTAAGGACATTTAAAAAAAAAGATGTACAATTTGCCAGTCAATAAGCAAATTTTATTCAATGCGGGATTAAATTCAGTTGAGTTTAGAACAGAGTTTGGAGTTCAGCATTTTTTTTCTAAGAATAAGGAATTTCCTTCCAGGAGAAATTACAAACTTGTTGCTGATGCAAATTTGTTTATCTGAAAAAAACTGGGGGGGGGGGGTTGTAAGAACAGCCACATTAAGCATATCGATACTAATTGTACAACTTAAGCAAAAGGAGATTAACACTTCTCATTAAGCAATATCTCTAAGGACAATGCCCAGCATACCAAAAATCATGTTTACTTTAGGTTCAGTGTTATATGAATTATGGAAGTAAATTTTTTGAATGGCAAAATTTAAATAAAAATGCTTTAAATATATCACAATGTTATTTTACCAAGAAATCACATTACACCAGCAGTTACCTAACCAACAAACTATAGCCAATTTTGAATTTCATAAACAAACAAAAGCAACATTTACTTTGGAAAGTAAAAATTCCAGTAATATTCAAGAAAAGAATATTTCTACAAGTTTAACCCAGTTATTTATATAGGTTGTGATGTGCTTAGCAAATGTTAAATAACATGGAATACTTAATGATCTTAACCAAAAGAAGAGTTAAAGTTTGAATTTGGAATTTTGATTAGCATGATTCTACCTAGAGGGAAAAAATACTCTTAAAAATGATGCTAGTAACAACATTTAGTTACCTACAAATTATGGAACTTATGTCAGAAAAATATTACAGAAAAAAAAAAAAAAAAAAAAAAAAAAAAATCAAAAAGCTGATGCAATTTATCTGATCAGGCTTGAAGAAAAATTTATAGGAATTTTAAAATTTTTAGATTGTTTGTATTTTTATAATCAGAAGACAATAGAAAGATACTTAATATATATTTCTTCATGTTTAAATATTAGGACCTTTCCCCAAACTAGTGAGGTATATAATAATAACTTCAATTTTCTCTTGTTAGCAGTTAATTGCAAGTGTTTTAAGACATCAAAAATTAAAAACTAATTCATGAAGCCTGACTTGCTATTTATATAATTTTGACTAAACAACCACATTTCCAGATTCTCAGCAATGGCTGAGGTAAGTGCGGAATGTGCTAAAAAGGCTATTTTATCTAGTTTTTTGTCATTATTATTGATGTTATCTTTTTTGTGAATGTATATTTTGTATGCCTTTCTATTAATATTGAAAGGCACACATCCAAGCAAATTTACAAATGACTCGATTTTTCTCCTTTGTCCCATTTTGTCATAACAAGCCATCTGAAAACCCTATATCATTAGAATAGAGAATAAATAAATATAAACTCCAAAGCAAAACTAGACAAATACAAAAAGCCTTATTCAGAGATATTGGAAAAGTTCAGTACGTCAAACAATAGTTTTTTTTGTTTGGGGAGGGGGGAACAAAGTAAGTTCCCTGCTTAAAGATAATGTTAAGGAACATCATTAAAAGGTAAAGAAATTGAAAGATATACTCATATAAATTCCAAGAACAGGAAGTCATGGATAACAATTCTTAAAAGATTTAATTTTTTCTCTTTGAAAAAATTATTAGTCAATCAATTCCAACACAAAAAGTATATTGTGTAAAGAATAATAAACTTCCTGAAATATTATTTGTTGCACAACCAAAAAATACCCAGAGAAAAATTCTTACAAAAGGATGAATATACAGGCTAAATAGTTAGAAAGGAGCGAAAGGAAAAATACACCAAGGAAGACATAAAACCTCACTATCAAATAACCGTCATTCAGTTTTAGGTATTATATGGTTGAATGCTATAAAATGCTTTTGACGACTCCTATGCATAAGAGATTAGAAATAATCAGGCAATACATTGGACAATATTAACATTTAATCCCATTGAGAAGAGATGCAGATTAAAATAGTATAGATGTGTATCACAGACAGCTGAAAATCCTACAAGGCACAATGTAAAGAGGGAGGAGAGGGGGTGACATGGAAAAAGGATAATATCCCAGAAGTGACAGTCATGAACCTAATCATTCCCTGAACAGATAAAGAACAGTTGGTTGCCAAATAAAATGAATTATCTGTAGTCAACCAGACTACTAATGACTAATCAGTAAAGGATATTTATAAAGTTGATTGACAAATTTGAAAATCTAAGTTTAATAATATATAATGAACATCAAAACTACTTTTAAATAAGTAGTTTTAAATATTTGGACAACATTTGAATGCTATCATTATTATAGCCTAATAAAAATGGTATATTTACTTAACTGTCAAGATTCACAGAACCTTTAGTTATAAAGTAATAGAGATATATAAAATACTTCTCATAAGCAAAAATTAACAGATTTAAGAGTTTTAAATTAAAAGATTAAGTGAAAAGTCACCATAAGTTTTTAAAATAAAAAAATGTACCAATTTATGTAAACATTTGAAAAATAGAGAACATCAGAATTTGTTAAGTATTACTCCACTTCAGAATATTTCATGTAAAAATTCATCAACATGTGAGCGAGTGAAATGAATTTAAATAATCAAGTTATGAGAATTTAATAAGTATAAATGAGAGCCAATACCAGAATACATGACTAAAATTAAAGTGAAAAAAATTCTTCAAAGACTTATTGAAACAACATGAGCAAGATAATGCATACTAAATGACAAAACCTCTAAAAAGTAAAGATAAAAGCAATATTAAGGTTACTTTAGTCTCATTAAGTTCTTAGATAACAGAACCAAAACTATATATGTAAATGTGAATCTAAGATGCTGGTATATAAAATTACTTAAACATTTTTTGTTGATACCTATATTTGAGTAGACACTGTTTATTTATTAAACAGTATATTTATTTTTCAAATCCATCACTTCAGAAAAGAAATCATTTTTTCAAAGATTGCCAGGCCACAGATGCTATGTAAAGTTTTCAAATCTGACAATTTATAAGTTATATTTCTAATTTTGTTTTGATATCATCAGTAATGACATTGGGGAAGTTGACAAGAGGTTAGCATCAATACAAATGAATACTGAATATTATCAGCATAACAGGATTTAAAAATCTGATATTTGGCTATATTTTTGGAAGCAAGTTGAGCTAAGAAATTTTCTGCATGACTGCCAGTTCATGTAAGCTTTAATTTATACAAAATGCTTAATTTAAAACAGACACTAGAACAGCTTGCAAGACAGTTTCTTTATAGGATAAAAAAGAATCAGCTGAACTACTAATATTGCAGGAAATAACAATATGAAGTCAAATATAAAAATTCAACTGGCAATAACCAAAATCAATATCTTCAACTGGTAATCTAAGTTCCAAAAAGTTGTAATTGTGAGGTGGATTAATGGATTAAGATAGTGATAAGAGGACAGATAGCAATTAAAAAAAAAAAAGTTTGAGAATATGATTTCAATTCTTTTTCAATTGTAAAAATTAAACAAATTTGCTATAATTTTAGGTTTGTGTGAACATGTGATTTTTAAATTGTGAATGTAATTCATTAAAGTTATTTTATCATAGCTTATAATTAGCAAAAAAAGTCCTTACTATATTCCATTATGAATTAATTTACATAGTGAAATTTTGATTAACCTTAACAGAATGATTAAAAACTATTTCATTAAATTAGTAAATCATCTTATCTTTCAAGGATATTTTTCTACTTTATAACTTCCGGTTTGTAAATTCAGCCTAAAAATAAGAACTTTGGATACAAATCTTATAGATCCCACTACTTTGTAAGAGGAAAACATGCTTGTTACCTAAAAACATAACATCTACAATTTAAAAGTACCAAATCGTTTTCCATTTTAAGTAATCAAAAATATCACTTTGAAGTTATCAAGTTAATGGATACAATTAATGATTACAATAAAAATTCTTCAGTTTTCAATTTCAGCACTTTATAATGTTGATAAAAACTTCATTATGAACTCTTTGGCAGTATACTCTTTCATAACCTGAAAGGAAGAAACAATTAATTACATTAAAAACATTTTCTAAGTAGTGTATCTTTACAAATACAAATTTTACAAAATGTAAGGGTATTTATGAAACTTGAATTTACAATATTTTTTTTTTTTATGTATAAAGCTTCTACCACAAAATTTAATATTAACGTCTGCCTGCAAACATTAAAAAATGTGGAGAAATTCAGTATGGTGCAAAGATTAACGAGATGGTTTCCCTGGGTCAATTGCAACAGAGTATGGAGTTCAATCCTCACTTGGATTTCAACAGGGCAATGAACTTGACCAATCCGAATGCTTAATGTAATCATTGGCACTCATACAGGAAGACGGGGGGAAAAAAACAAAACACTTTAGAAAAGACATTTACCTTCTTAGACTGATGATTTCAAGAGTCAATTTTTAAAGAAAGTGATTCCAAATGCATTTGTGACAACTGAAATGTTAAAAGAAAAAAAAAAAAAAAAAAAAAAAATAGTATATTGATAAAGTACTAAACTATTTATTGCATTCTCATTTCCTCTATCAAGGGTAATTAACATTACTACTAAATAGGTAGAGCAAAACGTTAAGCTGAAAGTTTATCCTCAATGCCATTTGTAATCAGATTGAAAGCTGTCACTCAATGAAGTGATATTTAGGATGCTAAATTACAGGTTGATTTTTTTTTTTTTATCAAGTCACCCCAAACAAGGTGATAATGCCACTAAGATGCAGGGGGTTACTGGGAGTGAAAGAGAATGAGAAAACTTTAGATGGAAGTGGAAACCCAATCCTAAACAGGAAATTAGATAAAAATCTACTCCTGTTTAAAAGACCAAGGAGGAGTGTTATTCTGACAATAGTCAAACCTGCACAATGACTACAGCACTTTTTTTTTTAGTCATATGCTTAGATCATATGTTGTTAGCCTAGCAAGAGATTTATTACATTTTGTGCTACTTACTAAGTCATTTTAAAGCAAAAGCTCTAACTATATAGTTATTGCTTTGATAAATTAACATTTTCATGTAATAAATTAGAAAGATGAATACTACATGTAAAAATTGTAAAATATGCTGTTCAGAAAATATGAAATTTCAATATGGTTAGATTATTATAAACTAAGAGGAATTCAAGTCACTTGATGTTTTTATTTCTCAACAACTGCTTATTGGCTGCAATGTCAGTTCAAGAGTTGAGATTAACAGAAATCTTAAGATAAAAGATATAGTAGCTTTAAAAAAATTAAAAAAATTAAGAGTAATTTTAAAAATAAAGATCAAGGACAAATTTTGAATTTAATATATTTTTTGTATGTGTTATAAATTTGAATACTTAACCAGTGAGAGTAGGATGCAAATTAAGAAGTGAATTATTACAAAAATAAAAATATAACCAAATAATAGAATTAAAAGTGATAAGTACCTGCTTTTCTGGAGATTTCAAGATCAGCTTATCAAGCTTATCTTTGCTAAATGTTATGTCAGGTTTCTCATCTTGGAGATGTTTATTCCAAAGACTCAGGTAATTATCTTCTATGCTGGTCCACATTCTTGGGTAATTTATAACTAAGGAATGGTAATGAAATAAATCATTAAATCAAAGTTCATTCAGCATCACTCCATTCCAAATAAATTTTAATTCATGAAAGTTCACATTCAGTTGGTTAAGACATTAAAAATATTAATACAAGTATATATTTTAAGACATTTTTATGTTTATACATTCTTTTTATAGATACAAATATTTAAGTAAATGCCCTGTTTATAATAAACAGTATTAACATTTACCAGCCTGAATGTCAGAGAAATTCATAGAAAATATTCGTCCTTCGATATGAATTGAACCTGTATCCTATACGGAAACATATAGCCCAATGTGCCATAACCGATTGAGCCACAGAAGATCGTTCAATTAACAAGGTCAATTTTACTGCTTTTAAACTACAATCTTTCATGAATCTCTCGCGTACATTCATATCTGCTCAAAGCATATCCAAATCTAAACAAATGACGTCACCTTGCTAACCGAACAATTCTGTGGCTCAATCGGTTAAGGCACGTCAGGCTATATGACACTTCCGTATAGGATACAGGTTCAATTCCTGTTGGAGGATGAATATTTTCTATGAAAATTTCTCAGACATTCAGGCCAGTAAATGTTATTAATACTGTTTATTGTAAACAGAGCATTTACTTAAATATTTGTATCTATAAAAAGAATGTATAAACATAAAAATGTCTTAAAATGATTGTCCATTTCATAATGTGAAACAAGTATATATGTAATGCATATTTCTTTGATGATATTTAGAAGAACATTAATTCTCCGAACAGTTTTATGTTATGTTTTACAGTAAAAATGACTTACTGATTTGAATAGCCAAATGGCATACAAAATCTTTCAAACTCTTCACACTCTTGATGCATTTATCCTGAAATGATAAGTGAGGATTTGGAAGATAAGCATTTACAAAAAGTTCTAACAGAGATATAAACACTTCATTAAAAAATTAGGAACAATTTACATATTACAGAAATAATGAATCAATTTCTTTGCACTAACTGAATAAACAGAAAATATAGTTGTATAATACAATCAGAAAGAAAGTTCAACATTTTACCAAATTGTATATCAAAGTTTGTAAAGAAAAACAATGAATTGAAGATTTTTGCAAATTGTGAATTTTGTTATATCAAGTGTATGTTTTACAGAAAATGAAGAAAATACTCTTTTTTGCTGATAAAAAAAGATATTAGTACAGTTTTAATGATTAAAAATCAAATTTACATCAACAGGAACACAAAATTAATAGGATAATTTATAGTTAATTCATTACACGTAAAAAAAAGTGGAAAATTAACATTACCCAGCAAATGTTTCTCTAAAAAACAAAACAAAAATTTTTTTTCCATTCAAACATAGCTTCATGAACATTTTTACTACTTGAAAACATACACATTTTTAATAGTGACTATGTAGTCTTAAAGGGAATCATTTAAAAATTTATCTGGATAAAATTAAGAATTCAAAACTTAGTTCTGGAGTTGTCTTAGTAAAATCAAAATTAACTCCATGGATTATTTTTATATAAAAATAATGCATTTCAGAAACTCATTTTTCCCTTATCTGCAGTGCTTAATCTACAGTGAAACAAAAACTGTGCTACTAAACTGCGGAAATGTAGAAGAAAATGTGGTAGTATTTTTTTACATTTTTGTAAAATATGAAATTAAAATTTAATTGATAAACCTTGATGAAATTCTTAAACTTTTAAATGTTGTAGCACAAAATTTACATTTGTTTTTATTTGCAAAGGTCAGTAAAAATCAAAATCCAACATTTAAAATACCTTAAAAAAAAAAAAAAAAAAAAAAAAAAAAATTCATTAAAAATTTTAGCTACAAAAAGGACACTATCAGAGGAATATTGTAAATTAAACTTTGTGGTAAAATCTTTAATGACATGTCAAAAATAAAATAAACCATACTTTTGGGGTTTTAAATAACTCCAAAGGTAAAAAGATAAATATTTTTTTTTTAAAAAAAAAAATTGTTCATAGTGATTCCAGCAATGAGCTTCTGTTATCACATGTTTAAGCTTAAGATCAGTACCTCCAGTTAGCCTGTTTAGGTATTGCCTCAAGACCTATTTACAAACAAATCAAATCTTACTATTTCACAATAAATACATTTCGTTATATTAGTGTAAGAGCTTTACACACACACAAGTGAGAATACTGCCAAAAATCACTTGACAGTGTAAGAATGTACAGTTGATTTTTCAAAAATGTACCAAATATCAGGAAATTATCCACTGACGGTTTCAGCAGTTATTCATTGAAGCTTCATGAACTTTAAGTTTTGTAGAAGTGTTTTTCTGGTCATTTATACTTTAACTTTTAATTATTTTTGTAATTTTTTTGTTTTTTATAAGACCAAATCTACAAAAGCTTAGTTCATAAAAAATTAAACATTGACCACAAAGAATGAAAATCTTGGAAGTTAAGCATCAACTACAAAAATTAATTTGAGTTTAATCAGATTCTTTAAATATACCATATATTTTTGATTTTTCACAGAAAAATCTCAAATTTAAACAAATTTTTTCATGACATGCTTGTGAACTGAAGAAAATTTAGACAAAAAAAAAAAGAAAATTGAGCATTTTAAAAATTTACACTATTTTACATTTTTTGAAAGTAAAAAGTGATATACGATAACTACTATTTGCCCTTTGAACATATAGGCAAGCGAGTACATTACCGGGGGGGGGGGGGCGTATCTTTCTTAAATATTTTATGCACAAGTAAATTTTTTTTTGGAAATATCAGATGTTGAATTTTAAGAGATCCTTAAAAGAGTTAATCTCTTTCATTGGCATCCAATAAATTAGCCAATCAAACTGGGTAGAAGCCATTTCTTTTTACTTCATTTAAATAATTTTATCTCAGTTAAAACCAAAATTTAAACCCAAGATGTTTCAATTATCTAACAATCCTACATAGGCAAATTATGTATTCAATAAAACTTGAATGTTCAGTTCATTAAACTAAGATTTGAATGATTTCATTGAGACTGCTTCCTTCATCCACTTCCTTTTTTGTGGACATGAAATGATTAGTCAGTATGAAAACCATAGAACTACATAAAATAGAATACATAGTGGAATCAAAAGGCTACAACAATAGAAATTCCAATAAATTCTAAGTGCAATACAAATATATACAAATCACTCTTGCTTGATTGTGGGTGAAGATGATTAATGTCTTAAGTTCTTGAACTAAATTCTTAGAGATAATCCCAGTATCCACCCCCTTGAAGTTTTATGCATAGTCTGGAATAAATGTAAGTGAACCAGGTGCTTTAAGGAATTCATGAGTATACAGATGCCCCCCCCCCCCCACCAGGCAGGGGACACCAAATTATTGATAATTTGCCTGCATACAAACACACACAATAATAAAAGCATGTTTCCCTTACCTGACGACCAGACAACATTTTATTTGCCTTGTCAAATAACATCTTTAATTTTTCAATATTTGGCAGACATTCTTGTAGCAAAATTTGACGAAGTATAGTCTAAAAATAAAATAAAAATTAAGTTTTTTTTCTCATTTCAGTTAAAACATTACTGAAGTTTAAAAAACATTTGAATAGTTAATAAAAATTACAATTTTAGGACTAAAACAGTACACATTCTGTTCAAAAACTGTACATTTTCTTTACTAGACATCAATTCAACTCAAAATTTGAATCTTAAACATTCTTAGATTAAATAGTTGACACACAGAGACACAGAGACAGAGACACAGAGACACAGAGACAATGTTTACCTTCAATTCTATTAGGACTTGAGATGGAGATGATGAATTTGTATCATGGTAACTGGGTAGAGATACTTCAGAAATTACTTTACTTGGTTTAGACAATTTTGTCAGCTCTCTATTCATTTCTTTGATGAATATTCCTGAGTAAAGAGAAGAGTAGAATTAGATATCTCGTGTAACAAAAACTTTATTTGGTTTAAGATTGTTAACATTTACCATTTGATCATAATTTATATCACCTTAGAGACAACTTCATAATTCAATCTTGCAATTAACTTTTGAACAAATAACTACTCAAACGTCTTCAGTTTATCCAACAAAATGAAGTTTTGTTAAGAGAAATATTCTAAAACCAAAATTGTAATCTCAAGATATGACAATCTGATATCTATCTTGCATCACATTTGGGTAAAGACTGCTTATTGGTATCATTAGCAGATTAGATTAATTTCACTTGTGTGTGTTGTGAAGTATTGGAGTTTTGTACCATAAAGATTGAGTATTTAGTACATGGAAAAATAAGTCAGTTTTACTTGTGTAGAAGTCATGTTAAAGTGACTAACATAACCAAGCTAGTTCAAAGGATTACTATTCAAACTAGATATTTTAAGTATGCTATCTCCTGAATCAAACATTTCATCTTGACAGATCAACTGGCCTACCTCAATAAGGAGTGTCATTCAGCAAGAAATATCCAGTATAAAACAGTCTTGACAATTTGCAAGAACTTACATTGTACATTTTCAGTTCAGTTGCATTTTACTGAAGAGATACTGTAAATGTTTATTCTCTGGTAAAACCAAAAGATGAACATTTTTTATGCTATTTGGATCAGTATGCTCATTTTTGTTATACTTAGAATTCTTGAGGAATCCTGACAAAAAAAAAAAAAAAAAAAAAAAAAAAAAAATAGCAAGTTTGTTCTTATGTGAATTTAGGTTACTAAAAGTATATTATATGAAGAATTATCTTGTAAGCACAAAAGTTTTACAAAGATAAATATAAATAAATTAAAGTTAAAAAAACAGAAACCTTTGGTGATTTTAGCCATCATCCATTGTTGAACCCTTTCTTCAGCCAGGTGAACAATAATTCCAATTATAACAATTTTTAGAACCTCAGACTGTCCTGGTACAAAGACATCAATAACTTTTTTGGAATTGGTTTGCACATAACTGAAAAGAAAAATATGAGTTTTATTTTAATTATTTTTTTCTCTATTATGAATTAAGACTTATTCCTGTGAATATTATCATGAAGCTGTTTATTTGTATAGTATTAAGTGACCAATTTTATGCAAAGCTAGAATATTGTATATGTTCTCTTACTCATACAATTCCACCCCCCATTTTCCTAACTACTTTATTATATTAATAAAGTAACTAACATCAGTCCAGGTCCAAAAGTTATTGAATATCAATTTTTTTTTTTAAATAATTAGTTATTAAAATTTAAGTTTAATTCAGCAATTTTACACTGTAACAATATGAACAGGACTCCCTTCTAAAATGAAGGAGAAAACAAAAAAAGTGCTGCAGCCCAAGGAAGGGAAGGGTTCTCACAAACCTGTTAAAAAAAAAAAAAAAATCTAGGTCTTTAAGGGATATTCCAGGTCTATGTCAAGTTTCAAAGACTGAAACTTGCACACATCCTGCACACACAAAGTGAATGGTGATCAATTTCAAAAACAAACTCCGATTTATCTTTTAATAGTTTGACAGATGAGATGTTAAAAAAGCTACAGCTGGTTCCAATAATTTACGTCACATGAATCAGTTGAAAGCAGTGAATATGTCAGTGTTGAATGCTAAAACAACTGAATGCAGACCTGGTTAAGTTACACATTCTACACAGTTTAGAGTTCTACTACACATGAAAATTTTGAATTACACACTAATTCTTACTGCTACACATTTCAGCAGTCTAGATTACTCATGGTTTGTGAACGTCACAAAAATTCTTGACTGCTACACATTTCCTGTGACGCTATGTATAGTGGTTTTAATGAACAGAACTACAAATAGAAACTTTCACAAAGACTACACATTTTAGCTACCCCCTACTACTCATGGCTTTTGTCACACATGGCACAGAACACAATGTTAACATTTTTTTCAGTTCATCTAGTTTAGCATTCAGCTCCACTTCCAATATTGATATTTCTATGGTTTTGTCCTTAGCAGATCTTCGCATGGCATTGGACTGTGATAAGTTCGAGTCAGCTGACAGCTATGCAGAGAAAACTGAGCAGACTTTAGCAGATCTTGTGTGCAACTTTCAAGCTTGTGCATTTTGGTTTCCAGTCCTTCAATTTCCATAAACACGGAAATCTGTTTTTGTCCAGCTACTTCCTGCCTTTTTTTCTTCTCAGCCTCAAGGTATCGGTTGTATGCTATTCTGGCATTGGAAGCACTACAGAGAAAGAGCCTTAGAAATGGGAACATTCCCAGCACCTTCAACTGTGGCCAAATGTAGTCATAATGTACTGTGTAACCAAAACCTGCCATTTCATATTGTTAGTGAAAATTTCCTTATTGATTGAGAAACATCTTCACTGAGGCCTATCCATGAGAGAGTACTAACAATTTGAACCATTTTCCACAGGTTTAATATTCTTTGTTGTTAGACAAAGAAGAGTAGAACAGAGTGTTCATGCTTGCTGAAAATCTTTAAAGCAATATTTCCAGCAGCCTCCTCCTTGACTTTTATGTACTGATGATGCTATCACAATCAGACTTGTTTTCTGTCCAACATGTGAGAAAGACATCTTTTTAGACTGTCTTCTGTGGCAACCCCCCCCCCCTCTCCACAAATAGATCTGGGGTTCAACCATGCAAGTGACCTTACAAGAGAGTATGTAAGTGGAAAATTTGCCAGAAGTTTCTCAATGATGGTGATGAACATTGTTGTAATTCTGCATGCAAACAGATCTTTTGACATTTCCTTTTTTGGATAAATTTTGCATAGACTTATCTGCCAGAAATCCACATGATCTTTGCAGCCTCTTTATGCATGTTTGAGTTTAACAAAATTCAAACAAATTCATTCATTTTGGAAAATGTAATTATCTTTTTAGTGTGCTCTTCCACTACAAATCTTAACCGTTTCCTGATCATGCTAAAAAGATCATCTGCAAGGAAAGGAAGCAATGATTTATTGCTCTGACATTTTATCAGAAACAGTTCACGGTCTTTTGAAACAGACACAAAATTAGGTATCTCGACACTCGGCTTACAGCCGATGAAATTCTTAACTAAACACTAAAAAATGCATATATTCAACTTGCCGTGTTATTTCATTCAATATCTCCATAAAAACATAATGCATACCAAATAAAAGCTTATTTCATGAACTTTGTTTCTATCTTATTTATTCTTATATGTACTACAGTGTGCGATGAACATTACAGTTTGAAAATAGAGATATTTTGGTGATTTCGCAAAATTTGGGACATTTTGTTTTCACTGACGGCAGTTTAGACTTCCTCAAATTTTGTAAACAATTCAAATGAAAATAACTTCCAAATATTACTGATAACTAAAACACTTAAAAGGACAATTTTAGTTTGTAAAAAAAGCCAAATTTCTGGCATTTTCACTTTCAAGGATGTGTGGACAACACAATTTAGAAAGTTCCAGGACTTTTCAAGAAGCTTTTGGGCTATAGCTGTTTTCTCAGGACTTTTCAAACCTTGAGAAAGGCCCAATCAATTTTCTAGGACTTGTACAAACTCTTGAAGGGGTAAATAACAAATATACAAAAAAAAAAAATTTAATTGATAAGTGGCCCAGTTTATTTAAGTAGTACCAAAAATTCTCCTTGTTTGTATTGCATGTGTTTGAGTTATGATATTCTGTTATCTTCAATTAGGATCAATTAATTTTATACAGCCGATGTCAAGAGTTAAGGAAATCTTTCAAAACGTGAAAAACTAATTTGAAATTTCACAAATAGCAGTACACAGAATGGAAGAATTAATGATTTTAATCCGAATTAAATGTTCGGGGAATAAAAGAAACTATTTTTTTTATAGTTAACTAATGTAATAATGATGTAATGGAATGCCAAGAAATTATATATATATATATATTTTTCAAATTGGATTTTAAAAAATGCAACAGATTTTAATTTGTTATTTTTGAAACAGATACTCATATTTGAGTGGATGCTCTTTATTTATTAAACACTAAACAGTATATTTATCTACATATAAATATTCTAGAAATCTTGTGAAAAGGAATCCATTAAAAAAAAAAAAAAAAAAAAAAAAATGCTTAAATAAATCAAATAAACAGTGTGCTGGATTTGATTAGGAGTTCCTACATGGTAGAATTGGTCTAAGGCACATCAGATCTAATGACTGTTTCCCCCCAGGGGATACAGGTTCAAATCCTGCCAGAGGATGCATATTTTTCTAACAAGATTTTGAATATTTAGGCTGATAGATATAAATAAAAATGGAGCATACTCAAATATGTGTATCCATTTCCAAAACATTTAAACAAATAAATTGAATATATTTTTATATAAAACAATGACAACTCAACATCTACAAAATGACCCATCAATTCACTTTATTACAAACTTTCTAAATGCAAAACCAAAATATTTGCTAAAAGTTTACATTTAAGGCATGCATTCATCAAAATAACATCAATATTTGTAATATTGACAAACTCACCTTTTTAGCTCATTTGATAAAAATTTTTGAACATCAGACATGAATTCTTTAGCATAAGTTTCAATAGCATTCAATTGCAATTCCTAAAAAGTATAAGATTAAAATTTATAAGTCATTTCAAACAAGCTTTAAGTTTCTAGTTTTAGAAGAAATTTTGTACAATACTTTTAATACTATCACTCAAGAATATACATAAATTAAATTTGTTCTGGCAACTTACAGTGATTGTTTTCAGATAATCACATTGCATCATAATGATTTAGTTTTCAATTGTAACTTAAGATGTTCAGCAAATGAAGATAGTTGCTACATACACAATTATAGAATTTTTTTAACCCACTAATGAAAGGACTGAAAGTGCATTTATGTCAATGTTATTAAAGTTTAAGAAAAAGGGTAATGCTAGAGACGTTTTCAACATAAAAAAAAAAAAAAAAAAAAAAAGGTAGGAAGATGAAAAAAGATCAGATCATTCACCAAACTTTGATAAACCTCTAATGCCATTAATGGAAAGCAACTCACAGAAATCTACTTGGGAATGTTAAGCATATCATATGCTGACAAAAATAAGTCGCATCAATAAGCTAGGTGTTTTAGTTCCACGCTTCGTTAGCAAAAAAAATTTAAAAAATAAAGCAGATAGTTTATCCAAACAAGTCTTAAGACTAAATGCACATTTATATATGGCCAGATTAAAAGAAAGATTTAGCTAAAATTGTTCATGTGCTTTTCTTACCTTGAGATTTGGTTCATTAGCATTCTTTACAGAAAAGCGTGATATCTTATCACAGCCATTCTGAAGTAATTTTACTAAAGTAATATTCCGAAATTGCTTGATGAAGTTTGATGCTGTTCTTTCTGCCACAAATTCAGCTGTGCGCTTTAATGATGCTGGATGATTATGAAAAAAATTATCTTCCAACTGAAGCTGAAATAATTAAAAGTAACCTACAATTAATTTGTTTAGTGTATTCTAATTGTAAGAAATAGATATGCAGATTACAAATACAGCAATTTAAATGATTTTAGGATAGCAATTACAAATATTAAACCCAAACATTTACAACTAAATTGTTATGCTTATCAAAGTCATTGCTTCAAAATAGTCATATATAATAAATGTGAATGTCAGTGTGTCACTTTCTCAACTTTACTCCTAGAGGCCATAGCCCAACATATACTATTTTGGAATCAGGCAGACTGAGCAAATTAAAAAACATTCCAGGCTGGATCCAGACCTGCAATCCTGAAATTTTGAATGCCCAAGCTTTTATTACTGCAATTGTTTTTGATGATTTTTGTATGTGATTTTTTGAAAATTTTTTTTGTATGTTAATTTTTATAACTGAAATAAATTTGAAAATAATTGCGAAATCCAGCAAAAGTCACCTATGAAATAAAAATAATTGTATGGAAAGTATGGACCTATGTACATCAAATTGTCTTTAAGTGGCAACAGAAGAATTATCATTGAGTTTAAGCTTAAATATTAATGCAATACTTAAATGCAGCAATCAATTTTGATTGATTCTGTAGTTTGTTGTCTATTGCACCTACGCCTACCTATTGTGATGAAGGACAAATCATGAACCCTAGCATATCTCAGTGGCAACTTTAGGTAATTAATGTTTGACAGACTTATTACAATCTTTAACAAAATATACTATTGGTATAACTTGGATGCTAATATGACTCCTTTACTCATGTGAAGAAAGAAAAAAAAATTGGGATATTTTAATATTGTAATAATTCTATAAAGCAACTTATTTTAAAAATTTTTTTCCACACATGTACAGAAAAAAAAAAAAAGTTAGGACAAAGTCAATGTTTGTTTATTGCACTCTTTCCATTTTTTTTATAACCTGGTTATCAAATTACTGATGGTAGGGTGTGTGCTTGTATATATGTGTGTTATATATTATAAATTAACTGATTTAAAAATATGGTTTCATCGCTACACAGGAATTACCATGTTTTAAAAGCCAAAACTAAAAACTTCAAATTCAATTATATAATTAAACCAAAAGCATTACTTCTGTTTCATCTTCAAGCAAATTTTGGAATAACTTATTTTGAAATTTACCAAGTTTTAATAGCATATACATTCATAATTTTTGTTTCCACAGATACAGAGAAATCAAATCATTTTGACAGGGGTGGTAGCAGGTTCTTTTTTATTAACTATTATTGTATCAATTATGAGGCATGTCATCTGTTTTTTTTGTTTTTATCTACGGCAAAATTTTTTTTGGCATTTTATTCATGCTTGTATACATACAGATTCTTTCTAAAAGGGGTGTTTGGATTAGAATATGTTGTATTGAAGTACAATTTTAAAAAATTTTATTATTTACTTTTAATTATTTCTTTTTAAAACAAATAAATGTAAAAGAATTACTTAATTTTAAAAAATTATTATTACATATCAAATATAAGTATGTATATTACCAGCTACGCCTTTTGCCACCCCCCCCCTCCATTTTTAAAAAAAATATTATTTAAAGAAAATTTTTGACAATGTCAGCAAATAGCTATTTCATCTGTAGGATTCAGTAAATTTTTATTTTTTATAAACCTAGTAATATATAGTTTCTCATGTATGCACAAAGGACATGGGTCATTTAATGACCTACATATTCCAGTTTTTTCTTATTAATTTCCATTTTACCGTAGATGTTTTATTCGTTTCTTTTAAGTGCCACAAACATTTCTATTGGGAAGTCTGATTTCGGTATTTATCATAATGAACTTTGATGTTGATTGAAACTTTTTGAACTCATGGCTTGTGCAACCTATACAGATTTATGTTTTCAGGATTCTCAATGAGATATTACATTGGTATACTAATGATTCCGTGCAACATTTTGTAGAGGACAGTTATGAGAATTTCTGCAGTTACATAATTTTTGTTTATCTTCATATTTTTTATTTTTATACTGTCTAAATTTCTTTGGTTTTGGTCTAAGTGTTTATTAAAGATATTAGCATTATGTTTCTTAATTTTCTCTAAGTTTTTGGTACAGCTGTAAATTAATTTTAGTGTATTTTTATTACATGCAAATATACTCACGTGTGTGTGCATGCTCACATCTATGTGTATAGTTCTGGTTGTTTACTAATGTATTTTCAGTAGGTAGTGTTATTTGCCTTTATTTAATGTGTGCTTTTTGATTCCATTGTATTGTCTTTGTATCACACATACATACATACACAAAAGTGAGTATTCAAATCAGTTAAGACTGAATAACTAAAAACATGGGAGGGATTCTTACATCCATATATTTGCAAAACTTACTTGCAATTGTCTTGCAGTTGACAATTTTGGGGAATCATCTGCTGCTACTGGTGTGATTTTACGAAGTGTACTTGCTTTGGTACTTGATCCAGAGGCAAATTCAAGAAGCAGAGATTTTATTGAACCTGCCGGAAAACAAGTGATACAATATTAAAGCAAAGAAACTAAACTAGCATTATCAACCAATTTTCACAAACATTTCATTTAGTATATGAAACTGATACAGCATTAGAGATTGACCAAATTTTACATAAAGTATAAACAACCAAAGTTTCTTTTAGTATTTCTCAGTATCCAATATAGATGAAACGGTATTTTATCTACACTAATACTTGAAGAATTATTCAATTAAACATCTTTACAATTTCACTAATGATTCACTTAGAGAATTTAAGATTTTAGTTGTGCATATTTACTGCATAATTAAACTACACAATACAAAGCTTATAAAAAGGTAAGTTTTAGTAACAGTTTACAAAAGAAAAAAAAAAGCTTCCTACTTATTCAAACATATAGAAAAATTTAGAAAAAAATCTTACCAAGATATGGACAACATAGATAAAGTATAGACTGATCAACCAGGTCCGTATTGTCCTGGAAAATAAATTTTAATACAGGAAATTAAACACAGAATCTGACCAAAGCAAGAAAACTTCAATATTTAATTCCTCATTTTTTTAATTTTAATATAGTGGGTAATATGCAAATCTTGAAGTGTGTGTGTGTGTGTGTGTGTGTATAATTTGTTATAAAGTCTTAAAATTATTTTTTTACAGTTATTTAATTTCAACAGGAATAGGTTGATAATAAAAAGGTAAAGTGAAAATAACTAACAAGACATTCACTTGGGACTTCTCGTGGTTCAAATTCCACATTCATCAAATTGAAAAAGGTCCCATCAGGAATGTTAGGAATCTACAGAAAAATAAAAAAATAAAAACAGACATTAAACAAACATTAATATCATAATAATATATTCGTTTGCCAAGTTTCTAAGGTGACAAAGTGTATAAATAATTTCTTAATGCTGGCATAAAGTTATATTAAAAGAGTTAAAGTGCAGGTATGGTTATAGAAAGTTGAGAAAACTATAACAGAAAAAGAAACCAAATGAAATGGTTAAGTAAAATATAGATATATAAAAACAGCCCTTGATTAAGATTTCTTACATTAAAACATCTGCTTATTTAGCTGCCAAGCCTATATTGTGGTCTGCAAATATGACTTGCCTACTATATATATATATATATATATATATATATATATATATATATATATACACACACACACTTTTGTTTATTTTAAATATGCGATGCTGACGGGAGAGAGAGAATACATCCAAATCCACAATTTAAAAGGCACCGCATAATCATCCGTGTGCTATATCCAAACATGAAAGTAGGTTCCCAGTTTTATGCCAGTCACATTTAGACCTCCATTTGAAAGTTTTAGAGGCTACATTCATTAAGTTTTTACAGCTTTCTTTGTAAACAAAGATTGTTAGGTCTTAAGATCCGCCAATGATGTATATGCATGTATGAATTGGTATATTATTCATTCCCTGTAACACTTGTTTTTAACTGGAGCGCACATTTGTTTTATCTCCTTCATTTCTTTTCTTTCTACAATTTGTCGTTCATTGTAAGTATACTTTTCATTTTCCTCTCCCTTTGGTAAAAAAAAAAAAAAAAAAAAAAAAAAAAAAAAAAGTATTTTAATGGACATTATTATATTTATATCAAATGGATATCCAACAATGGAATCAGCAGGCTCTGTTTAAATTGGTTTATTTTATGCAAGTGCTTTCAAGAAAAAGTATGAATCTACTTGCCTAAGCTTGTGGGGGAATTGCAAGCTTTGTTAGCTTTTTTTGTGTGTGTGTGGGGGGGGGGCAGCCAGATCAAAAGTCCCTACTAACATAGAAATTTAAGTAAACAACATTTACATATACTTACTCCGAATAGCCACTCAATCTGGACAATAATAAATAGCCAAGTTTTAACACAAAATCCTGATCGCAAATCTGCCCAAGATTGTCTGGAAAAAAAAAAAAAAAAAATAAATAACAAATATTAACAATTAGAATGTTTTTTTAAAAAGTGTGCAATAATATAAACTTTATAACAAAACAATGAGCTAACAGATATACTGGGTTTCTGTTAAAGAACATAGTTTAAAAATGTTACATTGGACGTCATTTGAATTTCTCAATGCTACAGTGCAAAAAAAAAAAAAAATCTGACTAATCAATGGTTTTACCCCCACCCCATCAAGGAAGCCTTATGCAAAATTCAGAGCATAACATTCTCTAGAAACAATACCATGCTAATTTGAGTTATCGTCTAATAAACATTTTTTTCCTGAGATCACTTGAAAAAAGTACAAGAACAGAGAGTAAAACAGTATTGTCTTAAACCGGCACATTTGTTGCTCTGTACAAAAAGTTTAAAGTATTCCTTGACATGTTTAATATACACACACACACACACACTTCTGATGAGTACAAATAATACTCATTAAACTTTTTCTGAATTACCTGTGAATAGAAAACAGTTTCTGAAAAACTTTCTGATAATAATCAAGCCAAGGAGACATAGAATCCATCCAACTTAAGAATTCCACCACCCAAGGAATGGTGTAACAGAGGCGTCCTTTGATAGATGCTTGCTTCAGATAAACCAAGATATCACAAGGAGGAGAACTCTGAAAGAAAAAAAAAATAAATATTAAAAAAAAAAATGAATTTTATCAATAATATTTCAAGAGTTGTTTACTCAAATGAGTAACAAAAAGTAATTCTAGAAGAGGACAACTTGAATAAGTTATACTTCGTGTATCAGAAGAGATACAAGTTATGTACTTACATTATTTCTTATTTCTAAATAAGCAGGGTGTACTTCTTCTGGAAGACTGTTAATGGATTGGTATGGCAGAAAGGTTAAGAATCCAAGAAATTTTGCAAGTAAACGTAGTGTTAACAAACAAGACTTTAATTCTCTTTTGATCTGTTTAAAAAAATAAAATAAAAATATAGTCTTCATATTTTAACAAGTGCTTTAATGTCAAAACAGTAATACATGTTAAAAAAATATTTTTAAATTCCATATAAAATTGCCATTATCTTGCATCAAAGAGCATGGAAAGGTATGATTATTAAAATTGAAATGCAAGAAACCTATACTTTATGGAGCTGGATTTTGTATTAGCAGTATATTCTAGTATACTAGAAATTAACACCAGCTTTATACATATGAATCTTTGGAAAGTGCCACCTTTTATTTGAATCCTGCATATGTTCATTAAATTTTGGACAGGACTCCTTATTTGATACTTTTGCTTATTTTAGAGGCAAGAGTATTGCATTAGCCTACAACTAAACATTTGTTCTCTACTATAGGTTTCAATGTATGCATACAAATTTCACATGAGAAAATGAAAAAGACTAAACACTTACATCACTAGAAGCATTTCCATTATCTTCATTTACACTTTGAAGAGATACAAATTGGTATTTATCAAGCTGAAGAGAAAAATATAGTAAAAATTATTTTCATTATAAGTTTTAGCTAAAAATCATTGGGTAACACTCAACAATTCTCTAGAAATATACTAAAAAAAAAAAAAAAAAAAAAAAAAAAAAAAAAAATGTATCACTTACTTCCAGTATCTTTGCTTTTAGGAGATCACTAATATGCTGATTAAATACATGATTGTTAGCAGAAAGGATGAAATCATGGAAAAACTCCTGGGAACCAGTGAATGATGGTGGAGGACTTGGTCCATTTGTACTAAGAGGAATTATAAACCTCTCCTGCAATCTAAAGAAAAGAAACAGTTAAAAATTTTGTAACTGAAGAAAATGTTAAAGTTAAATAAAAGTAAAAAATTGATAATGGATGATTTACTTTGGTATTTGACTATTTTTCAAAATAAAAGTCTTGAATAATTTGAAGTAAATAAAAATCCAATAAAACACAGAAGTAACCAAATTTACTTGAATATGGTAACTGACACCTGACAAAAAAAAAAAATAAATAAATAAATACACAACTTATATTATTTCACACTATACAATTATAGTTTTCCTTATACAACAGCAAAAAAAAAAAAAAAAAAAAAAAACCTTTTATATTTCTCAGGATTTGATTTTTTCAGTTGAGATATAAATGAAATGGAATCATCATCATCGTGTAATGCCACACAATTATCTTCTTTATACATCTGTTAAAAAGAAACAAAAATAATGAAATAAAGACCAGCTTATATATTCTATGCCTTAAATTTAATAAAGAAAAATGTACTCAACTTATGCAATTAAAATTTAAAATATATTGACAAATATAAAAAGCTCTAAAATATTTAACTTTTCTAAAATCAAAAGAATGATAAGCTTTAAACAAAAAGAATTTCAGTCTTCAGCTTTATTTTGAAAAAATTCAAGAAATAAAAATAATATTTTGTGTACAAAATGATTACAACCACATCAAAACTGCAAGTTGTTTTCTTTATTTTTCTTTTGTTAGAGGAAAAAAAATTTAAGTATTTTTCTTAAGTTTTTATACTATAACCATGAATCTTGTTCAATTGTAGACAAATCTGAAGCAAGTTTCTAGGCTAAAATTACCATCCAGGATTCAAAAATCGTGAAATGTTTCATACACTATTTTTCTTGTAATAAAAATGCCACATAATGAAACATTTTTTTAAAATCATGGTAAAAATTTTAGAAATAGCATAATTTGTTTTCAAATTGCAATCTATGCCACAGCACTATGTTCAAATACAGTATGAAAAAAAAAAAAAAAAAAAAAAAAAGAAAAAAAAAAGAAAAAAAAGTATAATGTGAATATTTGAACAATCTGAAACTAAATGATACTTACCATTATAAGCTGAGATATGAAGAGTTTGGCCAAATGCCAGTAGTTGGCCAATTCCATATCTGGAGAAAATGTAAGATGGATTTTCTTTTCTAGAGCACCACGAAAAGTCCATTGTGGCTTCTCATGGTTATCTTTCCACTCTCTAATAAGTTCATAGAAAGAATCTCTGCAAATTGAAAAATACAAATTTATTATATATATATATATATAAGGACATAAGCGTTTTTTGTTTTTTTTTCAACATCAAATCCTTATATTTATTTTTTTTTTTTTTTTTATAATTTTGGTAGCTTCATTGAAGCTCACATTTATTTTAGTCAAAAATATTTTATTTACCTTTAATATTAAAGTCTTATTAGGCTAGGCATGATTACTGGTCATCTGGGTAAACAATTTATTAAATGCTTTGTTTATAAAACCTAGAAGATTAAAGCTTTTTTGAGGGTAGTGGAGGTAGTCTTTTTGTGACATCAAATCCAACATTCAACAGTGACTGGTGAAAAGGCAAGTACTTCTACAGTTTGAGTGAACAGTTTTTACTCATGTTGCTATCACCAGATATTGCACCGACAAATTGACAGATTCTGGTCTTTAAAAATTTATACAATAAAAGAAAATGTTCCTAACAGAATATAGAGTTGTAAGAAAAAAATATTCTGGGAGAATTAACTTGTTTGAAAGATGGTAGAAGACAGAGGCAATACTTAATAAAAAAATATGTAGAAAAGAATTTTTTTTTTTTTTATTACAACTAGAAAAGCTATCTGGTTGACCCAATAAATTTAAAATTGTGTATAATTACCTTTGTGCTCTGAACATAGAAAATGATTTGGGTGTTGGGAAATTATTTCGGTTATCTGTTTCTGCTTGGAATGAGACACCACCAATTGAGGACCGAGGCAAAAGAGGAGAGAGCTTAAAAAGATAAAGTTTAGGCAAAAAATAAAAATTTAGATTTTTTTTTTTTTTTTTTTTTTTTACAGCATGCATATACAATCTCTCTACCTACAATACCTTTGTAATACATTTGCTGACTTCTACAAATTCTATAGAGAATCATTTTGAAAAATGTAGACATTTGTTCTTTGATTTACCTATGATATAGCAAATGGAAGAATGACAACTGGAACAGTTGGTTATTCATCTCAAATCAGCCAACGGCCATGAGTGACCCTGTCAGAAAAATTCACAAAATGTTTCTTTACATTTATTGATCAGTCCCAAATATTATATCTATATCTTTAGTTTTAAAATTAGAGCATGTTGAAATTTCACAGCATTTGTGTTCTGCTAAATAAGGCATTTCAACAAACTTCTGGCATTCATAGCTCCAAGGATATTGTATGTAGTGGTTTGAAATTCAAATTTTTGGAAAGCTCAGATACAGCTTGAAATTTTTCCAAATGTCATACCGTTTAGTATTAGTTCAACTTATCTCGCAGATCTTTCCAACAAAAGGTTAAACTAAAGTATTTCCAGTAGTCATATAACATTTCATACTTAAAATTCTTATCCAGCTTGTTGCACCAAGTAAAAATCTATATAAAAATGTGACAAGATGATAAACTACCACCCATGAGAGATCTTCCAATTAATTTTATTTGTATTGACACAATAGCATTGAAGGCTTTCATAACATGGTGAAAAAAAATAAAATATAAAAAATAAATTTTTTTCAAAATTCCAGAGTAAGTCAGAGTGCTGACTTTTGTGTTCCACCACATTGCAAAGTAAGCATTTATTTTCAAAGTACTTTCCTTAAAAAAAAAACAAACAAAAAAAAAAAAAAAACAACAGTGTAAGGTTCAATGAAGCACAGACAACTTTATGCACAACTGAAAATCAAATAAAATAAAAAATATTTTTATTTCTCATCTTATTGAGAAATGACAGGTGTGTCAGAAAATTCCAATTTTAAATCTTTCCCATGCTTCCATTTGGTCAAAAAACTCATGCACACAGTGTGCAACAGCAAAATTGTCCAAATTGTGTAATTGCCCATCCCACAAAACAAAATGTTTTTAAATAAGATGCTTAGCCATCTTGACACCATTTGTATTAAGGATAAATGAAAAACCCTTTAAATTATTTAGTCAGAGAACAGGTTAAAACCTTTTTGTGTCAGCCTCACTATATATATCTTTCCAACTGAGAGAAGAAAGATCATTCAGGCCTTCAATAATGATATCAATATTCATACTCTGGCATCCATCTTCAAATTTCATTCAAGAACCATCAAGGGAACAGTGAATAAGTTTAAAAAGGAGAGAACAATAAAGAAAACTGGATCAGGAGGTCACAACAGGAAGAGGGAACATCATTTCAACTTAAAGCTAAAGAGATCAATTCGAAAAGATCAAACTCAATCCAACAGATGTTTGGCACACGAGAGTGGGAGTTTCAGCTATGACGGTCTAAAGAGCAGTGAAAGACTTGAAAATGAAAAAACCTGTGAGGTACCTAGTTATGTCAGAACATAAGTTAGAAGCTTAGAAAGAACGAAGATCATAAGTTGGAAAATGATCCTGGAATAATCTTCTGCACAGGATTCATACGCAAACAGACGTATTCTGGCTTCAGATCCTCTTGAGAGACAATATCACTTTCAAATGCAAAAACCCTGCAAAGGTAATGGATTTTGCTTGTGTGGCTTGATGGCAAGAAGATGCCATTGATCATGTTTGAGAAGGATGAGAGACTGATAGGAGTTTGCTATAGTCAAATTTTGAAAAAGATAAAAAGATCAGGATACTTTCTGAATATACAGAGGCTAAAGACAATCAAAACCACAACAAAAATCAATAAGGCCTTTAAATTTACATTCCAGCAAGATGGAGCTCATTGTCACATGCACAGTGGCTCAAAATTTTCTCAAGAATGAGTTCAAACAGGTTTTGGGATAAGGAAACTTGGCCTCTTTCATTGGAAGTTTTGAACCCCTTAAACTTCAGCATCTGGAATGAACTGGCCAGAAAAGCTTGTGAGGAAGAGGGTTGTGGAAGCTATTGCCAAAGGTGGAGTAACTCTTGATGCCTAACAGTTTGGACTTGTGCCAGAACTGTTCTTAATACCAGTATTTAAGCTCCTATTTGAACTATTCCAACCTGCTCATGAGCTTCTAATCCTTAGCTATGATTAATTAAAGATGAACGGGTCATTTTCATTTATGACCGATTTCATCATGAAATTTCTGTTAAGCTTGGAGAGTAAGTATACATTCTTATTGTTGAAAGAGTTCAATAGCATGTTAAAAAACCCAGAGAATTCCAGCAAGATATTTTTAATCATTTCTAAGATGCATGGCTCAAAGCTAAAACTATTGGACAATTTTGCTGTTACATCCGCAGTGTGTGTGACCTGTCTTTCTTTGTTAACGAACTCCTATAGCTTTGGAGATGGAGACCCCACCCCACCCAATAACTATATATATTCTGAAACTACATTAACCAGGGTACTTGGATAAGTATATTTCATTTTGACCAAAGGGGTCCTCTCCCACCACTCCTGGAAGGCACAGATAATTCAGCTATTATTATTATTGTGTGTGTGTGTGTCTTTTTTCAACTTTATTCTTAGAGGCTATAGCCTAACATATTTTGCCAGTGTGTATTCATTCTCCATACATGTACATATTATAAAGAAACCTATATAGTATATACATGCACTTCCTATGGTATTCACGTGTGGTCATAAGAGCTTTTTTTTTTCATATATATCACCACCTTGCATGGTGTATGCAAGGAGTGATTTGTTTAGTACTTGTTTAAATTTGTCAATGATTTTTTTTTTTTTGTATTTGGAAATAAGAGTAATCATCTGTTTGATATATTGGCATAATTTTCAAGTTATTCTTGTTGAATTTGTGGATGTGTTGTGACACAGAGTTTTCTATTGTCTGGTAATTTAATGTTGCTTTTGTGCAGGGAAACCATTTAGTGCTTGAGTGATACCTATATTCGTTGCCTTTTGTGATCCCGAGTGCATAAATTAGATTTTTGGAGTTACAGTTGAAGTTATTCTTGTGAATGTTGTTGTGGGGGTTTTTAAAAGTATAGGAATTTCCCCTCTATAATTACATCACAAACCCCATATGTTCTATGGTTGCATTTTGTGACTCCCTGTATTGTGTGTTGACTAAATTTGGATGAGGTCAAAATGTGTTTTAGTTTTTTTGATTGGCGTTTGCTTTTAATTATTTTGGTTGTTTTTAGTATATCTTATACTTTGTCATTCTTAAGTAGGTCTAGATTTCTGTAAATAGTTCTATATTGTTCTTGTATATTGAGATCTATGCTAGAATTTGCTGCTGTGTTTTGTAGATGGTCTAAAGGTATTTTTTCTGCTAATTCAAAACACTTGTTTATTAGTAGTGTGAGGTATCCTTTTTGAGAGGATCACTTGTTTATTAGTAGTGTGAGGTATCCTTTTTGAGAGGATCACTTGTTTATTAGTAGTGTGAGGTATCCTTTTTGAGAGGATCACTTGTTTATTAGTAGTGCGAGGTATCCTTTTTGAGAGGAACACTTGTTTATTAGTAGTGCGAGGTATCCTTTTTGAGAGGAACACTTGTTTATTAGTAGTGTGAGGTATCCTTTTTGAGAGGAACACATACTCTTCTAGGAATTTTTTTGGATGGATGTTTGTTGGTCACTATAGTTGAAATCCTACATGCTGTGGAATAGGGGGAGCATTTTAGACGTTTGTTTTGGGTAACATTTCTTAAAATGAAGATGTTCATGTCTGTAGGTTTGTGATAGATACGTGATATGTTTATTTCTATTTTTGATGAGTATCTAAAAAAGGCAGTTTGCTAAAGTTATGTTCTTGGGTAAATTTAATCTTCAGGCATTGGTTTTGACACTGACATACAAGCACATGCATGTGTAATTAAATGACAAAAAATTCAATGTAACATTTTTATCCTTCAAAAGGACTTCAGACTAATGTTTTTAATGATGGGAGCATATGTAGAAGTAAACACTTTAAATAATCCACATTGTAATAGCAATGGTTTTGTTATGAAAGGTAAAATGAGGTAGGAACCTGAATTTACCATTGCACTTTCTATGCATTTGATTCTTAAGTTACATTTTCTACAATAAATGTCACAAATACATAGATGAAATTTGTAAGGATTTAAATAAAAATATATGAACACAAGTTTGTTTTTTTTTTAAAGAAATGCAGTTTTAATTAAGTTAATTTTTAAGGTGAAAATACACAGAAAACATTTCCAATATTTTGCAGTGAATTTATGTCCAGGTTTGTTCAGCATTCCACCTTAAAAACACTGCTATTATCAGGTGGGATATTTAAAAATTAGTGATAAAAACAGAAGCATTAAGAAAATGAAACAAAGTGACCCAGACAGAAATTTAATATTTAAAAATCGTGTGTGTATCTACAGCATTTTTCTTCAACTATAATTGACAGCTATTTATACAGCTTTCCTTAGCTTACATGATTCCATGAATAAATACACAAACTTTTGAAGAAATTCTTCAAAGATGAAACAGAATTGTTTCTATTTTCTAACACACACTAAAAAATTGTTACTGATACCACAATTTTCAAATATGTTGTTTTCTGTTCAATCAAAGGCATGGTTAATTACTTTTAGAATATTAATATTTATGTCTTTTGAATGTATGATTCAGGATATGTAAATGTAACCATCTGATGAGAGGTTATAAGCTCTGGTAGCAAGCAGTAGTGATAAAATTAACCTAGATGAGACTAGATATTGGGCAATTTCAGTCATTTTTAAGAAAAGTTTCAATGTTCATATGCTATAAAATACAATAAGCTATTTATAAACAGCTTTATTTCTTTTAAATGAGTGGAGCCCAGTATTCAGTCCAACTACAAGCCCTTTAATACTTGTATTAATATTGTCATTAAGAATAGAAACTAGTTAATTTTTAAGAAGTGAAAATAAACACTTAAGACCTTTACTTATGAATATCAAACTTATTTTTTAGTGTTCTTACCTGTGTAGAAGAATCTTTATTTTCCTGGATCTTACACAAGCATTGTTTCAATACAGGTGAAAAGGATTCTACCCTAGGGTTATCACTAAGCAGTTTCAATACAGTTGGCCCCAATGATGGTAATAACCTAGAGAGAAAAATAAAAAAATTTCCTTTGTAGTTACAAAACTTAATTATCTACCCTCAACTCAATTTATGCACATATCAAGAAGTAATAAATCATATGACAACCTGGCTAGAAACACAAAATGTAAGTTGCTTCACCAGTTGGTGTGCCAATTTAGAAATGACTGGATATTTACTTTACACCTCCATTCCTACCCCACTTTACTGTTCATAGTCAAATCACTGATGCAAAGTATGACCATATCAACTATCAAGTAAGATTTATTCACTTTCTCATCTCTGCAACTTGGTATCAAGTTTGTTAGAGGAACATACTAGTTTCTCATTTCTGTAAATATATAGCTAAATTTTTGTCTTAAATGTTATCCACTTGTCTTTTTATTTACCCATACATACAAGTGTTACAGTATGCACAATATAGTAATGCTATAGTAGGGTAATAATATACAGATTTTTTTTTATGTGCACAGAAGGCATGATTTAATGGTACAAACTTTTAAAAGCAGAAAAAAAGTGAACTTACCATAAAAGTTTTTCAAGAACTTTCAAGCTAAAATATACAACATTGTGAATGGATCTTAAGAAGTCATGTCCAATGCAATCTGTAAATAAAAAATTAAATACAGGTTTATAGAAAATCATAAAAGCCATAAATGGATGAATATATTTCACCTCGAGCACACAATGGATTATAGAGAGTGAAGGTGAGAGAAAAGAGTATGTGAACTGAGAAAAAGATAAAAGCTGAATAGGATTCAAGAAGATAGATGGTGATTGACATTGCATTTACATTTTTGAAGATCAGTTATCAGAAAGGAGTTCCACAGGTGAAAAACTTGGAGCAGAAATGGTGGTTACATTTAATTAATTCAGCAGTAAAAGGGTGGGACCTAGATGCCAATCTAGGAGCACGCTTTAAATTCATGTAGTCCAGGTACAAGGAGAGAAAAAAATGCTCATCAGAGCAGTTGCTATGAAAATATTTGTAGAAAAGACAGGGGAAGCCACATGTCAGTGAGAAAGTG
This sequence comes from Acanthosepion esculentum, assembly GCA_964036315.1. Lineage (NCBI taxonomy): Eukaryota > Metazoa > Mollusca > Cephalopoda > Sepiida > Sepiidae > Acanthosepion > Acanthosepion esculentum. Next base: position 40,733,659 of record OZ038520.1, read on the forward strand.
GCTGAAGTTGAGATGCCAGGTCAGGACCAATCACATTACAGATCCTGTTTTGTCAAGAACCTCAAAAAGTATAGCAGTAGCACTAGACCAGACGCGGCAACAGTATTCAATACATGGTAGATTTGTAAAAGCACGAGTTGGACTGCCCCCCCCCCCAAAAAAAAAAACAACCCTGGCAGTGACCCCACTTTCCTTGCAGTAGATACAACTATTAATTCTATGTAGTTGTTCCACTTCATCAGTTGGGGGAAAAAAAAAAAAAAAAAAAAGAAAATGAGGCAAAGGTGCAGTGTTTTGCTCTCCAGCAGTCTAGCATCACCCATGTTCATGGTGGACAGGAAAGTTTCTCTATGGTGGTTAAATAAGAGCAGTTTCATTTGGGAGGCATTCAAATTTATGAGCCATTTACTGCCCCAGTTAACCTGACTGCTGTTCTTGAAAAGGACCACCAATCTTTGGTTAACTGTCAGCTCTGATGGATTGGACATTGAGACAGAGATAAATGGTAGTGTCATCAGCATAAATGCCTATCTGGAAACTGGTGACATCAGGAAGGTCATTGATGAAGATCAGAAACAATTTAGGATCCAGGATAGAGCCTTGGAAACACCCACATTTGTACGAAAGGATCTGGAAGCAAGCCTGTTCAAAACGGCTTTCACTTCATGATTTGATAGGAATGATAGGATTAAATCAAACAATTGTCCAGTAATACTGTAGTGCTAAAGCTTTTGTAGATGACTGATATGCCAAACCCTATCAAACACCCTAGAGATATCTAGAGCGACATTATGAAGGGATTGATATACATATTCAGTGATGGCCATTAGCACATCAGTGATAGACCTGACGAAATGGAAACTATATTGTTTGCCAGAGAGTAGGTCATGAGAGTAAAATGCTTAACCACTTCAGCATTGATTAAATGCTCAAATACTTTGCCAAAAAGCAGGAGACTAATAGGGCAATAGTTAGAGAGGTCAGAAGGTTCTCCAGAGTTCTTAAAATCAAGAACTATAGAAAAGGACTTCCAACAAGTTGGAAAGTAGGAAACAACAAGGCAATAGTTGTAGAGTTTGGAGAGAACTGGAGCCAGCTCAGGAGCACATTTCTTTAGGATGATGGCTGGGATCCAGTATCCTCCACTTATCCTTATGGGATTTTGAAGAATCTTAGAAGCAGAATTTCAAAAATTCTATCAATTTGTTTATTATTTGCTTAAGACTGCCAATAATTGAGAAGAAAAAAAAAAAAAAAAAAAAAAAAAAAAATAGATAACCATTTCTCTACTGCTAATATATTGTCTTCAAGTATTATTAGATCAATATAAAGTAGATCCATTGCAGCTGGCAAAGTGGTTACCCTCAAATACTCTATTCAAAGTAACTATACATATATAGAAAATTACCAACTATTAAGGTCAAACTTATTCAATCCTCATTGAAGCCAGTTCCATAGACAAAAATCTACAGCAACATTGAGGAAAAAAAAAAAAGTCCATATAGGAATAAGATGGATATACCTAACAGCCTAAACACTAGAAACTATTTAGGATAAAAATTAAAAAAATAATCAGTAATAAAAGATGAAAATATGCATTTTACTAAAGTAAAAATTATATGACTAATATCAGTATAAATTAAGAAAAAGTATATTTTTGATAATTCAACAGCCAACCAAACATGGCATTTAATTCACTTTTCTTAAAACATTATTCCTCACCTGTTTCATCAATATCTTCTTTGGTACATCTGACAACTAACAACTGGACCAAAAAAAATATTTCTACTGTTAAGTTGGGAAAGAGAGAAGCTGGAAAAAAAAAAACAAAACAAAAACAAAAGTTAAAATTAACCTGACCAGGTCAACATGATCAAACCTACAAACTAAATTTGTCAAGTTTTATTATGATGCATAAAATATCAAAAAACACAAAAATTCGATATCTGTCTATATTTCCGAGATGAGATGTAATGTAAATAGTGTACATAATTCGGACTATTGTCTGAATCTTTGTTGCCATATTTATCACAACGTTTCAGCCATTGTACACTCCAGCCTTCTTCAGGTGGTTGGAATGTCAAACTGAACCCTTTATTTTGCTCAAGGACACCTGGCACAGTGGATAAAGGTGTTAGTTAGATCCAGTGACAAGACCCAAAGAGTGTGAGTTCAATACCTGGTTATGGTGGTGGAGAACTTTGACAGGGTAATTAACAGGATATAACTGATAACTGACATCCATTAGACATGATACATGGAACTAAAACAGTCTGCCCCCAGTGAGCAAAATACAGTGTTCAGTTTGATATTCCAACCACCTGAAGAAGGTGGGAGTGTACAATGGCCGAAACATTGTGATAAATATGGCAACAAAGATGAGGACAATAGTCCAAATGTAAATAGTGTACAAAAATTTGATTTTTAGAAAACAATGAGTAGAAGTATATAGTAATAATTTGTTTAAATTTTACCATATAAAAAACTAATTGGTACTATTAATGAATTTTAATTATGCTTCATATAAAGACACAAACAAATTCCAAACTAGAAAATTTGTCCTAATGAATTACAATGCTCAACATGACAAAACTTTCATTATATGAAATTACAGCATTACAATCCAGACAGTGTTTTGTGTCAAGTTTTTGACCACAAAAATGTGAGAGAACAGAGAGATGTTTTATACTTTAAATTGGTAAATATTTAGGAAAATTACAAAAAAATCATTTCTTAATCTCAAAGTGATAACCAAGAAAAAAAAAAAAAAAATTCAAATTAAAAATTTTCAAATGCAGTATACAAAAGTAAAGAGGAAACCAATTTAAAATAAGTAAAAAGCCTAAAAGTTTTATTTTTTAATGAATTTTGTCTTGCACTTTAGGAAAAAAAAAAAAAAAAAAAAAAAAAAAAAAAAAAACAGCAAAGAGTCTCTAAAGTTGGTATCCATTTACAGAAAATACTAATGTCAAGAGATTTTTTTAGTTTTAGTGCTGCTTTAGCATATGTCCAGTGTGACCTACCACCACATTTGTATCCTACATTATCTAACGGAAGGAGGTATGCCATTTCTTGCTGTATCATAAAATTTAAAAATAAAAAGTTATAAAATAAAATTGACTAAAAACTCATAAAACATGACATTTGAATCCTCTAAATAAAAACATTCCCAATGTTTTGACACGAAAAAGTCAAGACAATGCCTTAATAATGTAGGATACTAATGTAGTAATAGGACACATACCAAAGCAGAACCCGATTTGGTAAGACACACGCTAAAGCAGCACAGATTTTTTTTTTTTTTTACCTCCCACCATTATGCATATGTGTAGGCAATTTTAAAATCTGGAAGCTTAAAATTTCCAGAGATAACCAGAGATTAGGTTTTTCATGATAGTAAAAACTGAGTTTCTAATCAGAACAAAAAATAAATATAAAGCAACTTTTAGACTTATAAAAATAGACTAATGTAAAAATACACTAGTATCATAAGAATTAGCATTAAACTTTGTAAATTCAATACCTAAATATTTTCTCACACAATCTCCCCACACCCAAATTGTCACCGGCTGAGAGAAATAAAAATATATTTACCATGAAGGCATTCAGAATACAACTCTGTGAGAATATGTAATTCCTCAAGGTGAGTGACAAAATTTAGGTTAACTTCAACAGAATCTTTTACATCTGTGCTTGGTTGTTTATTAGAATAAAAACAATGTTTGCTTGGAGAAACATTCCAATTGTTTGGAGAAAACAAAATCTGACACCCTTCCATTCGGAGGCTAAAAAAAATAAAAATAAATTTTAATTTAAAAAAAAAAAAAGAAAAAAAAGATTAAGTTAAATATTTTAAGCAAGTAAAAAAAAATAATAAATAAATAAAAATATCTAAAAATTAGCAGATTAAAGTACTAATATTCAGTAAATCAAAAACAAAACATGACTTTTAATGAAATTTTGTTTAACTTACCTCAACAATTCTCTCTCCTTCATGCTTGCAGATATATTACTCTGAAGATTTTCTTGATTTTTAGCAAAAACATTTTTTTCAGGCTTAATTTCAGGCATTTGTTTAAATGCTTCATTTTGTTTACGTTCCATCCCAGCCTGAACAGGTGTAGGTTTAATTCTTCTTGACGGTTTCATTTGTCTGAAGAAATTAAGAGTTTGAAATTATAATTGGCACATAGTAAAAGAAAACCAACCACATAGAGCAATGCAGAAAAGTCCCACACAGCAAATGCAAAAGAAAAAAAAACAAAAAAAAACTGACATCTCATTTTAAGATATTTACCAAAATTACAAAAATATCTGAATACTAAAGAGTAAATTTATTTAATAAAATCACCATTGGTTTCAACCCTGGTCTCCAGACGACTTTGGAATCTCCTGCATAGTCTCCTAATTCAAGTTGGTGAATGCTGCCATAAGCCTTGCCTTCAGTTCATCTTTGGTTTTAAAAGTTTTGTTGGCCTCAACTGTGCCCCACATAATAATTAAGCGAGTTACAAGTCTGGAGTGTTAGGTAGTCAGATGTAAGCAATGATGTAGCAGAATTGTCTGACAGCCATGACTGGGTTCTCCTGCTTGTGATATGGTGCAGAATCCTGTTGCCAGACATAGGGTCTTCCAGCAGCTACCTATTAATTCAGAGCAGCACTACCTCCTGAAGACACTTGATATAGGCCTCTGTGTTGAATGTTGCCCTCAAACCAATAAAATCTGGGAGTTTTATTCAGAACAATCAGAGTAGGTTTTCCAAGCTGCAGTACCTTTGTAATCACCATTAAACAAACACTTTTCAAATCCCAATACACAAACACACTGAAATGGCACTATTGGAGCTTCCAGCACAAATGCCAAGTGGCATAGCATACCATTTCCAAGTTTCTGGCAGAGTAAATTGGATCATGGTTTTTGTTTTTTTTATACAAATGATCTCCAGCTTACAAAATCAAACAACACACAGCTGACAATGATTTTGCTGATAAATTAAACATGAAGCCAAAGCAAGATTTATGCATTAATTTCAAAACAGTCCAGAAAAATCAGACTAATCCAGATGGAGAATATCAATAATAACAGATAGGACAATCTTAATAGACTTGCACTATCCAAACTCATATTGGAGGGATAGGATGCTCTGTATGAGAAATACAATAGTGACAAAAATCCAATACATCAATGGATTTATGTAGTGTAGACTCAACTGTAATTTTGTAAAATCAGTTCATATCTTGTTTTATTTTAAACATTCATTTTCTTCAAATACATTCTATAAGATTTCTGATAAGAGATATGGGACACACCTGAAACTTGCAGATGTTGAGAATACAGTCAATAACAAACATTCTGTGATTATATATTGTACAGTAATACACGAGTGTTCCAAAGGAAACCCAAGATAGATTTAAAAGGAAAAAAAAAAAAAAAAAAAAAAAAAAAAATCACTATGGGGCATATAAAAATTAATTAGTTTTCTCCCACTATTCTGTAGGGTCCAACAACTATGAAGCTAAGCTGAATAATTTGGGGGTTTTTTTTTTTTTTTTTTTTTTAAATGGTGTTCACCTAAAGCAAGACAGTATAGCCACTAAGACAAGTGGTTTCTGGGTGTGGAAGAATTAGAAACATTACTAAGGAGTGAGAACAAAAGAGTAATCTAGAGCAATTGACATCACATTTAAATTTTTAAAGATTTAAAATTGACTAGAAAGCATGAAGCCAAAAGGTAGTTTCACAAATGAGAAAAGAAACAGTTACATCAATGAGACCAAGTTGTCAGTCTAGTACTGCGCTTATATTCATAGTCTAAGTACTATAGCAAAGAGCTCATCCAAACAAAATTATCATGAAAGTGTTTATAGAAATGACACAGTGACAACTTTATGGCAGTGGGAAAGTGATTGAAGCACAGATGCCAGATCAGGACCAATAATATTGCCAAAAAGGAGATATATAATCAGGAATACCGGACCATATGTGGCAAAAATATTCTAAGCATGGATGAATGGTAGACATATGCAAGATAGATTCTGGAGAGAAAAATTGTTATGACAGTGAATCAACATTCAGAGCAGCTGATGTAACAATGGATTCAATGAAGTCTTTCCACTTAATGTCAGCCAAAGAAAGTACAACAAATCTCCCCTGGAGGTTAGCATCAGCCATGATTAATAGATAGCAGTTTAGTTTTAGAAGCGTTAAAATTAACAAACCATCCTTTATTCCAGTTAACAGGCTGAAGGTAGTTTTTGACATCAGCTGCTAATTTCACCTTATTGAGCTGAACCCACTTACTAACGAGACAGGAGTAAATGGTTGTGTCATTAGCATAGATGATAAGTTGAGAGTTGATGTCATTGGAAGGTCATTAAGGAAATTTAAATACAAAGTAGGACTAAGGATAGATCCATAGGAGACACCTGCATTAATGCAAAATGATATGGAAGAGTGGCCATTCAGGATAGCTTTCATTTCATGATTTGATAAGATTGGATCAGTTCAAAAATTTGTCCAGAGACATTGTAACTTTGATTTATGAAGAAATCCTGTCAAAAAGTTCTGAAACGCCCAAAACTACAACCCAAACTTCCCGTTATCTAGAGATTGATACACTTTCCACAATTATTGTCAGTATATCAGCAGTTGACCTGGAGAAACAAAAACTATTGTGTGTTTGAAAAAAAGGCCTCATGATGCTTAACCAATTTTGCATTGATTATGGTCTCTAGTAGTTTCCAAAAAGTGTTAGTAGACTAATAGGCCAATAGTTGGAAGGGTTGAACAATACAGAATTCTTAAAAACTGAACAACAGATGATTTCCAACAGTCAGGAAAACAAGAGGAAAATCAGAAGTGTCTTTATAAAACTGGGAAACCAGTTTTCAGCCAAATAAGTACACAGAATGCAAAATTATGACAAAGTTTGCAAATCATATAGTTGACATGAAAATCCATGCAAACTTTAAGAGGCTGTAACTTCTGAACTACACATCAAATGAAGATGAAATTTTCAGATTTTTTCTTTAGAGTAGGGCATCTTCATAATCTGATAGTGTGGCTACAGGATTTTCCAAATACTGGTTGAGTTGTTATAATAGAATGCACTTAGATTGCACACAGTATCCATATTAAAAAAATGATTTGGCTATTTGGGCTTCCTTAGCAAAGGTTATGCTTTCTGGCAGTTAACAGCAAAGTAATAAAGGAAGCTTAATCCTAGGAATTCCAATCTGTGGTAACACTTTCCTCATAAATGTTCCACGTGGGGTAGAGGGTTACAGAGTAAAAGGCACCAAGTAAGGTGAAGTAAAGAGCTACCAGAAGTGGAAGATAAGGAAAAGTCTTTAAAAAGGAACCAAAAACCCAATCCTAAACTGTAAGACAAACCTCTATTGCTGTTAAAAAAAAATCTGAGAAGAGTGTGTATTGGATGATAGGCAAACCTATTACAATTTTTGTCCTTGACACACAGGTTTATTTTATACAGGTTTCTTAAAGCATAATAGAGAAAAAAAAGAAACATCCAGAAATGTGACTTAAGTTGTGTACCAAAGTTTTTTTTAATTTTATTTACTCTTAAAAGTGTACACTGAAAAATTTTGCATGTACCTAAATTAAATAGCCCATTTGAGGAAGCAATAAAGAGAAAGCGCTTTAGATTGAAGTGTTACATTATTAATCCATTATGAGGTCTTAATCTTTCATTAATTACAATTTTAGATAAATTAAGATGTACTTCAGATTCATTTACTTTAAAAGATTAAAATTAAAAATAATCTCACCTTTATTTAGCGCTATCCCCCCCTTCTCCATTCAGGTTTAAAAATTAACTCAAGTTTGTAATTGTAAATAACTTAAAAATTAGTAAGACCAGTCTCTTATAGAAGCATATAGTAAGGTAAAAGGTGTCACTTACGCTTGTGTTTTTTGCTGGTCATTTGATGGTATAACATTATGTCGATTATCCAGAAAATGTAGTGGCTTTTCTTTCATTTGTTTTACTTCTGGAGGTGAAGGTTTTCGTCGTTTCTTGTTAACCAGTTTGAAAGATAATGAAAAAGGCTGCTCAGAATTGGCATTATTATTATTGCTATTATCATTATTGCTCCAGGTGTTTTTACTGTCATTTATAAGGAAATCACTGAGGCAAATAATCTTTGTGCTTTTTTTAAAACGTCTATTGAGAGCATTTTCATCATTCTTATGTGTTGCTGAAGGATGCAATTTGTTTGAAACCATTCCCTGGGGAGTATTAGTAAATTTTTTTGATAACGGTTCAATTTGCAGTTGTGGAAATTCTTCAGCAAAATTTGTAAATGGCTTGCTTTGGGATGTGTCATCTGGAAACAACTGGACTCTTTTACAAGAAAGAGTCCGAACTGTAGGGTTAGGAGTGGATATTTGTGGTTTTGCCTTTTGCTTCCACTTCACAGGAGAGGGACTTGCAGATTTTGATTTCTGGAGCAAATGAGAAGTCTGTCCTCGCAAATAGTTTAAGAGATAAGGTATGAACTCTCTTCTTTCGTTTTGAAATGATAGCAGCACTTCAGGAACATCAGTCTGTCATAAAAGAAAATATAATTAGATTTAATAGATATTTTTTTTAAAACTAATTTTATTGCATGTCTGAGCATTTTAAAAATAAAAAAATTCATATGAACTTAAAATAATTTCTAGATTATTTTTAAACATTAAATATATTAGTGGATATGTGTACAAGTACTGTCATTTAAACAATTTTAATTTATGTATCAGCCTTTAAGAGTCTTAAGCATGGCATGGTTCAATCTTGGATATACCCTTTGTAGGAAAAACAAATAAAAAACAAAATGTTACATTATTTAATGTGCTAGAATGGATTAAAAAAAAAATACTTTGGTCTTTCTTTCTTTCGGTGATAAAAACAGTTTTCATCATGCTATGCTCTTTTTTTTTTTTAGCAAAATTGAAAAAAGTGTAGGTACCTAATTTTAAATTAAATACATTATGAAATGGACAAAGTCCGACAATTATTTTTTTTAAGAAATTTTTTTATAGATACAAATATTTAAGTAAATACTCTGAGGACGCACATTTTCTATGAAAATTTCTCGGACATTCAGGCCGGTAACCCGTAAATGTTAATTTCAAAATACAGTTTATAAACAGATCATTTCCATTTACTTAGTTAAATATTTGTATCTAAAAAAAGAACGTATAAACATAAAAAAAAATGTCTTAAAAAAATAAATTCTTAATCTAAATTTATGGAATTCAATAGGAATACTAAATTCACTTTATCAAAATAGCTTGGCAGACCATTACTATTCTAAACTCTAAAAAAGTGATGGATTCCCGATACTTAAACTTTGTAAATGAGCAGATAGTGTTTTTCTTGTAAACAAAGATTTATCTCCTCTTAACGTAGTAACACGAAATAAAAAACTTTAGTGTTACTGTTAAGTTAAGTAACCAAATTATTCCTTAGTTCTAGGCTCTAGCTATACGAAAGAAGGGCGTATGTGGAGTGGAAAAGTTCACAAGTGTGTCTTGCTTGCTTTATGCAAGAATTTAAGTATCTCCACAAAAATCGCTAAAAAAATCAGTACCGTGATGAAAAAATGCTCCCAAAAAATTGAAAAAAGTTTTATCGCCAAAATGTTTGCGTTTTTTATTAAAGTTTTTAATCCTTTGTAGCACATTCGAAATTTTGGCTAAAAATTTTTTTTTTTTTTGGCCAAAGATTTTTAGTGGGTATCAGCTCTGTTACCCACTAACTCAAGAAATTCAACGTAGTAAATTTTATCTTTATTGATTAGTTAAAAGAAGTCTTTCAGGAATAAATCATCGATTTTTGTAAAATCGATTTGGCTACTTAAAATTGAACCAACCGTGGAATTTTCTTTATGAAGTTGAAAGTACTACTGTTTTTATTTCGGGAAGGAAATTAAAATGCATTTTAAATGTCCCCCCCCCCCCCCCACTAACCATTATTTTTTACGGAAGGGCTCCGTTGACATCCGATAGAAGGAGAGTAGATAAATCGATGTTTGGATAAGGAAAAAAAGTCTGAAACTGAACCCGTTTGTTCCTTTCGAGTTCAAGAACGAAACTGAAATGAACAAGTTTAGTGTCCGAAGTTTTTATTTTTGGCATACGAAATTACTTAAGCCAACTCGATTGCTTTACCTAGCCTCATACTCTGAACAAGTTTTCCATAAATTTGCAATTCATTATCAAAGAATTGTTCATGAAGAGGCAAAGCAGCGTTTAACAAACAAAAAAGATAAATATCGGTTTGTTCTTTTTAGAAGTTACACATACCATCTTGATAAATAATGGCTTTTTATTACATATCGATTTTTTTTTTACTGACAAGTTTGAGGGGGCAATACGGACTGAACAAGGTGTCCTAACTAAATTAAAAATATTTAAAAAAGTAACAGGTCGTTTCAAAGTTGCATTTTTAGTTATGGGTTCGAATCTTACGGCTTTGCATTTTGTTTTGTTAACAGGTTATCATGCCTAAATTATCATCAATGACTTCAGCAGATCGGTTTCGAGATCACGTCGTTTTATTTTGCTTAACAAACAAAAACTTTGTTTTTACGAACAACAAAGACAAAAACTAAGTTTTTACTTTTTTTTTATACTCAGCTATTTTTATAAAAACTTTTCTGGATAAAGTTAACTTTTTTCGGTTATCCAAAAATTCTTTGGGAGATAAACAGTTGTTAGTAATAACGGAGAAGTAGAAAAAATTTTTTTTTTTTTTTTTTTTAAGTGAGTGTGTGTGTAATTATCATTCATTACAGTAACTTAAGTGATAAATCTACGTACTTTTTATTTTTTTTACTGTGTGTATAGAAATTATCCAAACCAAATGGTTAATTCCAAACGCCTTTTCGACTAATAATTAATTAGCCATTTTCAAACACAAGATGAAAATGGCTAATTAACCGAGAGTGCCTGGAATTAACAATAATTTGGATAATTACTACGCAAACTAAGTCTCCCACAAAATTTAAATCCCTTGACTTTATATATAAAAAAAAAAATAAAAAAAAATAAAAAAAATGTAGAGCATGTTCGTTGCTGCCGAAAAATACACAACTTGGAACAGCTATAATTTAAAATTAGCACAAGTGGTGATGAGGGGTATACAAAAATGTAAAGTTGACAACACTAAAAATTAATGTAGAAAGTAGTTACAATAGTGAATACTGTGTAACAGGAAGCTGGGAGTTAATTTTCTTTATTATTTAAAGTTCAACATGGTACCAAACTATTAACCGGTAACTTGTTTTGCTTGAAGAAATAAAAATTTCATTGATTTTTAAAGTGATATTAAAAACTATGACATTTTTAAGTAAGATAATCACAAAAAAGATTAATGTTAGCATTTTGGAAACTAAGTTAACTAAAAAAAGTAGGGGGTAGCATATTTATAAATATTGTTTACATTTTTTTACGATAAGTTTAACTGACAGACAGTCCGTTACATTATTTACACATGATTTCAAAGGACTGAAAGAATTAAGTTTATAAGTAAGTTCACGAAGTTTATGCCGACAGATTATCATTAAATGAAATAAGTTACAATCACTGAAGAGAAAAATACATTCAATTAATTACCTGTTGTGTTTCCATTTGTATCCATGAGACAACGTGGTCTGGCTTACACCGGCCTTTAAAGAGAAACTCTAATACATTTGCCATTTCTCTTGTTAAAATTGATTAATGCTTACCTCCTCTCCTTCTTTTTTCCTTCAAAACTAAAAATATTGTGCATATATGCCTTCAGTGTAAAACCCCCCCACTATTCTAAAGTTTGTTGAAGTAGGTCCTTTAATTAGTGCGAAAGAAAAATTATTGAATAAATCCGTTTCAAACAGCCTCGTTTTGAGATTTGTATAAAACTAATTTGCATAAAAGGATTTTTTGTGTTTATTATTTGTACTAGTTTTTATTCCTCTTACCCTTAAAAAAAAGTCATTTAAAAATAGAATTTTCATTCACCTTCCCACTTTTATTAAAATTATTTTCCAGACAAATTTGAGATCCATCTGATTCTTACTTTTCAGTGCACGGTTAGCTTTTAGGCGCGGATTTTCGTTTCCTCAAATTTATATATTTTTGTTTTTGTCCTCTCGAAAAAGCGACCCTGATTTTACCGCCAAAATTTTGATATTTTAAAATTGTGTCACGTATGTACTAAATCACCAACAGCGATTGCAAAGAGAGAAAAAATAACGAAACTAATAACTTTAAGAAGAATGACTAGAAACATAATAATAAATGTCCAATAAAAATTGTCTGCCTGTAACAATTTTTAATTATTGTCGGCATCAGCTGTTAATTACTTCAACTCAGTTTTTACACCACTTTCTTTACTCTTTTTTTTGTTTTGTTTTTTGAATCCAAGTGCCCTTCGCTTGTTTGTAGCTCTTCATCTCCAGTAATAATTAAAAAAAAAGTACTTCTAAATGTGCTATCCCAAGAAAAATGTGTAGGGACATATAACGCTGGCTAATTTGTGTTATTTTTTTTTTACACTAACTTGATTTTTTTTAAGAAATTGTTTTAAATTGAAAAATTAACTTATTTTTATTTCTATTTTATGACCTGTGATATTGATATTTCACGCCTAATATAATTTTTTTTAATAAATATAAATCTTATATTTTATTTTTATTTATTTATTTTTTCAACCTCTTAAGTATTAAAATGTTACTTTTATTTATGTTTTTTATTAATATAATTTTATTATGTAAACTTCATGTTGTGTCTGAATCTGTGGTGAGCCCAGATAAAAAAAATTTTAAATAAATTATATAAACAAGAAAAGAAAGAATTCAAATTAAAATAATGCATTTGCTTTCCTTTAAATTTTCTCTCTCTCCACATAATAATATAATTTTTTTTTATAAATATAAATCTTATATTTTATTTTTATTTATTTATTTTTTCAACCTCTTAAGTATTAAACTGTTACTTTTATTTATGTTTTTTATTAATATAATTTTATTATGTAAACTTCATGTTGAATCTGAATCTGTGGTGAGCCCAGATACATAAATTATATAAACAAGAAAAGAAAGAATTCAAATTAAAATAATGCATTTGCTTTCCTTTAAATATCTCCCTCTCCCTTACTTACTTCTCTTCCAGCTAATGAGAAAGCAAATCCTCAAATAAAAAGAGTTAGAAGAGGTTGAACATGGTTGCAAAATGGCAGAAATTTGCTGGTCAAGGATGTAGCCATTGTGACTTAAAATATACCAAGTAAGAGAGGCCCATGCATAACTTGACCTAAAAAAAAAACAAATTAAAAGAAAGGGACACTGAAAAATTTTTATAAAATTGACCAATCAAAATTAAAGACAAAAAGAGACTTTGATGTTAGGTGAAACCAATCTCCACAACAGTAGTCTGGAGCAGTGTTTTAAGGGATAAACGGATAGAGAGAGAGAGAGAGAGAAGTGACTTCCAGAGAAACCAGCCAAGTGTGTCACATGAAGAATTTAAGTGGTCATTGGCTTAAGACATTTTTCTGCCCTTTTGAAGGCTGAGAAAACACAGTACATTGACATCTGCAACGTACATGTACCCAAAGTAAACACACTTGACTACTACCAAAGTCTGACTGGTAAACTAAGCTGAATGGACTTTCACAAACCTGAATTACAAAGGACTCACTCCAATTAAAATCAAATAAATAAACATATTATTATTTATATCTTTGATTTTGTTTGTTTATTTTCAAAGTTTCTGATAAGTAAATCCACTTCATTTCAGACATAATTCAACTTGAACCAGCTACAAAAAAAGTTGTCATTCTTTGGTATTAGTAATAAAAATTAGTTGTGAAGATGAGTGTTGGGGAAAGATTCCATGAACCACTGTTAGTTCTTCTCTTTGAAAAGGAAATGAACATAGTCTTTTAGTGAGAAAGTGGAATTGGGAGATCAAAGGGAGTCTGCTGTTGCTTTGGTGAGAAAGACAGGTTGACTCATGTCTCTTTACTGCTGTAAGTCTTTCTGTTGAGTTGAATGGATGTCTAGTTTATATGGCTTCATGTAGGCTCCAGAAGCCTATATTTATCTATTGGAGGGAGTTGATTTTATTGGCTTTATTTTTATTAATTTGAAAATTTAAAATATGTTTGAAATTAAAAGGCTATGTGGAGCCTTTGCATGGTGTATATATTTTTGTCATTTGATCTTTTGATTTGAAACAATTAACTTCCACTTACTCTACAATGGTATCAACAACAGCAATATTTATAATAATATAGCATTTTATACTGTCTTTAATATTATTAGAAAGTAGTAATAAGCAACCTAAGAAGAGAAAACTATATTAACATAAAAAATATCAGAAACAGATTTGCTTTTCTCGGGTCAGGTTTTAGGCCAAATTGAGGTTATTGAGAGTGATGGTTTGTAGGTATAATCAAATGGTTGAAGGTTTTATAGTCTAGTTTGAATTTAAAAGTCACTGCTAATTGTAGAAGTTCTGTGATTGCCAGTGTTGAGATAAAAAGAGAAAAAAGAAAGAAAATTTTAAAATGTACTTTGGTAGAAAAGAAATTAAAGGAATTACAGGTTTATTGTTTTTTGGTTTTTAATGATTCTTTGTAACAATACATTTGAAAAGAAGATAGTGATTGACATTACATTTGAATATTTGAAGATTGTAGTTAGCAGGGAAGCAAGAAATTGGAAGGTAGTTCCACTAGTGAGAAGTGCAAAAGAAACTGTTAGAATAGAAGTAGCAGTTACATCTAGCTAGTTCAACAGTAAAACGGTAAGACCTAGTTACCAATCTAGTAGCATGGTTAAATTCATGTAGTTGGGCACCAAGAGAAAATGCTTACCAGAACAGTTGCCATGAAAATATTTGTAGAACAGACAGAGGGAAGCCATGTCATATTGATAAGAAAGTGGTCTGAAGTCGAGATGCCTGGTCAGGACCAATAACATTACAGATCCTTCTTTGAATTTTGTCATGAATGTCTAGCAGGAGCACTAGACCAGATATGGCAACAGAATTCAATGCATGGACAAATGATAGGTTTATAAATGTGCAAGATGGATTCTGACAAGAAAAATTTTCTGGTATGACACAGTGAACCAATTTTCTTTGGAGGAAACATAATTCATTCGATATAGTTGCACCACTTCATGCCAGTGGAAAATGTGATTCCAAGAAGGCATAGTGTTACTCTCCTGGTATTTAGTATCAGCCATAAGGCAGAAAAGGTTCTTTGTGGTGATTAAATGAAAGCAGTTTTTTGGAGGTTTTAAAATGTACAAGACATTTCTTGCCCCAGTTAACCACTGATTTAAGGTAATTTTCAAGAGCTTTGTTAGGTTTATTGGATTTGCTACTAACACAAAAGTAAACTGTTCTCCATTTGTTCTCACTTCAGTAAACTTTATAATGTTCAAAACATTCTATTATAGTAATTTTAAAACTTTTCATATTCACATTTTGTTATAGAGACATATTTTTTCATTTAACCATAATGTGTTATACATTATGAAATGGACGAAGTCCAACAATTATTTAAAAACATTTTTATGTTTAACATTCTTTTTATAGATACAAGTATTTAAGTAAATGATCTGTTTATAATAAACAGTATAAAATAACATTTACCGGCCTGAATAGGATACAGGTTTGAATCCTGTCGGAGGACAAATATTTTCTATGAAAATTTCTTGGACATTCAGGCCGGTAAATGTTATTTAATACTGTTTATTATAAACAGAGCATTTACTTAAATACTTGTATCTATAAAAAGAATGTTAAACATAAAAATGTCTTTAAATAATGTGTTATCTATATAAAGTTGTAGCTTCTATCTGTCTGTTATCAAACTCATCCTAGGGATTTGGCGATAGCCCCCAACCCTACCCATAACCATATATATTCTGAAAATACATTACCCAGGGTACTTGAATAAGTATATTTCATTTTGATCAAAGGAGCCCCACAGGAGGCACAAAACCTCACTGAAAATCTTTTTCCCTATGATATAAATTAAATTTAAATTTGAACAAGGGAATGACTCCTGGGATACTTAGATAGATAAGTATATTTCATTTTGATCAAAACCCAGCACTGATGATTTTTTTTCCTTTGATTTAAATTAAATTAAAATTTGAACAAGGGAATGACTCCTATACAAAACATAGAAGAAATCCAGAAGATGGAGGTCACATTGGCTGGATCATTGAGTAATATTGAAATGCATCATTTTTCTCCACAAATTATAACAATAATTTAAAATCAATCATCATTTTCTTACAAAAAATGTGTGACATGCAGCAAGGCATGGGTAATTCGGCTAGTAATATATAAATTTATCAAAAAATATTGCATATACATAAATAAACTTTGTTATCAGGCATCAATTACTTCCTTCTTTTACTGCTAGTAGAGACAAAACAACTCACCTTGTATGTCAGATAGCAGCAACACTTTAACTATTGATAGATATTCTTTCTTTTTATTCCACTATCCTTCTTATGGGTGGGTGGTTCAGTACATAACTAAACCTGCAAGTAATATTTTGCTATGACATTTAACCTCTGACCACATACAGGCCACTTCTGAAAGCCCAACCAATCAACCAACCACAGAAATCAAATGTAATATGGTTAGGCTAGTGCAAAGGTGTTAGTGAGTGTTCCCTTAGAAGTCAGCAAGAGTTTATGAGTTTATGAATATCCTGAAGAAAGGAATGGTAGTAGATAACATCTAGTATACATTGTTTGTGCCCAATAAGAAGAGGTCTGTTGCAGTTGGTTATCTATACTGGCACTTTTTAAGAGCAAAGTGGATCACAGAAAAGGGGGGACAAAGCAAAAATGATATGACAATATTTGTACTCAGACCTGTTATGATCCAAAATGATGATATTTTATCATTCTAAAAATAACCTTGCCATCAATGATGATAAAAAAATAAGGATATTTCATCATTTTAAAAATAAATTTGTCATCAGTGATGATAAAAAAGAAGGATATTTCATTAACAATCCTCATCATTATAAAAATAAGCCTTCTACCACAAGAGGGTCAGTAGAGTAGATAACAGTAGACTAAACTACAGTACCAGTAGCAGTAGTCAGTAGATGAGTAGACAAGTAGCAGTAGTAGTACAGAACATACATCTAGCCGTGAAGATCGAAAACAAACAATTTCAAATGTCATCATCATAAACGAAATTCTCAGAACCAAACCAAGTAAGCACTGACTTTTAAACAAAAGAGACACCGAGAACATTTTTACACATGCCATATGAATATTCTGTAATTTATATCACAAAAGAAAATACAAATTCTTGTTATTTATGTCAATACGTATCTCAAGTTTTTATTCTTGTTATCATTGTACATTTTATGTTTTTTAATTTCTGTCATTTAATATCAACCTCATTACAGTCAACAAATAATAACAATAGGGAAAATAACACATCAACACCAATTTACCATACCCCATTACAGATCTTTGCCTACAGTAATAGTACAGTAAGAACTTAAAATAATAAAACTACTTTTAACTTCCTCTGGAACTTATAACATAAAAATTTCCATGACAAGATAATGTTAGTTTGGGTCATAAATCCAAACTAACATTATCTTTATATATATATATATGTGTGTGTGTGTGTGTGTGTGTGTGTGTGTGTGTGTGTGTGTGTGTATTTAGAACTTCATCAAACTAAATTTGTTTGTTGGTGCAACTACACATGCACATGAACAAGGAATGCTGAGAATATAAATTGTTTTTTATTTTAAAATGTAGCCGATCTCATTTAGATTCTTTTTCTTTTCGTTTCTAGTTGCCCACCATAATGAGACTGACCACAATTTTGACATAAAAAATGGTCTCTGGTCAAAGGAGAAAACAATTCACTCCAATGAAAATGTTTAGAGAGTCTTGATCGTAAAGTCATCGACAGTAATTTTGCACCATGGCTCTTACAACATTTCATTATTCTTGGCAGAATTTCTATTACCACATTGTGGGATATCTACTAACAAAAGTGGTGGAAAGAAAAAAAATCTAAATGAAATTGGCTAAATTTTTTTTAAAAATGTTAAATTCCCAGCATCCCTTGTTCATGTGGATGTGTAGTCATACCAACATAACAAATTTAGTCCAGTGAAGGCCTAAAGGATGAAACGCATCACACAAAAACTTAATTTTTTTTAATTAAATAATTTTTCTTAATTATATTTCTATTAAATATATATTTTCAATAAGATAAGAAAGGTAATTAGCAAATGAGGTTCTAGATATTTTTTATTTTTAAACATGATCTTTTGTATGATTTTTTCACAGTACTTTTGAAATACTATAATAATGTTAATAATTGGAGAAGATCACGTTATTCTTTTTATGCATTAAGCTATCATTTTTTTAAAATTGTTATTGGCTTTCAAAAGTAGTTTTGTTCAAATGTCTGTTTATTTTTAAATACTATTTATATTAAAAATAATTAATATTATCATTATCCAGTTTGGTACACATTGCTTTGCTAACAGAAAAATGATTAAATTTCAAATCTAAATTGTTTGCCTATTTTAAATACATACTAAATGTATTAGAAAATATTTTCAATTTAAATACAAAATGAGTCAAAAATTACTTCAACAGCTGCACTCTTTTTTCTGTAAGCCTTCTCAACAAAGACATCCATTCCAATTTCATTTAAATTGTGTGTTTTCATTGGCATGTGTTTATGTATACTTTAATTCAATGACAGACCTAAAAACATTTCTACAAAATTTTTAAAATGGCCTTTAAAAATGATTTTATTTATTACCAAATAATTTTTGGTAAGTTCAATAAACTCTTATGATAATTTTTTTTTCTAGGTTTAATAAATTAATGATTTTTTTTACTGAGAAATTAGCTGTCATTTATCCCTACCTGTTCCATTTTTTGCCTGAATTTACTTTTTGTAGTCATTAATATTTTTTTAAAATGTTTAACTTAAATTCACTTTATCATCATAAGTAATAATCTGGACATTTACTTTATGACTATCACTATACTGTTGGGTTTTATGTACCAATAAACACGAATAGATTGATATTGATATATGATAGATACAAATAGACTGATATCAACAGGTAGACATGAATAGACTGATATCAATAGAGAAACATGAATAAACTGTTATCAATAGATAGACATGAATAGACTGACAGCAACAGATAGACATGAATAAACTTATATCAAGAAATAGACATGAATAGAATATCAACACAGAAGCAGTAAAATAATTATTGATAAGATACTAAAGGTCTCACTTACAGTAAGAGAAAGAAAAGCTGATTATTTTTATTTCATTTCAAAACCATATTGCAACATATAAATATTAAACTGTTGATAAGTTTGTTTTTTTTTCTCCAACTTTATGATTTTATTGTTCAGCCCAGGATATAGATTGTCCAAACTGAGCATGTCTTATTTCAAACTCAATCAGATTGCGTGTGTGTTTGTGTATTTGTATACATTAAATGGCAAAAGCACATGTAAGTCACTCACTCACATCAAAGACGTGTGATAAAGTAATCGAGAGTAATCTCCCTTGTTTTATGATTACCTCTCTTTGGAGAACTCTTTTGTTTATAGAGGAATACATATACATTACAAACATGCATACAAAGTCTCATACAGACAGTGTATGATGTACAGAGAATTAGCTCTTCTTCTATAATATAGATTTTCTTTTCTTTATCACAATGTTTCTTTTATCTTTTTGGTCTTTTTCAGATGTGACAGCTATAAGAAGGGAAACATATGCTCCCTCAAAACAAGACTTCATATTCCAAAATACATCAGATAACTACTCATGCTATCAATCTACATTGATAATATGATCTTGAATTTTTATTTGATAAATCATTATCAACTATTATGGATTTTTGACTAGTACTTCTTTCATCTTAATTTGAATTGCTTTTTTTCATAACTACTATCATAGCCTTTGCTACTCTGTCCACATGACCATGGGCAGATGTCATGACCTTGACTTTTTCTTCATCGCATCAACCACACCTTTCAATTTAAGTTCATTTAGATTTATAATAAGCCTAATGACATTTTAGTTCTTTCAATGTTCTGAACCTAGTCAGAATTCATTTTGTGAATATTTTTTATATTTCATAACACATCTCAGTTTATTTTTCTTGAGATTTTTTGTACTTTGCAGGACCAGTTAATGTTTACACTCCCTTTCCATATAAGAGAGTGATTTCTTCTTTCTATTACTTCAAATGCTATTTTTAGTGGATACCTATGTCTGAATAGATGACTCATTGTTTTAAACAATGTTTACTATGCCTACTAGCCTGCATACCCGAGAAAGCTAAATAAAAAAAATGTGTCCTTTGGTAGGGTATCAAACCTGCATCTCCTTTTGTTGGAGAAACCATCTTATGGTCTAGCATGCTTTAGACCATTTGGTCAGGGAATGCAGATCAGTAGATATAATATGCACTGAAAATATACCCCATTTAAAAAATGAGGCATCTATTCAAACATGGCTATCTACTAAAAATAATGTTTTGAAGTAATAAAAGTGTCAAATTAAAAATAAATCTATTAATTCTTTAGAAATTATTTTTCTTTTTATTACTTTCAAATTAACTCAATCTACTTTGAAATGAACCTGATTTCAGCTTACAAATTTTCCCTTTGGTCTTCTTGGCATGTTATGATTTATAGTTAAAAAAATGTAAAAAGAACTAAGAATTCTGACTAATACTTTTAGAATTAGATTAGAACAGGCATTGCATTTTTACCAGTTCTTGTCCCTTTTGTGAATATTGGTGTAACTGTGCTATATACAGAAACATAATCAGAAGAAAGCATCAGGATTTCAACAATTTAGGAAATAAATTTTAAGACATTTTATACACTGCAATGATTGAAAAAGACATCACAGCATAAACAATTTGGGGAAATAAAATATAATCAATACAAAATCTCCCTTGACTATAAGTTTTCAAAACAGTCCTAATGTACATACAATTTCTATGATGTTATATTCTTTAATTATATAGTTCATTTTAAATTTCTATGTTCTAAAAATACTTTTCCCATATTTATTGTTTTACTTAAAATTCTTGGCAAAATTTGAACTTCATGAAAATTCAATTTTTTTTATTTTCAAGGGTGCTTAAACCTTAGGATTCTATATCTATAATTAAACTCTGGCATGTCTCATGATAAAACAACAACTAGTAAGCTAGTCTTACAAACCATTGTTATTATAGTAAATTTTATCTTTGTTGGATACCAGAACTGTTGCTAGATAGGGTGGGGAGCTTCCCTTCCAAAAATAATTTGTCCACCCCCTGTGGAAATAATGTAAACTAATTTTACTGTACAAATTCTTACTAACAAACCCACTAACTTAAAGGTCAACATCACAAAACATTCTGGCAATAGACCTGTTGGATACATACCTTTGTGGTTTTGAGCTAGAATAAACTAAAACATTAGTTTTTGCTTTTGTTTCTGAATTAAACATAGATGCAACTTGTATACATATTGACTAATTGTAATCACAAAATTGATTTACAATACTTTTTTATGATTTGGTTTTGTATATTTTTCATTCAGTTATGTATTTTGGTGCATCTATATTTGCTGAAAAATTGATGGTATGAAAAAAAAAATCTAATCTACAAAAGTAATTAAAAAAAATAACTTATTTCAAGATTTAAATAACATCAGCATAACAATATTTTTATAAAATGTTAGATACAGACTTGAACCTAATATTGCTGGTGTTAATAAAACAGTGCTTTTAAATATATGTATGTAGAATGTACTTTTATTCTATCAGTTACTTTTATCTGGCTATTCTGCTAGTATTCTGAAATACTCTAAAATGTAAATAGTTTTGTAATTTTCAGTGGTGTCATTTAAAATCTCTAAATCATACTTACTTCCCTTGAATCGTGTCGCGAAGTAATTTTCTCTAACTTTCGCGATAACTCGGGAAAAGCGCTTTTGGTTTAATAAACTAGTTTACGCACGGTGGAGTAATGGATAGCGGCTCGGATTGAGGAATCGGGGAGCCGAATTCAAATTCCAGTCGTATCCATTACATTCACTTACGTGCTAATACCCTTGGGAAAGATATGAATCCTCTTCTTTCCCCACCGCCAATCAGCTATGGGTAAATAGCAGGACAGACCGGGTTACATAGCCTTGGACGGCAACTGGTCTACCGCAGAAAGAAATGGCAATCTACTGCGGGAAAAATCTGCTTTGTCAGTCATGTATCGAAAGATACATGATCGCCTAAGAAGTGTGTATCACGCATGGCACATAACTGACTGAAACTAGTTTAGAAAGTGCGCTTTTTGCAAAGCAGTAGTAGTCTTACACTCTTAGTATAATGAGATCGATCCTCACAGGAGCCCTACACAAAGTACCCACATTATTGATTGCTATTGCATGAGAATTTTTTGTTTTAAACAAAAAATGGTCAGTAAAATCTTGATTTCGTAAAACACACACGCACTTCAAATACACACTCTTCTTGTGATTGTTGTGTGTTTTTACTTTGAAAATAAAAAGAATAATTAACTGATTTTGCATAAGTAAATTATAAAAATATATTTCACGTCTTATTATCATTTTGAGAATTTTAATCAACTATCGTAAGTATAACATGCAGGCAATATTTCAGGCACGGCGCCACAAAAAATGTCTGTGGCTAACTATGTTACAAGTTGGAGGTAGTGTTACTCTGTTTGTTTAAGCTTCATTCTTCAATGATTCCAGATTCTTTTTTTTTTTTGTTTGATCCTCTCATATATATTATTAGGTTTAGATCTAATATTTGTTTTGATTTTAATTTAAAATATACATTCTTTTTTTTGTTCTGTAGTTATTTTTTAGAATGAGGCCTATCTAGACATTTTCCGTATAAAACTTAAAATTTTAGTGAAGTTAATGAATGTTTTGGAAAAAATAAAGGTAAATGAAGTTTTGTTAATTTGAAAAATTAATGGCAGTAATGAATTTATTTTTTAGACAAATGATACAGCTCAGCTCAATAGCATTGGCAAAGAAGACAAATTTATTCTGTTTAGTTTTTTTTTTTTTTTTTTTCATGCCCAAAAAGTGATGGGACTGAACCCATTCTTCCCTGGTGTCGTGGATGCATTTTTTAGCAACTTGAACGTACAGAAAAAGAAAATGACTTGGTTTTGCAGAGGGAAGCTTAATTAAATTAAAAGAGACTCACAGAGTAAAAATAGCATCGAATTTTGATATTGTTGACTTTTTCTGAGAATATATTTTAAAACAAAATATTTTTTTTAGAATGCAGTTATTTATGTTGTGCTGGAGATTTATTCAGAAGAGTAAGACTAAGAGACCATGAATTGAAATAAAACTGTAACCAAAATTTGAACGACATTTTTAAACATGAAAGCTTAGCTAAATACAATTTTTGATGATTTATGACATAAATAAGAAAAAAAGTGGGTGCGAATCATCAAAGTTACGAAATATAAAAATCCTGTCTATCAGCGTGTAAAATTCTGGCTTTCACCTGAGTTGAAAACACTGACTTAGGTACTTGCGTGTAACATGCAACAAACTCACATAAGCAGGCATTTCGGAAGTGTGTGTGTGTGTGTGTGTGTGTGTGCATGTTCTTGTGTGCGTGCATGCACATACGCGTGTATCTCAGTTTTCATATGTACTTTTCTTTTTTAAAATTTTTTTCAATAGTTTTTAACAATAAAGAGTAAACTTTCTTTTTTTTTTATACCTATTGGTATAAAAAAATAAATTATACTCTTACTATTCCACATTTAAATGTAATAAGCCTTTTCTATAAAACAAAGTACTTACCAACACTTAAACACAGAAAAAGGTACACGCGAACCATAGGGTGAAAATATAAAATAAAGTTATTATAAATTGATCTTAGCTCAATCCTATATTCTTGGTACCTAATACAAGGGCAGGGGTCTTTATAATTGGGAGGAGTCAGAATATTTCTCAATATGGAATAAATGGGCAATCTTTATAGAGTGGGTTGGTTGGTTGATTGATTTGATTTTTATAGCTTAGCAAACTTTTGCAGGTTATTTAAAGCCAGAAGAACAATGATTTACTGATACAAAACCTAGTAATCCATAGCTATGGGGGTAGAAAAGGTGGATTCATACCTTTCTTAAAAGTATTTACATGTAAGTGAATATAAACTGTTCACCAATCTGCCACTGCTGTGTTTGTCTTGGTAATGTTACTACTTGGGGACTGCTAGTGGCCCACAGTTAGCCTGCCAGTGGCTGCAATGAAAGGAACGCTGACGTTGCCATCGGCG
The DNA here is from genome assembly GCA_964036315.1 of Acanthosepion esculentum. NCBI lineage: Eukaryota > Metazoa > Mollusca > Cephalopoda > Sepiida > Sepiidae > Acanthosepion > Acanthosepion esculentum. The sequence goes on from OZ038520.1 coordinate 40,758,028, forward strand.
GCCTGCTAGCAGGCCACTAACGGCTTGTATGTAAGTTGGTCTATCTATCTATCTATCTATCTCAGTCTGTTCATATCTATCTGTCATAATCTGTTCATACCTCTTTCTATCGCAGCCTGTTCATATCTATCTATTTCATTCTATTCATATTTGTATATATGTATGTATGTATAAGAGAGTACTGAAAATTTCTCAGCCCAAAGCACTTTCAAAAATCAATATTCTAATTTTTGATCATTTTGATTTTGGAAAGTAAGAAGTGCTAAGTAATTTTCTGTACTCTGTCATATTTCAATTTTCATATGGATAGATGGATCGGTGTAGGTGAGTGGTTAGAACGTCCACTTTCTAACCATGAAGTCCAGGTTTGAATTTCACCATGGTTGATTTGTCAGGGTGGTAACTTTATGATGCTATCAGCCTGCAATGGCAATCATACAAGAACTGGTGTTTCAATATGATATGGCTGTAAATCCAAGAGTGGGTTGAAAATCATTGAAAGGGTAAAACAATTAGGCTTTAAGTAAATTTTTTTAACAAAAAGAAAAACATGTTTATCAACAAATGGGATGTGATAATTCTGAAAAAGAATAAAAAAAGAACAATTGAACACTATTTAAAAAAAATAAAATAAAATGCAAGTAAAAACTAGAACCAACTATAATAATTATTGTTTCCTGTTTGAGTTCTGGGAAAAAGTGTGAAATTAACAAACAGGTAGGGATAGGGTCTTAATAAATTTGTGTTGTGGGTGGAGGTCAGAAAATCTCCTCAAAAAAATAAACATTTCCTATTTCTATTAATGACGCCTTGTTATGGTCATACTTAAAATCAAGATGGTGGCCATCATGTATCTAAGTATTACATGATAGAAAGTTTGCTTTTGAGAGTTCTTAGATAGCAAGAAGTTGAAAAGTGTTAAAAAAGGATATGATATCGAACTTCCAGATCATATAGATGACAGGCATGACCTCACCTGTAATGTTTGTGGCTGGTTTTGCTTGACTAAAGCAGGAAAATTGGGTCATGTGTAAAGTCATCATACCAGAATACTGACCAACTACAAAATTCTAATAAAAATTAACAATGCACATCATTTTTGTGAAAAACTGTGTAAATCAGTAGGTGGGCTTAAGAGAGAGAGAAATAGTCATAAAAATAAACCTAATGGCAACACAATTCATGTGCCTCATATCTACCAATGTTGTACTAGAAATTTTTAAAGTTTGTATGATTTAAAGAAACATATCTGTTTGAGGAACAAACATATTTTACAGTGATAGGGTCATATTTGACATTGAGGCAGTAACCATTATCTATCTATCTATCTATCTATCTATCTATCTATCTATCTATCTATCACAATCTGTTCATACCTCATTCTATCACAGTCTGTTTCTATCTATATGTATCTATCTCAATCTATTGATATTTCTCATTCTATTCGTATTTATGTGTGATTGTATGTATATGTGTATGTATAAGAGAGTACTGAAAAGTTCCCAGCCCAAAGCACTTACAAAAATCAGTATTCTAATTTTTAGCCATTTTGATTTTTGAAAATGGGATGGGCTAAGTACTTTTCAGCACTCTGCCATACTTCAGTTTTCATATATATGTATGGATGGATCAGTGTGTGGTTAGAATGTTTGCTTTCTAACCATGAAACCAAGGTTCAAATCTCACCATGGTGGATTTATCAGGGAGGTGACCTTGTGATTGTATCATCCTGGGAAGACAATCATAGTTGATGTTTTGTACCTGACAGAAGTGTAGCATCCCGCTACCACTTCCCTATCAATGTATAATTTTGTACATTTTTGTGTAAAAAAATAGATCAGAGTCTTCTCAGCTTAGTAAATATTTTCAGCAAATATCAGTTTCTAATTGTTCAGTGCCAACCAATCAGATCGTCTGCATGTGAAGAATAATTCTTCCCGCTCAGCAATCTTGATCCTGTCACGTGATTACATTATCTATAAATAGCAGACACGAGTGCGCTCATTCTCTTTTCCCTCTTCTTCCTGTGAAGATGTGATCTTCAGCATTCTCGTGTCGACCATGGGCGGTCAGACGTTAAAAGCATATTTACACATGCACGTATGTACAAACTTTTCCAACCTACATTACAAACATACAGAACATTTTCAAACATACAACAAGAACTTTTCTCTTTGAAATATTCTTCTAAAACTAAAATTTAATAATTAAACCAACTTTTGTGAGTACAGATAAAAATATTCCCAATCTAAGAGACATAACTCTGACTTCTGAAACAACTAAACCACTACAGAAGAACTCAGCTGTCCCAACTGATTAAAATGTTTCTTTCTTTTGGCCAGAGATGACATTCTCCTGCCAGAATTCTCCACCTCAGTTCTTACTTTAAGAACAAAGGAATCTCTGAACTGCTGTGATTGATGGCTAATTCCTATGATTGCCAGACGTCACTTTTTCCTGGGCGTGTCCTGTACTGGATAATTTTATCCCCAGTTCCATTCTGACTTTTTAGGGATACCCCAAATATCTTGGATCTAGTTTATTTTCAAGTTATGTAATAAAAATATATTTTTACTACTATTATGTGGTTCTTGGTTGTAACTTATAGTAATTATACTTTCCTTTCTCAGATTCTCTTTATGAAAATAAACACAGCTGTAACAAGGAAACTAGTGTTGCTAGAAGTTTACACAAAACTGCCATGCTTATTTCTCTGTTGAATAAATATTTTCCAATATTTCACTTTTACAGAATTTCTTTTTCTTAGCTTTTCAAATGATTTTATTTTTATTTTATATTTTTATTTTCCTCATAACCTATTAAAATCATTGCTTTATTTGCTTTATGTTTTTAACTTCTTAAGTCTCTCCTTTTGTATAATATATTTGTCTGAGTGTGTAGGCATGTATAAATTTATATATATATATATATATATATATATATATATATATATATATATATATATATATATTTATATATATATATACAGGTAGTAATCCATCGGTATAATCCAGGCAAGTCCTATTAACACAACATAGAATTTTAAATATGATAAAACTGACTCACAAAAGACCACTCAATGTTTATTTTCATTAAACAGAACAAATTTTCTTTACAATTGGAATTAAGGTACCTTTAATTAATGACCATTTTCACCTATGAATTTTAAAATTTAATTTAAAATTTCCAGTTGTACTGGGATACTGGTTTCTTCAACTAACCAGTACCCCACTACAAACTGATACCATAAACAGTTTGAAAAATCCTGCAAATCTTAAAATTAAAATTTGTAGGTGAAAATGATCATTAACTAAATGTATCTTAATTCCAATTGTAAAGAAAGTATATATATATATATATATATATATATATATATGAGAAAATTCAAAAGAAAATATGCAGGACAATGTTGTCTCTAACATTCAACACAACATGTTTAAAAGAAAAGTTGCTGCCAAATTACACATATTTTAAACTACATGATCCCACAACTTCATATGATACCAACACCAGGGATTACAAAGAATATCTTATAAAACGACAAATTGATATTGCCAAAAATAATATTAATCGTATACAAAATGATATTATACAACTTACCAGCCAGGAACAATTTCAGGAAATAACATCACGGCTTCGTCTTTTGAAATTAAAAGGATTTTAACGTTTATTTAGTTTGTAAAAAATGTAGCTACAAGACAATTTGCAAATGTTTTTAAAAAAGTTTGACCAAATAATTTTGACCCTGAAGATGAACAATGATGTTCAAAAGTACTTGGTTATTGTACGGACAATATTTATTTCGATATAATTTTCAAATAAAAAGTCTCATTAGAAAATATGAGAAAATTCAAAAGAAAATATGCAGGACGATGTTGTCTTTAACATTCAACACAACATGTTTAAAAGAAAAGTTGCTACCAAATTACACACACACACACACATATATATATATATATATGTATATATATATATATATATATATATGATTAATATATATATGTATATATATATGTATATATATATATATATATATGTATATATATATGTATATATATATATGTATATATATATATATATGTAGGATTAATATATATATATATATATATATAGGATTAATATATATATCTATATATATATATATATATATATATATATATATAGGATTAATATGAGTAAAAGTTTATCACTTAGCTGATTGATGTTACCTTCAGCATGCAAACTCCAGTGTTTCATAGGTGAATCTATCCATCCACTCTTCAGTGGGTATCAGCAATTTACTGCTTATATTTTTTTTATTTTTTCCTTCTTATACATTTATCATTGGTGCAAGTTATTTTCCATATATTTTGTATTCCTGTGTGCATTTTTGTACTGCAGGCATGTGCCCATCTCTCCCCAGATGCGTGCATGTGTCATGATCAATTGTCCTTTTCATTTTTTTGTTCTTTTTACTTTACACTCACTTTTTCTCTTTTTTATTCTTTTCTTTCAACAGTTGCCACAAGCATTTATTAAGCTCATGTTAGTCTGGGACAAGACCAAATGGTATGGAATTTTAGAGTAAAAAGATAGTATTCATTTCCCAAATGGAAATAGTTAGGGTTAACCAACTGTGCTGATAAATCATCAGTTACATCCCCTTAAGATCTAGGAGGTATAAAACGCACCCTGTTATACCCATCAGTAGACGAGTAGTCAGAGCAAAGTGCAATAAAGCTTTGGTATAAATTTATTCACTGGTTCTGTTTTTACTACACCAATAATGTATTAATTTCAGAAAAATAAGAGTTATATATAGGAATGTTTAGATCATTCATTATTTTTAGTTCTCTTATGGTATATATATATAATATTTAATAAAAAGACAAACACTTTTAAACAATCTTATACATTCTTTCCCAATTATTTAACACAGCTACAAATAATTGTTAGCTTGGATAAGTATTCACTTAGTTTATTGAGCACATGTAAGGCACTTAATGATAGTCAGATTTACTGTAGTTACCATAATCTGTGGGAGTAACTTGCTAACCAGTGCTACATTGAATTTGATAGCTTAAGTAAATAAAAATCACTAACTGAAATATAAAAACAGTGTAAAATGATTAAAAAAGTCATTTGAACAGTTTGTAAGTATTTAGGTATTTACCTGTCTCTCCACAGCGATGTGATGTGACACAGTGTTGGGTTTAATGTGGTCACCCAAGCACATACACCCAGGCCCAAAATTTTCTAACCACTGCAACCATTGTTTGTGCTGGTATCGATATGACTAACAATGACTCCACTCTAGTGCAATTGGGGTGGGGGGACACTGCTGCAGGCAGCTGTTCCTCAGGTCTGGGCACCGCTCAGTTATTTTTTTCCCCAGCTGCATCTTTGTCTGCAGACAGAGAAACAAATGAGTTGCACTCTGCCTGAAGACAGAGACACAAACTACCTGACCTGAACAGTTTGTATTGTTTTTTTCTCTTTGTGTCATATTCTTTCAAGATATAGGTGATCACAACTTACCACAGTTTCTTTTTCTGTAATAGCTGTAAATATCTGCCATAATTATTTTTTTAGAAAGTTGGTGAAATCTTTTCCCAATATCTTCATAGTTTTGACTGGTCACCAACCAAGATTAAAGAGTTCAGTGTGCTCTGTTATATAGCTAGAGAAGTGTGTGTGTGTGTGTGTGTGTGTGTATGTGGTGTTAGCATTTGCCTATATATATATATTATTACTTATTTGTTATAAATTTGTTATAAAAATCTCAAATGAAAATTAAATTTCCTAAACTATTCAAATAAAAATAGATTTCTGAAAGTTCATGGTAAATATTTTTTATTTTCTCCTCTTCCTCCTCCTCATCATCATCACTAACACAACCATCATCATCAAAATCTACTACTACTACTAATACTACTACTACTACTACTAATAATAATAATATTAATAGTAGTAGTAATAATAATACAGCAACAACAAAAATATTACTTATCATTTTCATTGTCGTTGCCAAAATCATTGTCATTTTCACTATTATCATTTTTGGGGATTATTAACCTAGTTTTGCATACATTTATAAGCTAGTAGTTTTAAACAAAATATTTTTCATGCTATATAATTCAACAGAGTTGAATCTCAAGAAAATACAGGTAAAATCTCTTTTCATTACATCAAGAATAAAGAATTCACTCATTAATTATCCACATATAAAATATATTTATATATAATTTTATGATGCAGTCACTTTTCATCTCAATTTCATGGCTTTTTAGAATTTTACCAGTTCAATACTCAGTGGCTAAATTCAGGATACTTTATCACTGAATGACATTTTAAGTTTACTTGTATATCTCAAGTGAATACTTTGTCTATCTATCTATCTATCTATCTATATATATATATATATATATATATATATATATATATATATATATATATATATATACACTTTTGTGCCTGACATGAAACTCCAAGTTGTACTGTCAGTGTGAGATATTATGTATATTCATTAATATATATATATATATATATATATATATATATATAGAGAGAGAGAGAGAGAGAGAGAGAGAGAGAGATAGATATGTCCTGGGTATAACGATAAACTACATCCAGCAGTAAGTCTTCTCATCAGAAGATTGGAGGATTTGAGGAGCATGGAACCACCTTTTAATTGCTGTTGTTCCCAGGTCCACCCTGACCCAGTCTATTGGTCTGTTGTCTATTGTCTGCTTCGTCTGTGACATTTATTTGCACTTACTGAGTGCATCAGTAGTTCCAAAAAGTGTGGATGGTTCTGCACAAGCCTTCACCACTTTAATCAAATCACTTGAGTGGGTTTTCTGGTGGCTTACCTTGATTCATTCATTCTTATCCACACAGTTCACTTGCAAGGTCTGCTGTCGAGAGAGTGAAGGCGATGGGGTCAGGTAAAGGATATTACTAGAAGGCGCTAGCTGGAGCTCTACACAGTGGCAGACCAATGGGTGATGGCCTTTCTTTCACAAACCCATGAGCAATTGTGTTGTCTGTGTCCTCCATCAGTGACAAAGCAGCCCTATTTAGGATCTGCACTGCTTTCCCTATTATGGGGAGGGTGGGATAAAAGGAGCCCTAAATATTGCCTGCTCACACATTGACTTGGCATCCCACTGCAGCTGTCTGGTTATCCAATAACAGGGTTGAAACAGCAAGAAAGATCAAAAGAAATATAAGAAGAATTTTCATTTTGGATCCTGTAATGTTCGCACTCTCCAGGACAATTGACAACATTGACATAGTGGCCATTAGGGAAACATGTCTAGCTGGCAATTCTCAGCTTAGGGAAGAAAAAGGGCTGGCAAGACTGAGAAAGAGCCATGCCAGTCTGGTGTTGGCTTTGCCATCAAGTCAGACCTTGCTAGCTCACTGCCTTCCTTACCTAAAGGTGTATCAGATCATATAATGGCATTAACCCTCAATCTGGAGTGTGACAATGGTTAGCTGCTATGCTCCAACCTTAGACGGTTCAGTGCAAGAAAAAGATGATTTTTACAATCTCCTTTGGGATGTCATCTCCAAAGTCCAACATAACAATAAATTAATCCTTACAGGTGATTTCATTGCTTGTGTTGGCAATGATTATCATTCTTGGAAGAGCGTTTTAGATCACAATGGTATTGGTCATGTGAATTCAAATGGATTACGCCTTCTCACTATCTGCAAGGAATTTGACCTTGGTATTATTAATACCTTCTACCAGCCACCCAGCTGTTGTAAGACCACATGGATGCATCCTCGTTCAAAAGACTGGCATCTGATCGACTATGTCATCACCAAAAGACGTGATATAAAAGATTTTAAGATAACGCGTTCATTCCACATAACATGCTGTCAGATCATGCTCTACTTCGGAGTAAAGCTACACTGCACTTGCAAAAGCGAAGGATTATAAAATCTACAGTGCCCATGTGCATTAATGTACTGCCTCTTAAATCAACTGAAATGAAAATTGAGCTCTCTGACAAACTTGATGCTGCACTTGATTCTGTAAACATTACCAATGATATCGAATCATTTTAGAAGGCTCTGCATGATGCAACATATTCTACATCCTTGGAGGTTCTCAGCCTACCACATCGTAAACATCAAGACTGGTTTGATGGCAATAATACAGAGGTTCAGCAGCTTATAGATCAATTGCACTCTTCACATAAAGAACTCATCCGCTAAGAAGATGGTTTACAAGAAGTGCAAAAGTCAGCTTCAGTGAGATCTCAGAGCCATGAAAGAGCATTGGTGGTCTGAAACGGCCACTGAACTCCAAGCAGCTTCAGATAGAAAGGATCTAAAGACTTTCTATACATTCTAGAGCATTTTCGGTCCTCAGAAAAGTGGTGTTGCTCCAATCTCCATAGCAGATGAAATTCTCTTGACAGATGTCAAACATTTTCAATCGCTGGAAAGAGCATTTCAAAACTGTGTTAAACACCACTTCAGTTACTGATGTGGAAGCAATCACATCAATTGAGTAAAATCCAGAAATTCCAGAGTTGTCTTTCGAACCTACATATCAACAGGTAAGTGACTCCATCAAGCAAATCTCATCTGGAAAATCACCTACTCCTAAGGATCTTATTCTACCTATAGTGTATAAGCATGGTGGCCAAAAGTTGGTAGAAAAGTTACATCTCCTTTTTGTGGAGATATGGAAGGCAGGCTGTGTCCCATAGGATTATAAACATGCCTATCAAACACCTCTACAAAAACAAGGGCTCCAGATGCGTCTGTAATAATCATCGGGGGATATCACTACTTTTAATTGAAGGTAAAATCCTAGCTAGACTGATTTTAAACAGAATCATTATACATCTTGTTGATAACATCTATCCTGAATCGCAATGTGATTTTCGGTCAGGTTGTTGCACCATTGACATGATATTTTCTCTTTCTCAAGTTGCAGAGAAGGTTCACGAGAAAAACAAGGAATTGTACATGGTGTTTGTGGACTTGACAAAGGCCTTTAACACTGTGAATCAAGAGGCTCTTTAGCAAGTCTTGAGGAAAATCAGCATCCCAGAAAACATGCTAACGGTCATCATCTCCTTTCATGAAAGAATGAAAACTAATATTGTGTCTGATAGTATAATGTTAGAATCCTTTGATGTCACAAACAGTACCAAGCAAGAGTGTGTCATGGCCCCTGTCCTTTTTGCCCTTTTCTTCTCGGTGATGCTGAAATATGCATTCATGGACACAGAGACCAGTGTCAAGTTTCAGTTTTGAACAACTGGTAGTCTCTTCAATCAAAAGCACTTCAAAGCCAAGACCCACATTCGTACACAAATTATTCGTGATTTGTCATTTGCTGATGATGCTGCTCTTGTTGCAACATCATTTGAGGAGGCCCAACATCTAATAAATTGTCTCTCTGCTGCATGTAAAGCCTTTGGTCTTACACTTAGCATAAAGAAAAGTGAAGTACTGCATCAACCTTGTTCTACTCCAAAGTAATTCTGTTGTGAGAAACAAAAACCACCAGTCTACAAATTTCCAGAGAAACCATTGAAAGTAGAAGACAAAGCCCTGAACTATGTAAAGTATTTCACCTATCTTGGTAGCAAAGTCAACTACAGTGGAACTTTAGATGATGAAACTATGCATCGGATTGCTAAGCTTACCAGTGTTTTCTGCAAACTTTGCCATGGCTTGTGGAATGAGCGGGGTATTCGACTGGATACGAAAATTTGGGTTTACAGAGCTGTTGTCCTTGCCATCCTTTTGTATGACTCAGAGTTGTGGACTCCATACAGGTACCATATATGCCAGCTAGATGTTTTCCATAAAATCTGTCTGTATGCCAACTGTGGAGTTAACCTTCAAGATAGGACATCTAACGTAGACCTGTTTAACAGGTGTAATATTGGAGGAATCAAGAATTTTCTCATATAGTCTCAGTTACAGTGGACTGGTCATGTCCGATGACAGGATACCAAAGATCCTAATGTACAGCCAGTTAGATCAGGGCTACAGGAATGTAGGAAGCCCATGGCTAAGATATAAAGACAAGCTGAAGAGCAACTTGTCAGCTGTCAATATACCTCATAACACCCTTGAGCGCTTAGCTTTGGAGTGGGTAGAATGGAGATCAACATGTTTTAATGGACTCAGCAGTTTTCAATCAGCTTGTCTGAATTATCTTCAAGAAACGAGAGCAAGATCTAAAAGGTCAGCCAATCCAACAGTCATCTCATCTCATAATCCTCACTCTTGCTCCATATGTGGCCTCCTTTGTAAATCACTAGTTGGTCAAGTGGTACTTAAGATTATCACACAAAACTTCATAACTGATTCAATTAAGTTGTCGGATCCTTATACGGTGAAACCAACAGGAGAGTTCATTATTATCATTATATATATGTGTGTGTGTGTGTATGTATGTTGGTTGGTTGGTTGTTTGGTTGGTTGGTGTTTGGATAGATAGATATTATATGTAAATATAAAATATATAAATTATACACAAAATATTAACTCTGATATTACTAAATTATCTATATGCTTGAATGTGAATGCATAAAATTATGTGTCCATCTGCATATATATGTTTTATAAAGTAATTTGTTATATAAGCAGGCACAAGAGTGAAAGAAAGAGACAAAAAATATTTATGAACATATATATATATATAGCTAGTTGGCTGATCCCATAACTCACAGACTACGCAAGTGTCATTGTGGTCATTCAATCTTAGAGGGCAAACAGGGGTTATATGACAGATATTTCTGTGTTGTTTGGTATCAGAAGCAGAAAATAATCACTGCTAGACATTATGTCATATCAGTGTTGATCCCTTGTCATAATATCTCACATCAGATCCAAGGTTAGAGCAGCATTCATGTTTTTTCAACAGCATCATAGGAGAAAACAAACAGTCACAATGGGAATTTGAATGTTTGGTTAATAACACAAACAAGTGTTGTACCAGCTGGCATTACATGTACTTACACATACATTGGGACATATATATATATATATATATATATATATATATATATATATATATATATATATATATATATATATGAAGAAATATAGTCTTAAAGTGTGCTATATTTATGGGATAAAGTGCTCAATATCAGAGATAGAGCGTGTGAATATAAAAGTGAACATAAAAGTCAACACTTAGAGGCGACAGTCTGTTTCATGCTAGATGCAATCGTCAGGCAAATATATTTAAAGACATTTATGATATATTTAATGTTTTTTTTATAGATAAAATAACATTTACCGGCCTGAATGTCCGAGAAATTTTCATAGAAAATTTTCGTTCTCCGACAGGAATCGAACCTGTATCCTATATCGGAGAATGAAAATTTCTCGGACATTCAGGCCAGTAAATGTTATTTAATACTGTTTATTATAAAACAGAGCATTTGCTTAAATACTTGTATCTATAAAAAGAACGTTAAACATATCATAAATGTCTTTAAATAAATTGTCGGACTATGTCCAATTCAAAAATATATATATATATATATATATATATATATATATATATATATATTTAATATCTAATATGTTAAATCCTTCAATACATTAACAATTTACTTTGAAAAACTCTTACTCACACTCCTATCCAAAACAGAAATACTTGGCTACACACATAATTTAAATAAATATCAAACTTCTGATTATATATAAAAACATTTTAAGGAAGAACAAACTCACATAAGTTTATATCATAAAATAATATCTTTTAAATAAAATATGATTTCTAAAAATAAATACAATTTTAAAAACAAAGTCTCCTGAATTGTGGAGGTAATTCCTTAAAACTCAAAATAGAGACTGTCATAAAATAAGTGAATAAATTTATTATATATCTTTATATATATATATATATATATATATATATATATATATATATATATATATATATATATATATATATAAAATAATATATATGTGTATATATATATATATATATAATTAATTATAATTAATATATATATATATATATATATATAGATATATATATTTATATGAAGAAATATAGTTTTAAGGTGTGCTATATTTATGGGATAAAGTGCTCAATATCAGAAACAGAGTGTATGTAAATATAGATATAAAAGTGAACATTGAGGACAACACTCAGAGGCGACAAGCTGTTTCATGCTAGACACAATCGTGAGGCTGCTTGTTCACTTTTATATATATATATATATATATATTAATGTATATTTGGGCAGAAACTTTTCTTTTAAACATATTTTGTTGAATATGATAGACAAGGAAAATTTGATTAATTTTTTTATTTAGTTTTTTCAACATTCTTATATTTTTCCATTTGATGAGAGTAAGGGTGTGCAAAAATTGTCTGCATGGTCCATTGTCCCAAGTGATTTTGGCTACTGCTTTAGCCATTTTTAAAGGGGCTTGTTTTTATGTGTTGTTAGTTTTTTTCAAAGTTTGACTGTTTAATACATACTTTTTATGTTGCTCGAATTCATATATATATATATATATATATATATATATATATATATATACATGTGCAATGAGCATTGTTTACTTTGAATGCAGCCAGACTTTTGACTACTTGTAACATGATAACTTTATACCAGGGCTACATAAAAGGACTTCCCAGTGGAGGCTGTCAAGCATATATCAGTAGGTTTAATCCTGTTTTTTTTCCATTCATGTCACTTGTGTATAAATGTGATTAGAAAACAATTGTAATCCACTTGTAAATATTTTATTAACATTTTTAAGTCTAAATTTTATCAAACAAGACCAGTGACTGCATAACTTTCTGATTTTATAGTTAGTTGAACCCATTTGCTTGGTTGCTTTGGTTTCATTTAAAATTCTGTGATTTTTTATTCTTATATTTTAAACTGTCTTCTGTCTTTGTTATCTCTATTTCTAAAATGTACAATTTTCATTACTATGTACTTTTTCTTTCATATTATTTTTGCTCCTTTTTATCATAATATTCAGGTTACATTTATATTTATCCTATGAGACACAGTGGAGTAATGGATAGTGGCTCAGATTGAGGAATCAAAAGCTGAGTTCCAATTCCAGTCAAGTTTGTTACATTCACTTAGGTGCAAATACTCTTGGGAAATGTATGAATCCATTTCTCCCCGACCAAGCTATGGTTAAATAGCAGGGCAGACTGGGTCCTATAGTTTTCAATAGCAATTGGTCTAGGAGAAGGATGACTCTGAATTCAAAATCTCCAACTATGGGTTAAATAGCCTTATCAACCTGCAATTAGACGTGTGTCATGAGTATGGCTCCAACCCTGAAGATATCGTCAGTTAGAGAGGGGTTCCTCTGATGGAGGTAGGGGAAGAGAGAAGGCCATGGATCTGTTCTAATCCCTGTGGACGCCCTGTAGTGTTCATGCCAAAACACTACAGGGAAGTGAATCAAAGTATCACATAATAGAGAAGGAGGCCATGGCAATTAGTTTGGAAGTGGAGTCACTATTTGTTAAGGCAACATTTTACCCTAATTACTGATCAGAGATCAGTGGCCCTCATGTTTACCAATGAAAAGTGTACTAAAATTAAGAATGCCAAGATTCAAGAATGGTGGTTGGAGTGTTCAGCTTACTACTACATGATAAATTACCACCCTGGCAATGAGAATGTAGTTCGTAATGCACTTAGTTGAGATTATGCTTATTCAACCATTACCAGTTCTGCCTTTATGACATTCACAATGGGTTATGCCACCTGGCAGTTACTAGAATCTTACATTTCATTAAAGGGAAAAATCTTACTTTTTCTACAGAGGAGGTAAAAAAGGTGTGTACTTCTTGCAGAATCTGTGGAAATTAAACCTTGTTTGTATAACTTGCCAGAAAACACTTTTATCAAGGTGACCAGACCTATGGAATGACTAAGTATTGACTTTAAGGGATCCATGCCTTCTACCATGTGCAACACATATTCACAGGTAGTAATTGACAAATACTCGCGGTTCCTATTCTTCTTTCCATGTACAAACATACACACTACCTCAGTAATCAAATCCTTAAGTTTTTTGTTTAGCTTAGCTGGGATGCCTAGCTATATACACTCTGAGAGAGGTGCATCTTTCATGTCTAAGGAATTGAAAGACTACCTCTTCCAAAAAGGGGTTGCGACAAGTAAAACCACTCCATATCATCCAACTGGGAGCACACAGGTTGAATGATTTAATGGCACTATACGGAAGGTGATTCAGTTAGTTGTTAGGTCACGAAACATAGCTGAGAAGTACTGCGAATTGGTGCTTTCCAAAGTGCTACACTCTACAAGATCATTGCTATGTACTTCTACAAATACAACCCCTCATGAGTGTTTCTTTGCATTTCCTCATCATTTATCACACAGGAGTTCTTTTCCATCCTGGCTAATGTCACCAGGTCCCATATTATTAAGGTGGTTCGTAAGGAATTATAAAACCGATTCTTATGTGAACCAAGTTGAACTCTTAGAAAGTAATCCGACTTATGCCAACATAAAGTATCCGGATGGAAGGGAGTCTACTGTATTTGTTTGTGATTTAGCACCCTGCCCAGAAGTGGAGTCAGTCCCTGAATCCCCCACTATGGAACAAAATAGAAGTAACCTGAGTGCCCCCATACCAGAGGGGTACATGCATAACAGAGACGATGCTAGAGTCCAACAGGTCAGGAGATTCAAACAGATGACAAGATCCCCAGATCATTATGAATGGTAATGCTACATTTTTCTAGGAACAAAGAATACGGTAATAGTAGTATCCTATGTTCGCTATGTACAACCAATGGACTGTTGTCCTGAGCTCCGTTTACAATTACTACAGTGTTTGAGTAAATTGTAATGAATGAATAGGTCGCAAATCAAATTCGCTAGGTTGTGCCACAATTGTATTTTTTATACAATAAATTATGATTTAGATTCAATGTTCACCTTTCCTTAAAATTTAATCCACTAGCAAAGAAAAAGAAGTGACTATCCCAACTACATAAATAGTAAGACTGGAAATTGTGAACATGTTCATCAAAGTTCCAATAGGAACTTCTAAAGATTGCCAGATATAATGTAATCAGTGATGAACTCATTAGGTTATTAACTTGCCCAATGTAAAGTGGCCCTTGATGGAGTAGGCCCCCTAGATCAAATAAAAATGTAATAAAGAAACAAGCACAGACAGCTGTTTTAGTAATAAAAAGGAATAAAAACTTTATAAAGTACACTATCAGTTATTTCAAGTAAATGATAGTGTGCAGATGAGAGGACATTTTCAAAGCTAAAGGTCATAAAAATGATATTAAAAAAATTCACTAAGAAAAATTTTGAATCATATGTTGTTATCCATTGAAAAGGAATTGTTACATGAATTGGTTGCAGAAGCAATTACTGGCAGATTTGAACAATCATCTAGTGAACACAAATAATTGCATTTAATATAGTGGATTGCATGCAATTCTCTATTGTGATTTTGAACCATTTGTTAATGTGTAAATTGTACAGCAAACTATTTAAAATATCAGCCAATTACATAATATTAAAACAAATAAATAAAAAATTAATTTATAACATTCTGTATTTACATTTGGTATCTACTGCTAGTAATATGTACACTACATGCACACTGTAATTACTAAGAAATAGACATTTTTTTCCACAAAAGCTTTAATTCCGCCCTTTTTGCCATATGTATTATTTAAAAATTTTATTTATTTATTACGAAAATTAAATGATAGCATTGTCATTATGGGTGGCCTTACTTTGTCTGCTGGCAACCAAAACTTTTAAACCCAGTCTGCCACTAAATGTAAGCTTACTGAAAAAAGCTAAATAATATATATAACCAAAATTATGTTAGTTATTACAAAATATGAAGATAAAACTAAGACCTTTTCAATAACAAGAGAAAAATTATAGAGAGAACAAATATTGAAAGAATATACTGACATCTCAGGAGACAAACTGATGGAAATGCTGACTTTTTCAAAGTTAACATGAAGTAAAGAAACACACAGCTAACCTTATAGTCATCAAACTGTTTATACTAGGTTAGGGGGTCATATGATGAACACAAACTAAAAGTGTAGAGTTGTTTAAACAATAGATAAAAAAAAGAGTGAAAAATGACCTAGAAATAATTATTTGATCAGGAACATTTTTAATACAGAGAAAATTTCAAACAATGTTCTTAAAAATCTCTGTAAAGAATGAAGGAAAAGTTGAACTTACTCTACTGGTGAATTAGTAAGTGAGTGATGTATATAGTCTAAGATGTGTGTCTATTGCAAGATGTGCTAAATTTAGTGACCTTTCCAGATGTTGGCCTGCAGTGAAAGAGAAGTAACCTCTTCTGATCTACAGCATGCATGAGTTTTTTTCTTTACACACACCAATGTGTGTCTGGCAAAAAGGTTTAACACCTGAATAAATGTTATAGTGAAGGACACCTTGTCTAGAGAATAGACTCTCCCACATTATAAGTAGGAGTCAGTAGGTAGTCGAGGGAAGAGTAGTTATCAGCAACCACAACTCGATTACTTTGCGTAACACTTATTTCCAAGTTCCTAACATTTCTGTATGTTTACCCCATTTAGGACGCATTTAGTCAGACTACAAGTTCTATTGTGGAAATAACTCCACAACAATAAACTAATTAAATACCTGGTTATAGGATCACTACTCTTACCAGTGATGGTTGATATCTGCATCAAATATTTGCAGTATATGATCTTGGAAAAAAATTCATTAAAACTAGACTAAAACTTAGATATACTGACACTTTTATATTTTGGGAAAAAGAACATTGTATTAAACTTGCTTTCCCTGAAGTTTTTGTGATTTCCACAGAATGTGGAATTATGTAACAAACATGGATTTATACCTAATGTCTGGCTACCATTTTTTTTAAAGAATGGAATAGTTTGTTACCTACAATGTCAGGGTAAACTCACACAAGGTTCCTATCATTTATAGCATGAATTAATCCATATCATATATACAAAACTAATGCAATGAATTACACAGCACTTATTTTGATTACGTGTGTTAATTAGAATGATTATTTTGTTACTTATATAAATATAAAAAGAACCATAGTCAGATATAAAAAAGGTACTCTTGATTATTTATGGCTTATTTGTTTAAATAATGCACTGACTGTTGTTTGCTGCATGTGGCAATAATTGTAATGTAAAATGATGCACTAAAATAAGTAAGCATGTAATCGTTTTAAGTTCTCTGAATATTAGCGCCCCAAAATAATTGTCACACAGGTAAATTAGGGTAGAAACTGGCTGCACACTAAAGGTCAGACATGAAGAACACTAATGTAATGTAGTAGAAGCTTTATTTGACTTATTCAGTTTTAGTTCTGAAAAATGTTTATTTTAGTGTGATGGATGATTACAAGTGAGAAGGGAAATAGTGTGTGCTTATTTTATTACCACAACTAAAACACTCTTATCTAAAGGGAATTAACTCTAACTTAGCAGAATATATGTAAAAGGAAAGAGAGACATTTCAGATTCTCTTAGAATTAAATCAAAATAATAAATATTGACAGTGTAACAGCAGCCTTACCATTAACAAGAAAAAAATTGAAGTTTCAAAACAATAAATGAAGAAATGACATGGTGGAGATAAGTAAGAAAATTTTTATTTCCCAGTGATTTACAAGCTTTAACTGTTTGTCTGTTTTGCAGTATCATATATCAGTTGTGAGAGACTGAGAGTTTGTTTAGGGTATAACACAAGGTAGTAGTTGAAATAGACATGTGTAGAAAATCAATTTGCATATCATTGAGTGAGACTTGTGAGAGAAAATCAACATCACATGTAACCAAAAGTTAGTCTCTGTTGCTGCAGTTTTTGTTACTGGCTGAAGGCATTACTTTTGACAGAAGTGTCTTGATGTCACTTCTGATTGCCTGGGCAATTGTATAGTTTGCCACATTCAGTTAAGCTTGCCTGCCTGTTGTGGGTGCTAGTTACTAAAGATAGCGTGGTCAGATCTACTTTCATGGGTAAATTAAGCATTGGCTTTAAAGTCAGTGGTTCAAAAATGGCTGCTGAGAAAAATCAGGCAAGCCTTTTCTGATTGACCAGAAAAGATGTTTTACCACTGTGATATTTTAAGGCAACACTCTAGAAGCGGTTGCATGTAGCCAGGCAAAGTTAAGGTGTGTTTTTGTCATATTAGCTGTGGACATCAAAGTGAGCACTTCCGTTTGAGTTAAAGAATTGGAGTACCAACAGAGTATGACAATAGAAAGTCTAAGATGAAGAATGACAAACATATAAACACCAATTTATACTAGCAGACTGAGTATAATTTTATACATATGGAAAGCAATATATATATAAAAATAACTGTGTAATTCTATTGTATTAGAGACCAATGCAAAGTCATTAAAATAACAACTTTTACTCTTACACCTGGAATTTATTTAAAAAATTGTTTTTTAAGAATGTCAGAAAAAGTGATTCAAGAAAAATTAGAAAGTAAGAAAAGCAGATTGGTCAGCAAGCAAATATTTGAATAAGCTGATGTTGCAAATGTAAAAAATGAAAAATGCAGAGTATTAAGAACATTGGCTAAAGACATGAAAGCAACCAAACTACCACCTTTGGGCTATTCCAAAGTTTCTGATCATATTAAGGTAAGTTGTTAGACAAAACTCAAAGAAGCTAAAGAATATATACAAGATTATTGCACCTTAACATTTAACAAAGTTGATCGTCACCCATCTTTCCAAAAAAAGTTTCAAAGATACCAAATTGACAGAATGACACCTAGTCTCTTTAAATGTTAATCCAATGGAATTCTTGTGGTCCATCCTTAAAAGAGATATATATATATACAAAAATGGAAAACAATATTCAAGCAAAGTAGATCTTTAAGAATACAAACTATTGTAAGTAATGTGAAAATCAAAATGATAGAAAAAAAAGAAGAACGCTACAGAATGTCAAGTCATTCACTT
Source organism: Acanthosepion esculentum (assembly GCA_964036315.1). Taxonomy (NCBI): domain Eukaryota; kingdom Metazoa; phylum Mollusca; class Cephalopoda; order Sepiida; family Sepiidae; genus Acanthosepion; species Acanthosepion esculentum. The sequence continues at coordinate 40,776,995 of OZ038520.1, forward strand.
TTATATGTGAAATAATAAAATGATAATTTATTCAGATGTATGGGGTATTGTGCTAACTAAATCTATGCTCCTATGGCCTATATCTTTTGGGATTTATTTGTAAATAAAGATTTATATTTTACTTAGTTTTTGTACGACAAACAAATAACATAATCAAAATAAGTTATTATCAATATTTTCAATAAGGAAAGATTTTAAATGAAGTTTACAGTATACCCTAACATTTTTACTCATTGGTACTAGCAATTTTATAATGAAGGCATTGACTTATATAATAAAATATGGTATAGTATATTTTTATGACAATTAGTTTTAAAAATTTGTCACTGACAGTGTACACTCTATGCAAGTTAAGCTATTTTCCAATATCACTACCTGGTGAAATCAAGATTAAAAACTACAACAGAAGTGGATTTTAAATATTAATTACAGGAAATTTAATAACACTCCCTAATAATTTTTCATATGTAAGTACTTGATTTATTGTTTTAGCAAAATAAATTGGGTGTGCTGAAAAGTTCTCAGTCCAAATCACTTCCAAAAAAAACAAAAAACAAATATCAGATTTTTTTAAATCTCTTCTCTTTTCATTATTGCCTTGTAAAAATAATAATCAAATATCAGATTTTTTTTCTTGTAAAAAAATAATCAAATATCAGATTTTTTTTAATCTCTTCTCTTTTCATTATTGCCTTGTAAAGTTTTTGTAATTATTATAATTATTTTGACTTGCTTAAAATAATAGTTCACTCATCTGATTTTCTTTCCAATATTTATTGACAGTTTGATTATAATAAAAAAAAGAAAGATGTCTATAAAAAATGAACAAATTAAATAGTGTCCCACCTTTTTATCAGGAAGCATAGATAGGCTTTTTTAACACTATTTTTTTTTTTTAGTAAAAACGCTAGTCATCTCCAGCTTTATGGCATAATTGCTAATTGGAAAACTTTTTCTGAAAGAAGAAAGGGCGAGAGAGTGAAGGGGATGAGAAAGAAAGAGAGGTGAGGCGGAGTGAGTGCTAAAGCCATTAACTATCAACTTCTGGACAGAATTTTTTGTAAAAAGAAGTAACACTGTAGTGTACAATTGTACATGCTAGTCAAGTGCTAATATAGCGCGAATTAATGCTTCTTGTTAGTTATTGTTATGGCGATAAAAACATAAGTCTCTTTCTTCTTTTTTGTAGTAATAAAAATTTCCGAAGTTAAAAAAAAGAAAAGAAAAGTTGTTTCGTGGTTTACAATATTTTTCAGGTTATGATGTTTGTAAAATTAAAAAAATATCTATATCTTATTAAAAATCACCAGTAGCAGTAAAAAAAAGAAAAGAAAAGAAAGTGTACCATTCACAGTCACTTCATTTACATTGCTTTTTGAGCTTTGTAAATTAAATTTAAAAATAAAATAAAAGTCTAGGACATTTAAAAGTAACAGGACATATCTTTATTTGCATAAGAAGAATATAAAAACAAAAAAAAAGTAATGTGGTAGTGTTTATTTTCTCTTTTAAGTGCACGATGCGCCCATTCCACTCGCGCTGTGAAGAAACCGCGAGCGCAAGTGTGTGTGTAACTATGCCCAAGTTTGTACGTTGTTTGTACATGAATGAAGTTTTAGTCTTTTTACATTTGTCGTGCGCGCGCAAGTATGATTTTTTTGGAGAAAGAAAAAAACAAAACAAACGGATCGTCTAAAAAAAAAAAAGCGACTTTATGAAAAAAAAAGGAACATTTTTTCTTCTGTAACTCACTTATTTTTTTCTCAGAGAAAATAAAAAATATTTTCAGTTAAAATAAAAAAAAGGGATTGAAAAAAACCCCGCAAAAACTATCTTTATTCTTTAAAATTTAATAAACACTAACAGTAACACTAACAGACAACTTTTTAGCAGCTTCTCTAGAGAGTCTAAAATGAGGCAACAAGAATATAATATAAAATAATATATGATATCGAACTTCAACATCGGAAAAGTTCGTAAAAAAGATTCGTCGTTTTCCGAAAGACTTTTACACTAACAAATTAGTGGAGTGAAGGTATTCAGTTTACCATTTTTCTAAAAACATTGAAATCCAATGTGTTTTTTAGTTTATTTTATTCTTCTTCCTTATTTTCAAGTCCTGGCTTATTTTCATTATCGGCTATTATCATTTATCTTTTAAAAAAATGACATACTTCCTCATATACACCTTTCTTCTTTAAGAACGAAGGACTTAAGGGTAAATAGAGGACTGGGCTTGTCCGACAATTACCGAATGTTACCGATTACAAAGCATCACTCATCATCGGGTATTGCTCCAAACATTGGCCATCATCCATCCTTTTATTCTTGCAACTCCCTCCGTCTGTTTTTCACCGTCCACTCTCTGTAGTCTTTATTTAAACTTCTCCTTCTCCTCAGTCTTCTATCTTTTCCCTTAAAACTCTCTCATATAAAACTTCACCTTCCCATCTCTATTTCTCTTACCTTTGCGGCCACTCTTTTCTCTCACTTTCTTTTTTATGCTCTCTGTGAATATCCTCCCCGATTTACTTATTACACTATCCATCTTCTCTCTCGCTGATTGGCACACCCTCTCTATATAGGATCAAGGCACATTTCACGCTGGAGCTTTCAACGATAAAAGTGGGTAAACCGCACGTTCTATGACGTCATACGGCTCTCTCAAAATGGCGGCAGATTCGCTGATCTGATGGTATAGTAAAGATTTGTAGTCATAGGCAACAGAGTTGTAGTGGAGTTTTGTCTGTCTCATGGCTATACTTTGTTCTAATGGACGCGATGTCGGACCCGAGGAGGTTGCATTTTACCACGATCGGTCCGATGGGGAAGGAGAAGAAAAAGAAGTCCTTACTGCCACCCACCATACGTTTCACATTGGCGCTGAGAGAATCCAACGATAAAACATGTCCCGAATTTTCGTATGCAGATTTAATGAAGAATGCTTTGGTAAGTTAAGACCTGCATTTTTCCTTTTCTTTCTGTGGTTGAGCACTGGTTTTCTTTCAACTTTGTTTGTTTGTTGCTATACACTTTGTGCGCCTCCTTATTATACTGCCATTGATTTTGCACAGAAGCAAAATAAAGTTGTACTTATTTCTCTTTTTATTTATTGCTCCGCAATGGAAAAATCATTTATAAAGATACTGAAAACGGATTATCAAAAGTATTTTTATTCCATTCTCTCCGGCACACAAGTACCTATATCTCCTTTTTTTTTTCTTCCAGAGTTGAAAGTGGTGGTGGGGAACAGACAAGTTAGCTAGACCCGTCAGAAAAAAAAGCAGATAAAAAGAAATTATATTCCTGCTTTTTCTCTATTTTCTCCCTTGTCCGTAATGTTTTATCAAGTTCGTCTTGAAAAATGACTGCTTTTTGGTGTCAGTGATCTAAGTTTGTATAGACATGAGGTAGGGACACTTAATTTGACAATAACTAAATAGTTCGACAAAATTTTCCTAATTGATATTGACATTATTTGAACTTTTATTTTATCTTTAACCGCCTTATGATTGAGTTGTGCGGAAATAATTGACTGCGATGTTCTTAACCAATTCTTCATATATGGTCTTTTCTGGATTGTATGAGTGAGAATAAGAATGGCTTGCTTGTTCTACTTAGTTATTTTAGTTCAAAAATTGAAACTTAAATAGTACGGGCTTCCCCCAATTTCCCCTCTCTTTTCTTATTTTCATATGATTAATAAACACCTAATTGACTTCGCTTTTTATTGCTTTTTTTTTTTTAATTTTTTTTTTTTTTTAGAAATTTTATTATTTATTTTAACGCCTTTTGCTTTTCATGAAGGTTAGTTTCAACGTGTTAGATGATAGCGCTATTTTGTCCTGAGGTAGATAAATATTGTAACCATTGGAATCCTTTCTCTCCCCACCTCCTTTTTTTTTTTTTTTTTTTTTTTTTTTTTTTTTCCCGATGACCTTTGTTAGATTTTCTTTTTGGTAAGTTTTCACTACATATTCACTGCTTTAGAGTTTTTAGTCGGTGTCTAACTTTTATTTTTCCTTTTATGAACTATTTATTTAGTGATTAAAACCATTTAAAATTAAATGGCAAGCAATTTTTGGGACTTTGTATTTTTATTTTCTTTAATATTTACCTTCTGAGTATTGGTTTGTTTATTTGCATAGTTTTTCATGCGCCTTTTTAATTTGAAGATAAACGCAAAATCTGATTTGCTTTAATTATTTTTGATAACTTTGGAATGAGTTGTGATTTTTTAAAAAAATTTTTTTTATATAAATGAACTACTTGATCTTATTTGAAAAATGACTTGTGACGTTATCCATATTATTGTGCATAGCATATTCAATTTTGTAAAATTGAAAAACCACTTGTATTTTTTTTTTTAGCAGCAGTAATTTTAAAAATTAAAGTCCAACCTTTTTGTTGGACATTTTCTCTTCAGATCTTTTTTTTTTTATTTACAATTTTATCTTCAGTTTAATTTTCCACTTATGGAAATATTTTTTTTTCTTTTTTACACTACAAAACCACGTGCAGATTATGGCTTGAACTCTCGTACACTAGTATTGGGGGAAAATAGCCGATTGTCGGACACTTGCTATATATAACTTTTTCAATTCATTAACAGATTTTTCTTTGGTCGCTTGTTATATTTTGGTTCAAGTTTTGAATTATTCAAATCCAATGTTTTTAACTTTTCAATTTCATAGAAAAAAAATGTAAACGAATGAATTGAAGACTAGAATATTCATTTAGAAAAGTTATTTCAAATATTTTTGTGTACATGTTTCTACGTATGTTAACAGCTGTTTAATAGCAACATCAATATTCGGTGGCAGTGTTAAACTACTAAGCATAAATTAGGTTTTACACGTGCTGACAGCCTGTTTTTTTTGTTTTTTTTTTTTTTTTTTTTTTGTTTTTTACCATTTATTATCAATATCAGAGGTATATTTTCAGAAGTTCCTTATTGATCCAGAAAGTTTTGGTTCCCGGTTTTTTACTCTCCGTACCTAAACACTTGGTGTACTTAGATTTAGAACGTACAGAAAATGAACAATTTTTTAAATACTGCAAAATAATGTCTACGCATCTTCGTAAAATTTCAATTCAGTAGGCAAGACAAAGAAAAAATTATTCACTTTTTTTTTTTTTTTTAAGTTATCAAGGGGGTCACACTTTTCTACTCATTTTCTTTTTAACTGTGCAAGTAGTAGATTCACACTTGAAGTTAAATTAATTAATTTCAGAAATATTCATTGCTTATTGCAAAAATCAAACTCTTTCACCCTTCCCCAATTCAAATTCTTGATGTTTTATTTTCAAAACACTCGAGTTTTGAACTTGAACAGAGTATTGAAAAATTGAGCACACTTTTTACGGTACTCTTGAATTGCACATGCAGACATTGATATCCCATACGTAGTTATAGCAATTTGTAATTAATAAATTCTAGTATGCACCTTTTTATTTATATTTGGTTGGCCCACTCTGTTGGCATTGTCGAAGATGCTTTTTCATGATTTGGCTGTTAATTTTTAAAACAATTAAGTTATTCCAAACTATGTTCATTATTAATATCTGCAAACTTTTTTTTTTTTTTTTTTTTTTCGTTCTTTCTTTTTTACACTGTCAAAAAGTAAATGCTACCCTTTCAACCAAATTTAAATGTCTCGTACAGGTATGCATACCTATTAGGGTTTTTGTGTAGATTGTTGCATTCATAACCCAACACTCCTGTTCCATAAACATACACACTCGATGTAAGATCTACACTTAAAGCACCATGACGTCAATTAATCTACAGAGCTATATATACAATTAGATTTATTTCTTTATTCATTTAATAATGGTTGTTCGCCATTTTGAACCTATACAAATTCTTTGTGCGACAAATGAAACAATTTAAATTTTACAAACGTATGTATGCGTAAAAATTGCATTTCGTTCGTTACAAAGGCAATTAATTTAAGTACGTACATGTTAAATTTTAGTTATGGCAATATAGTTTATTTCCTGCATTTGTAAATTTATAGTACTGGTCATTCCAAGTAGATTTGGAATTAAAACTAGTGGGTTTTGTTAGTTTTCTTTTAATATAGTCCAGGTCTTAAAAAAAAAAAAAAAAAGCAATATGAATGTACTTTGAAATTTTCGTTGTCCGGACTGGTAGTTATGAAACTTATTGTTGCATCTATCAGCAGCTGAGGCTTATGAAAACCAGGCGAAGCAAAGCAGACTTCGTCCCGTCGTTAATTTTCCTCTATGATCTTTTTACACAGGCATTAACTGTCCGTTATTACCACTAATTCTCCAGTTATTTCTGATTTATTTTTTTTAATATAATATTAAGTATTGAATATCAATTATCTTAAGTTCCAAAAGCGAATATAACAATGTTGTCAAGAAGTTAACCAAAGATGGTGACTTTTTATGCCCACGTGCTTTTATTTTTTAATTTAATTTTTTTTTTTTTTTTCCCCCATTGAGTTTCTTTTAATTATTTTCTTATTGACATAACTTTCAATTACCCGGAAAATTATTTAGTTTTCTTTTTCCTCCCTTTGGGTAATGAAGGCTGTAGGTTTTTTTTTTTTTTTTTTTTTTTTTTGTTACACTTGGCTTTCTTTTTGACATTGTGTAAAATTTCATTGTCATTTTAAAAAAAAATCAAATATTAACTAATTTAATTATCAACTTTCTCCTAGTCTTTTTTTTTTTTTTTTTGTTTTTTGCGCACGACTACGCTTCAGCGATAAATGTCGACTTTTCTGAAAATCGTCACCGGTTCTCGTACGATCACCGAAGTTAAGCAACATCGAGCCTGATCAGTACCTAGATGGGTAACCTCTAAACATGAACGTGCAGGTGGTGTAATGGACCACGGCTCTGAATTGGAAGTCGGAGAACAGTTCCAATTCTAGTTTGGTTCGTTATATTCACTTACGCGCAAACACCCTTCTTGGGAAAGGTATGAATCATCTTCTCCCCAAAATATGGGTTAATTAGTAGGATGTTAAAATCATTATTTTTAAAAATTCTTACAATATAAATTTTATATTGTAAAATCTTCTGGCTTTAAATAACCTACAAAAAGGTTCGTTAAGCCGTAAAAGAAGTTTGATTTACAACTACTCATCAGCCACATTGTCTTACCAATCTCCACGATTGCATTCACAAAATCTATGCTACTCTTTTGTGTCTGGTATCCCGTGTAATAATAATCAACCTCGAAAAGCGTGTCTTCAGGGACATTTACACTACAGTAATTTGTTAGCTATTATGTCCTAAATTGGAACAATGTATTATTGTATGTTACATTCTTTTTCATTATTGAAGCTACTCTCGTTCGAATAGTTTCGTAAAATACTTATGTGGAAAATATGTACTTTATTTTTAGTACACAAAAACGTCACTCGACGTAAAATGACATTAAAAATATGCTGGTTATCGAACACAACCTTGTTGTCAAACTGTTTTTTCTTTCACCAATGTACAGGGAAATATCTCCCGTATTACATTCTTACGTTTTATTTTTTTATAAATCTTATGGTTTTTCATGTTAAGAGCTTTTTAGACCCTTTTTAAACAAAATGAATCGATTATGGCTGGCTTTAAATTTTAAAATCAGAAATAAAATATGTTAATGCCATAGGGAGCCAGAACTGCTAAAAATATCAATGTGAAAATAATTTTATTTTTATAAACCAGCTCTAAACTACTAGACTGATTTGATCCTGTAAATAAAACTTAAACTTTAAACATCTATACTTCTAGTCACTTTTTTTTAAATTCTGGTCTTGTCTTTTTACGCTGTAAGCATTGTTAATAAGCGTTCAATGAAATTCGCCATATTTTAAAAGTAATTCTAATATACATTAAAAATTATTCTGAATCATTCGCAAAACAAACTTTTTTTTTTTCTTTAACTCAATCATTTCTGTAAATATTTTCAGTGCTTCCATGTTTGGTGATAATTCAATTCTTCGATAGCAGTAGTAAACGATAATAGTGGCGATTGGTCTCTCTCTCTTTTTTTTTTTTTTTTTTTTTTTTTTTTTTTTTTTTTTTTTTTTTTTTTAGTAAGTGTATTTTCTCGATCCTAAGTTTTAAGGATTGACACAAAGCAAATGCATCGTAATACGTCGACTCTCTTTATTTTATTTGTTGTTTAAAAATCGACGTACGCCCATAATGCTCTATTGCTACTAAGGGGGCAAAATAAACCTTTCCTTATTTTATTTCAACATTACAATTATAGCTGTTGCAGGTCCTCCAGAGGAAACTAAAAGTGCGAAACATGATGGTTGGTAGTGGCTTAGGATCGATTTTTTTTTTTTTTTTTTTTTAAATAGGCTTTTCTACTATCCAAGAAGCAGTCAATGCACTATCATCTTGGGTACAAGGATGATGTTAGTAGAGGTAACTCGTGTGTGAATGGTGCAGAGGGATGATAGAAATAGGTCAATTGCTAGATCTATTGGGGGATAATGTCTGCGCCTATCGACCAGAGCATCGTTCAACATCCTTTCTATATTCTCGTCATTTCTAGTGTTAATTTTTCGCTTCATAGTTTGATCTCTTTTCTTTCTTTTTCTCCCCTATCCAATTGGGTTATCAGAGCGATTAGAAATATTGATTGTATATGGCGGGAAAAGAAACCTTAAACATGCTGACTGTAGACGCTTTCCAAGGGAGATAACTGTAAATTAACGTGAGGTTCAATAAAGATTTTTTTACTCACGAAAGATATTGTATCATTAAGCAGATTTTAGTATCGAATCGAAAAATTAAGTTCTTCAAGCATGAATGTTGAATCTCTTTTCTTTTCTTTTTTTTTCTTTTTTTTTTTTTTTTTTTTTTTTTTTTTTTTTCGATTATTTTCAGTATATATATTTCAATTCAATCATTGGATATTTGAACAATATCCTATTTTTAGTGGGGAGGGGGGCTAATTTTTGCACTTTTTTTTTTTTTTTTTTTTTAATGGCCAGGCTATCAACGTTAATTTAAATGTTTCACTATTTTCCAAATTCTGCAGTAATGCTTAATACAAATCTAGGTATGTGTGAGCAATTTTAGTAATAGTCAATGTATAAGTTGGGACGGATCCAAATCTAATAATTTCATTGTTTTTTAATGATGGTTTCTTGGAGACGAGTTAGGGACGATAAATTAAAAATCACACTTTTTTAATAAAGTGTAAAGCTAAGCTTGTGTTTATATTTTTTTTTTCTTTGCATAAAAGTTTTTATGCAAAGAAAAATATAAACACGTGTGTCTGTGTGTCCGTGTCCGTCCTAGGTGACAATACCTCTGAAACGCAAGGGGCTACTCAGTAGCCACTACTGGAAGCGAAAGAATGAAAACCTTTAGAATAAGTACCTCCACTGATTCACTTTATCTCAATTGTGTAATAAAATCCAAACCAAAAGCTTTTAAGATTTGAGTAGGTACTGGCGTGAGATCGCTGGAAAATGATCATAGTATGATAATAACGGCCTTAAACTTGGCGTAAACAAATTTTAGCGTCAATGTTTGTTTAAGAGGAAAGAACAAAGTAATTCTTAAAAAAATTTCTGTCCTTATTAGATTGTAACTTGATTTAAAAAAACAAAACAAAACACTTCAATCTTCATCAACGGAACTACTAGTAAATAACAGCAACTCTTTGGGTTTGTTGTTTTTTTTTTTTTTTTTTTTTTTTTTTTTTGACACTTTAATTTTGAGGATCTTGCAAAAATAAATTCTGATTTTAATGAAACTTTCAGAAACTATTCACAAAAAGAAATTGTTTTGTTTTTTTTGTTAAGTCATGGTAAAACTTTATATTTTTACTCCTCCCCTCCCACTGATTTTTTTTTTTTAGTAATTTAGCGCACAAGGCTTTGAGGAAATTTTTACCCCCACCCCACCTTAAAATCAGCTCTGAATTGTAACATAAAACTCAATAAAACAAAGCTTTTTTAGTTCCTTTTACATGTTTTTATGAATGTGGATATTATTGTCTAAAAGCAAGTTTTTGAAAATTTTTACAATTATTTATTTCTTTAAAGTTAAATATTCTGAAATTAATAAAAATGTTATTAAATAGATCATTACATATTACAAATTGTAAAGCTGGTTACAATCAGCAAATCCAAATAGATAAAAATCTAATGACATGTTTTTTTTTTGTTGTTTTTTTTCTTGTCCATAAAATGGCTAATTCAAATATACAGAAGACCGGGAGCATCATGAAAAGAGAAAAACAATGTACAATATTTCAAATGATACTACAAAGTATCTTATGAAATTTATATGGTCTTATTTTTTGTAATATCTGTTATGACATTTTTCCATAAGTGAAATATCAAAATTGAGTGGAAATACAAATACTCTAAAATGTATATTAAATTTATATTTTATGTTCACTTAGCCTTTCATAAGGTACCTAATTTTATGTACCTCATGAAACTTTATCTCGCTCAAGTTTTTAAAAATTTCCATAAAGCATCGTAAACCTAAAGGTGGTAAGTTAAGTACTAAGAAACAATAACAAATTAGTGCTGAAATTTTTCCTTAAAAAATGAGGTAAGCAAGTTCGTCCAATAAAAAGTATTGTCACTTCTCTTTCCGTATACCTTTTCCTTGTGTAAGCTGTCAAATATGCTGGAAGCATCAATCATCACAGCCACACATCACTGCTGTTAAGACCTACTGTCTCTTGTTTTAAACTACTTTTCTTTCTTTTCCACAAAGTAATGTTTGTTTTAAAATATTAAATAAACTTTAAAAAATTTTAATTTTGTTAAAATAAATTTAAAAAGTATAATTGATTTTTGACAATTTTAAATGGAAAAATTGACTTTTGTTTACAAAATTAAAAAATGGCTGAGGATCGATGATTTTTTTCTTTTGTCAATTTTCCGAACTAAAAAAAAAAACAATTTTAAACAATTTTGGACGTGCTAGGAATGACTAAAATGTTTTTAAAACAAAAAACAAAACTTTGATCTTTCCTCTTTATAATAACATTTAGAAAATAAATTATTTTTGTCCAGATTAAGGCAGTTTTTATTATGCTATGACCATTTTTCCAGCAATCTCATGCCTATACCTAGATTTGAGTTATTAATGGGACTTGTCCGTAAAATTTTTTTAGTGACTAATGAATTTTTACAGGAATTGTTTTTATATTTTATATTTTTAAAATTCTGTTTTACTCAACTGGTCAGGAGATATTAAGTGAAAACTAAAAGGGAAAATCTAAAGCTTAATACAAAGTATTTTGTTTCAAGATTTTGAAAATAATTTTAATATTTATGTATATAAAATATTACATAATGTATCCTGTTTGGAATTATGGCTGACCTTACACATCAGAAAATAAGAGTGATGACTATAGTAAATTTTAAAGTCAACATTCTTAAGATTACCGAGTTCTTTTTTATATATATATATATATATAAAGGGCTGACCTGTCATTTTCTTAAATTATATTTTAAGATTCTCTGTAAACCTGTTAACACCTTATCAGTGTTTAAGTGACAGATGATTGAAAGCACATAAATCACCCTTTTAAATATTCATCTGTTACATTCAACTTGAAGTAAATGTTTCAAATCCTTATGCTTTAAATCAGCTAATATTCCCAAATAAAGTTTCAAAAGTATACCATTTTTCTCAGATTTTTAAAACTAATGTTTGTTTACAAATATGTCAAAAATGGTCAATTTTACTAAAATTGACCAAAAATTCCAGTCAATATAATTTCTATTTCAAATAAAAGTATTTTTCTTACTGGAAATATTAATCATTTAGCTTTCAATTAAAGCTAAAAAAAAAAAAGTTTCAAGTATGCTTCCCCCATTTATAAAAATGTTTTAAATCTTAAATTTCTGTATAACTTTGTACATTAGGTGATATTAAGTAAAAACTATATACTAATCACAAATGGATGAGTTAATACAATTCAACGTCCCTCCCCCAATATGCTAAAAGGAATTTTGAAATGTTTCTTTGTGTATAAACATGGTAATTTTTGTAAATATAGATGTCCATACACAATACTATTGGAAAATAAAAGCTAATTTTATTCTGTGCATGTTGAAACAAATGCCTACGATTGAATCAATCATAGGCTTATACTGTAATCTATTTTTAATCATAAAACCAAACTGGTAATGGTTTCTAGAGTATATTAGAAATAAATTTGTATGGTAATTTGTATATTGATAGTAATAGCTTTTCTTTCTTGAATTTAAAATTGAGTTTTAAACTTTTCTTTTTTTTTTTTTTCTTTTTTTCTTCTTACAGGGGGACTGTAAAAATGCAGAAATTGGGGATTTTGATCTCGAAGACCAAAACGAAAATGAAAAATTGGTTGCTTTGGCCAGGTCCTTTGAGGAAAGATATGTAAGTTTATACAGATCTTATCGGTCTCATTAGCCAATGAGTTATAAAAATTTTTTAAAGACTTCATGTCAGTATATTTAAAATTAATTTCTCTTGGGAGTAGTCCAGAATTTTTATAAGTGACAAAATGGTTATCCACTGATAATCATTTTGAAAATGAAATTGGCATTTTGAATTTTGCTTGAGGTTCTTTTCATTTCACATACATAAGTTTGGGAATTTGGACCTTTATGGCAACAATTCTGGAAGATTATGAATTAAAAAAGTGAATCTTTTAGGCTTAAAAAGAAATGTTTTAAAAATGTTAACTTTTTAATTTGTCAGTTATTTCACGGTGCTTTTATTTTTCTGGATAAAACTATTCAAAATAGCTAAAATTTTGAAAGTTTTTTTATAGAGATAAAAGTGCAGTCAAATTGTAGAATAGATTTAAATCTGATTTTTGCTTTTAAAAAAAAATAATCTTGCAAGTAATGATGCATGTACATTTGTAAGCATACTAGTCTTTTAATACTAGTCGAAGTGTTTGAATAGGCTGTAAGCTTTCGATAATTATTTTTACTTAAAAAAAAAAAAAAAAAAAATAATAAAGATAAAATTCTAAGTACTTGTATTGCCATTTGAAGCATTCTGCTTAAATAATTTCATTAAACAAATGATTCAAATTCTATATGTGAAATCTCTTTAAGGGAATGTAAATCATTCAACATTACCTTCCAGAATCTGTTTATATAGTTTACATTTTTTTATTTTCTCACTTGACCTACTGGTAGGCTGAGAAAAACTAACATATTTTAATCTTTGAGATCTTTATTTTTAACAATAGCATAATTAAAACTATAGTTATTGAACTTTTTTTAGTACTAGTTTAATACTCTTTGAACTGCTATGCCTTGATACTTGTAATGTTTTGCTCATTATAATGTGAATTGAAAACCTGTTTATGCAGCACAGTTATCTTGTGGATCTTTTCATGTGTTTAGCAAGTGAAAAGCACTTTCATTTATGAAATATAGCATGTTCTCTACTTGATCATGCTGCTTTTTTTCTTTTTTTTATTAGGGCCCAAAACACAGCAAAACACAAAGTAAAAGATGCGATGCAATTCAAGACCTGATTGATTTGGGTGATGGTTATGATGAAACTGATCCTTTTGTAGATAATTCTGAGGCAGTAAGTATAAAACTTTATATCTTAAGCTTTTATTAGGACATACACTGATTCATTTAGAATGTTTTACTTTGAATTCATGGCTTGTATAATCAAATGTTCTTTTTAAAAAGAAAAAAAGTCTAACTCAAATAACTGTTTACCATATGTAGTTGTGTATAAGCAAACTTCCTGTGTCAACTGCCTATATTTTTTTCATAACTGATCACAAAAACTTATACTATACACTAGTATATACGTTTTTCATTAATAAAAAATTTTAAGTCAATTATGGCTAGAAACCTCTGAAAGCAAATGTGATTCACCTGATTAAGTCATACTGATGATTTTTGCCAGTGTTAAGTTAATCCAAGTAAATATAAACATCATTCATGTGTGTTTGGTTTGTAGATTAAATAAGCTTATCTAACAAAGTACTTTCTTGCTGCAAATAAAATTATATTTAATTTATGGATTCCCACTTTCTCTTCAGACTGCATATTCCAATTCCACTAGTAAGAATGAGTTAGCTTTCCGCATTACCTGTGGTGTGTTTCAAGGCAAGGGGAATAGTCAGTTTGTGTCTACCCCACATGTGCAAAGCCTCACATTATTCTGAATTGTGATATTGATCTCACAATTCCCATTGAAAATCTCATGCAAACACATTTCTTTACTTTATTAAATGTTCATTAGATATATTCAATCCAATAATTCAATTTTGTTTTTGTGTTGTATTTTGTGAAATAGTAAAATATACAAGTTTACACAAAAATATAAACATTTAAGCATGCTTTTCATACTAGTTTATATGGAAAACATTCCAAACATCAACATTGGGTAAGAAAGATGCATTGAAGCAGATTTCTTTCATAAATATTAAAATATTCTCTTGATTATTCACATAACATTTTCTTTATTGCAGTATGATGAATTGGTCCCTGCCTGCCTCACCACCAAGCTAGGTGGGTTTTATATCAACTCTGGTGTATTGGATTTTAGAGATGTTTCTGATGACTCCAGTGATGATTTTGTAAGTTCCCCTATCAAGAAGAAAAAAAAATCAAAGGTATTCCTGTTTAGCCTTTTTTTTTTGTTGTTTGTTCTCCATAACATTATTCACAAGAGTTGCAGTTAGTCTCTTCATGTATTTCCTGTCTGACATAGCAAAAGAATAACAAAGTAATATCTAAATGTTTTGATTGTGGTAACAAGCTGAAATCACAAGTTAATCAGGCCAGTTATGCTCTTCTAGAAAGTCTGAATTCAAAAGGCACTTGTTACAAGCAATCTAATATAACATCTGTGCATATATAAACTTCTTTATTAGTTGTCTATGTAGTCATAATACTATATGGGATGTTTGCAAAGGAAATGTTTAAACTTGGGAGCCTTCTGTTGCTTTTGCTAGTTTTTATTCTTATAAACACCCCCTCCCCAGTTATTGATAGCTTCTGCAGTTGTCAGAAACTTTGTCCTAATTGACTTACAGGATCAAGTTATGGTTGGTTCTTTCTCGTTCAAGTTAGTTTTTTTTATTCATCTGAATTTTGATGAAGAATTATTATTATGCACAATTAACCAGGATAAATTTATCATTGTTTGTTTCAGTATCTGAAAATAATCTTTCAAGATTGGAATATATAAACTTGAGGATTTTTTAAAAAAAAATATTATTTTTTTTTTCATGCTTAATTTTCACAAATATTTAAAATAAAATTTGGCTTTAACTTAAAAATAATTTATCATAGCAATAAATTTGTTAGGTTGGGTAAAAGCATCTTGCAAATGGTAACTAATTTTGTATATAAAATTAGTTTTAGGTTATTTTTAGTATTTAAAAAATATTTGAAATAATTTAAAATATACATAAGGAACATAAGCCACACAATTTCTATGGTTTAATTCACAATGTTATGGAGTGAAAAATGGTTATATTTCTAACTTTTTTTCCTAAAACAGTTTTAATAAGCAACCTGTAGCTAAGTTACTGAGGCTAACGAATAAAGTGAGCTGATCTAATGATAGTGTCTGACAAAGTAACTCAGAAAATCAAAATGAAATTAAAATAATGCTTATTTTATTTTTCTCCACTTTCTTACTATAGTTAACACAATTAGCAAAAGGAAAATACTATACAGTAACCTTAAGATAGTCTTAATTGATGTTAAAGCATTAATTTACCTTGTTTCTCTATTGGGAAACTTATGTAACTTAATTTACTGCACAAGTTTACCAGCCACTGAAGATGACTCTGATCCCTGAATTTGTTTGAATTTCATAGTTGTCATATCCTGCTATGGCAACAAAACATCTTTGAGTGAAATTAACAATAAGGATACTGCAATAGAAAGGCCTTGAAAAGAAAAGGAAGTAATATTAATAATGCAGTGTGGTAAAGGTTAACAGACTAGCTTTAGACTCCTTTTTATATTTGCTAATTATTTTACATACATAGCCATTTACTCCTTTGTAAGATAATATTAAACATACAATATATTTACTTATATTTTGATTTCAAACATTAACTTTGAAATTTTTAAGAAATTTGACAATTATGTCTCCAAAAGATAAAATCTTTTTTTGTTCTTAGTTCGTCTGGCAACTTAGAGAGCAACACTATCTGGGAAAATGACTTTCTGAAAGTTTCTTATACTGTTGTCCTATACTAACACAAGTGATGTTTTCAGTGTTCTCAACTGTCTTAATGACTTGTTACAAATGTCACAATCATTTTGCTTTCAGAGAGTTATATCTTCAGATACCGAATCAGATGGTGAATTGAAGAAGAAAATTCCAAAAGTAAGCATTGAATATCTTGCTGGAGATGGGCATGCTTACTTATCTTTACTTAAACATTTTTTACAAATAAAAATCTGTTCCTTTTTTAATACTTTTTCTAACTTTCTCAGCTAAAATCTGCAATAATAATTAGAAAATTTTCTGGTTGCAATGAGGGGGAAGATGCTTATTTATTTTAATATAAAACTTACTTCAGCTATTTCGGTTCTCTAATACTTGCATAATATAATTCTTTTACAAAAGGATATTCAGCTTTTCTTTTTTTTTTTCTTTTTTCTTTTTTTTTTTCTTTTTTTTTCTTTTTTTTTTCTTTTTTTTTTTTTTCTTAACTATAGCTAAGCTGTTTTACTTACCTTGTAGCATAGCTTATGTGTTCTTAAAACTATTGTATGTTTTTCTTGCCTCTTTTCTTTGCCTCCCATCTTACCTGTAATCTTTCCTTCTCTCCTCTCAAAGGGGCTATTTGGTTTTTGTTTGCTTGGATTGCTCTTGTGAAATTATTTTTTCTCCTCCCAGCTGAATTTAAATACTTTTATTATCCTAGTAATTCTGCATATTTCAGCAAAATTTAAAAACATACAAAAGCCATTAACTTCTAATGAATATTAACTTGTTCCACGTGTGGAAATTTTCACAATTAATACTTTGATTTAAAGACTAATTGGGTAAAGAGACTGTCTTAGAAACATGCCAGCAGTGACAATGGAGGATTGAAATACTTCGGAAAGTGAGGAAGCATTAGGATGTTTATGTAAAAAGTTGTCCACAAATTTATGTACATGGATATTTTAAGCTTTAAGTTGAATATACAGGGTTTGTGTGTGTGTGTGTGTGTGTGTGTGTGCTCGCGCCTGTTTTTCCGGTTAAAATACATTAAGGCAGGACCTATTTCTGGGATGTTAGTTATGATACATTGGTTACATGAATGGCAATTGGGGATAAGATTCATCAAACTGGTTTCAATGTATCTTACTTTGTATTACTGGTATTTTTAGAAACTAAATACAGACCAAAATGTATCCACCCTTATTTTATTTATAATTGTATGTGTGCTTTTGTTCAAAAAGTTAAATTTTAACCGACTGCTTTAGTTTTCTTTTACAAGTTTTGGTTTCATTGATTTTTCAGATAAGAAAATTGAAAGATGGGATAAATAAAGAAAGGCGAAAAAAATCAGCTGGAGATAAAGAATTCAAGAAACCCCGGAAACCTACTAATAAGGACTTATTAAGGTATTGCCAACTGAATAATTCTGTCTGAACTGGTTAATATTTTAGAAACTATTCACTTTTTTTTTCTTTTTCTTCAGTTAATCTGTTTTGAGAAATGTCTTATGACTGGAATACTATAATGATTGGCAGTAGTTGTAATGTTTTTGTTTCTAAAATGTTTGAATTTGTCATCACATGTTCACTTTTTCTATTTCAATTTATTTCACTTAAGTAAGCTTTTCATCTGAACTCTTAATATTTTTTTTTCTTGCACTTTCTCCAATTTTGCATAACTCCTTACGCCTATTGATATTTCTGCTTTAATTCTATTTTTGTCTGACATGATTTATAGCACACAAACCAGAAAATAAACAAGGTTATAAAACCTAGCTGGATAGTGATATAACAGTTGAATTTGTTTCTATGGCTATAAAAAACAATATCTATTTAATTGTTATAATAATTAGCAACAAGCCTCCTTAATCTTTTATAGCAAAACCAAGCCTGCTTGGCAATAAATGGCTTAAAAACTTTTAACACTATACTTCATGTTACAATAAGATGCTTACTTGCTGTTACTCGGTGAGCAAGCATCATGTTACCATAAGTGTATAATTTAAAAAATAAATGTAAAACTTACTTGATTATCTATTAAATAATTTTTTCCATTTTCTTATGTGCTTGTAACTTGTCTTTCAGAAAAAAGACTTCTTCCACAGTGAAAGAACTTCTTAAGCAGCAAACTGTCACTACTACCCCTATAACCACAACTACTACTACTACTACTACTACTACTACCTCGGCATCTACCTCAAACAATGGCCATACATCTGATCCCAATGGCAATACCTACTCAGTTACCGCTGCTACTGCAGGTCTCCTATCTCAAGACAAGTCATCTAGTAGTAGTTCTGGGTACATGGGAACAGTTCCTGTAGTAAATGCAATACCAAGTAGTATACAAGAAAATGATGCAATTCAAATGGAGTCAGTGTTGACAGTCAGTCGGCCGTTCAATAATGTCAAGGAAGATTCTAATAGTAGAGATGCAGACAAGCCCCTTGATCCAGAAAGCATTCCAAAATTGTGTGACGGGATACCAGATCCCTTGGAGAAAACAATCAATCAATTAAAACAGGTAAATGTTTGTTTGTTTTTTTATTTTCTCCTTTTTCAAGGACTTTTGATTAATTTTATTAATGCTTAATGTTTTTAGTCCTCTTTAAACTTTAAAGATTTCTTGTATTCAAAAGTGGTACAAGCCTTATGTTTTACTTTGATTTGAGATTAGCATCTTTAGTTATGCCAAAAGTGAACTTCCTAATTATTTGTACTTCTGACATCAGGTAATTTTAGCTTAGATTGGTCATGCTTAAATTCTCGGAATATAATCATAATAAGCTAGAAAAATTAATACTTAAAGTTGCATTTAAATATATAAGCTTCATTAATTCTGTTTGGATAAATTTTATGAAATCTCTGAGCAAAGGTATTGGCATGAATGATTTAATAACTTAAAAATATATATCTAATTATAGTGTGATACCATAACTGATTTAATGCTTGCCTTTCAAGTTTTCAGTATGTTTTAATTTCTTTAAACTTTATTTTTCAGGCTGCTGAAGACAGTGTGGAGGGAAAGTGTAAATTTTTTACATCTGAAGTCAACAAAATGCTTTTAGAGTAAGTAACTTTCTCACTTTCAGGCTGTTTTACTAATTTCAGTTGTATTACACAAGTGAAACTTTGTCAGTTAAATATCTAGCTTCCTGTCACTTCTTTTCTTTCTAAAATTACCCTGCATCTTGTACCATGTTTGTTCCTACTTTGCAGTAGGAATTACTTGTGCTTGTTAATTGTATGTTTTGTCTTAAAGATTGTTTACTACCCAGTAGCTGATCTTAAACTAAAACTACAGTATCTAAAAGAATAGACTTTATTCATAAATGCTTATTGATCAGTGTCATTTCTAACCTATGAAATGTTTTTATGTATTATACCTTTTTACCCTAATTGTGTGTACCCATGTAACATAATGCAAGTTGAATGGAAGATCTATTTTCATGTATTATAAACATGTACTGAAATCTTACAAGATAATTTACACTTATCAAGCTAAACATTAAAAATCTGCAACCAATTATATATATATATATATACAATTTTTTTTTTTTTTTTTTTTTTTTTTTCCACTCTCTGGACATGTATTGTGACATTCAAATTATATAGTTTGGGTTCCCTAATCTCTTGAGTCCCTTTATGTGAAGGATTATAAAGAATGGTGACTTTAAAAGGAAACGAAAATTGTGCACAAAATAAATGTAAACAAACTACAGGCATCAGTTTCATATACAAAGAAAGGTTGTGTTGGATTAAGGTGTCGAATAAAGATAAAATTTTATAACTTTTCTAAATTGTTTTAACTTGTAGGACACTGATGGTAAAAGACCAAAGCCCTCTGGGAGCTATAGCTTAGTCTGGCCAAAGGGAAGCTTCTCAGCTAGTATATATTAACGATAACTCACTAATTTCCCCATTACAATAAAACTGCATATTTCAGTTTACTTAAGGATTGTTTAAAAAAAATTTTTTTTAACAAAATCTGATAATGGTATTTTTAAGTAAATATTTAAATATTCAGTACAAGTAAACGTTGAATTGACTTTTCATTAGCAACCATGGCTTATTTTAATCTCATGCCACATCACAAATACTGTAACAATTATAGAGCCAGCATGTATTGCTATCATTGCAGTCATTTGTTCATTGTTATACAAACTAAATTCTCAAACCATAATTACATCTTTGCATATTTATTAGAGTATACAATATTACAAAAGTCTTTGATGTTAAACATAATATACAAATCTAGTTATTGTCAACAGATTTTAGTATTAATGCACCTATTATTCACTGACTTTGCATTATACCAGAAAACTACACGCATACATGAAATGTAAATGTGACACATTGTCACATATAGATATTTTTTATATAAATATTTAAACCTAAAGCAAAATCTTAGATTTGGGTTCCAAAAGTATGCTAGTTGGGCAACCTTAGTAACGGCTTCACTATTGTTGATATATCTGCTTAAAATATTACAGTAATCGTGCATCTAAATATATCAGTTTGAATATTTCTATAATATATATAGTTAATGGTCAGTTGAATAGTATTGAAATGTGCTCAATACACAGATAAAATTTTGACAATGCTTTTTAAGTATAAAAAAAATTGATCAGGCAATTCTGTTCTCTTCAGACGATTTTGGTCAATTAATTTCCTAAACCTTATAACTCTTAGTAACATCTGCAACCTTTGTCAACAGGAAAAGTTAGCTGTAACATTTCCAGGCTAGAGTTGGTTGGTTTGGCAATTTATTTTTTGCTATTGGTTTGATATTTTTTCCCATGATACCGCAGTTTTTAATTTGGTTTTTCGGTTTTAATTTAATTTTCACTTTCTAAGAAAGCCATTTTCTTGTGTAATTTTAACTTGCAAACTCGTGTATTTCTGGACGAATCTTAAATATTCATATGACTGGAAAGAAAATAATCTTTCTAAATATGTAATTTGTTTTTATTCATTGAATTATATTTTGTTTTGCTTCAAACATTTGAAAATGCAGAAAATTTTTTTTTTTTTTTTTTTTTTTTTTAGATTTAACTTTACATGTTACTTTGTTTCACAAAATCAATGTGACAAATTTTTATCAATATTCTTGAAATTATACACTAAATCTTCTAATTTAGAAGACACCTTAAGCTGCAACCAGGAAGCATATTCCTTCAAAAATTATAAAGTAAGCAGCAAAAAAAAAAAAACTGATAGTATGTGTGGTAAAAGAAATTTTCAAATTGACACTTATGCCCCCACCCCACCCCCACACCATATACTTTATGCTTTTCGAGTTTTTTTTTTTTTTTTTTTTTCTTTCCCTCTTTGAAATGTCTGTGGAAGTCTGTTAACTGGTGCATAAAGGGTCAATATTTGGTTTTAAAGGGTAATAAAAATTTATAGACCAGTGTTAAAGACTACTGGAATTGAAAACCCAAAAACTGAATCAGGGTGGGTAATAAAGTAGGAATTGTTCACATAGTCAGGTTTTAGGCTTTAAAGGTAATTTAGTCATAGAATTCATGACTTGGATTAAAGTTTAACAATTCAAATAAATTGTCAACTATAAATAATTAGGAAATTGGTAAAATACAAAAAATCATTACATAAAATATCTGTCTTTGACAACACATTTTTGAGAGAGAAAATGGTATAGCTCTCCAGAAATTAGTTTTCATTTTTAAAAAGCCAAAAATGAAGCCCTCATGATTTTAAAATTATTAAAAATATGGCAATTCTTTTCTGGTATGCCAGCCAACTATTATTGGGGTTTTACAAATAAATTTCTTCTAAACAAGGAAAATCAATGAGTTATATTTTCTCCTAAATGTTTTTATCTAGCAAATACTAAGCCTAAAATTAAATATTTAAAAATAATTAAAAGCTTTTAATTTCATTTTTATGTGTATATTTCCAAATCTGCAAGTATCACCTGTTCTTTATACATTTTAAAACTGAAATCAAAAACTACTTTATAATCATTTTAATATATAATCTTGAGTTTATTCCCTAAATAAAACCATGATATTTGTAAAAACTTATTTTGTGATTAGCGTACACTGGCTTACTAGAAAACAATTACAAAAAATCCAACTTTATAACATTAAAATGAAACTAGCAACTAATTCTTTTTTAATTTGCTATTTTAACTAAATTTTACCATAAAAAGCTTCTTTTTTGCAAACTGAAACAAATCAATTTTCATTTTTCAAACATTTTTTCCATTTGAAAACCTGATTTTCAAGTGTCCTGTTGTATTTTTCTTTTGTAAACAGTTTTCACATTTCTTAAAACTAGTGAATTAAATGTTAGCATTTTTGTTCAATCTTTTTTCTCTTACAATGGTATAAATGTTGATTAAATTTTATTAACATCTAAAAGACTTTTTTCAATAGTGTTTCTTTGGATATGCTCACTCAGTGATATAAAAATGAAACTGAAAACATTTGGTTTCATAAAAATAAAAAATGAAGATGAAACCACAACTTTTTTTAAGTTTCTTTTCATCCCACTTATGAACTCAAAGGAAGGATGTATATTTCATTTAATTCCCCACCAATACATTTCCAATATACTTGCTTTTTCCCCACTGCTCCTCCTCACCTTCTAGCACACCTTACATCAGGCACTCATTATTTCATTTATTTAAAAAAAAAAATATAGCATTCATATTAAAAAAAAAAAAAAAAAAAAAAAAAAAAAAAATACTGAAAGGTTAAAACCAAGCTAGAAGAATTGGCTGATATAATTTTTATTCTTACATATAAAATATGCTCTTACCAGCTGACATTTGTACCTTATGCATAAGGGATATGAAATATCCTATTTTTGCTAGACACTTATGAATGAATCATATTCAATCCTGGAATTGATAAAATGCAACAAGTAAAAATTTTGAATACTCAAATATTCAAGTACTACTACATGAAAATAATTTTAATTTGAGAAGCTCTTTTACACTAAAATTTTAATTGGTATTTAAATTAAGTTTTTTTTTTTTTTTTTTTTTTTTTTTTTTTTTACAATTACTGTATCTGTATACTATGAAATTTCAATGAATTTTTTTATGCTCATAAAAACATGGTAGTCTTGGGTTTCTCACATCACTATTCCATATTTTAAAAAGACAATTCAACTGATCTGGTCTGTTAAAATGTAATGACAATTTACATAACTTGACACTTTTTAAAAGTTATGTTTTGTATTATTTACATGTGTACTATTGTCCTCATCATGTTTTGGTTGTTGTGCCCTCTGGTCTTGTGTGTGTGGTGATAGGCTGTTCTTGTTCCAATACACATCTTTGGATATGTAGCTTTTATTCTCGGTACTGTTTAGTTATTGCTTGCTTTGTTCCCAAGTACTCTGCCAGGCCTAGGAATTAAACTCAAGAGTACTGTCACCAAATTCGCAAACCAATACTCTAATCCACTAGGCTATTGTTCTACACGTATATAGTGTCAACTCATCAAAGTCTTTAAATTCTTTGCTTGATATAGTACTTGTATAATACAACCAAAATCTTTGTTCAATTTGCTTTGGCAGGATTGAGACAGAATCCCGTCTCTTGAATTGTTCCCAAAGGTCATCAGTATATGCCCATCTAGCAGCATTTCTGCCCTGCAGCAAAGAGACCTTGCAGAAACGTGCCAAGAAATTGATACTAACTCAACAGGATGACAAATTGAAGGAACCAACCCAAAGACTAAGAGATGGTGAGTACTTCTATTCGTTTCTAATCTCTTAAGGACTGAGTGACTTGTCATGACTTCTTTGGATTTTACACTTCTCATACTCTTCAAGATTATAGCAAAAAGAGATGATAGTGTTTGCCATTCCATAAAAATGCAAAATTATTGAACAGGTGAAGTAAGTTTCTAAGGATAAAAACTCAACTCCAGTCATCTTGTACCTTGAATAATCTTCCTCTATAAACTAATTAATTTGAAACTTGTAAACAAAAAAAAAAAATCATTGAAACTACATTATAACTTAACCACAAATCTCTCACTGCAATTATTTTTAGGCTTGATCAACTTCCCAAAATCAAACCCAACCTGGTTAGGTTGAGAATTTTTCAAGTTCTTTCTCGAGAAATGTGATGGTTGGGCTAAGAACTTTCAGCACCTACTTATATAATGTGTGTATGTTCATGCTTAGAATGTGTTATTGAATCAGATGTTGCATTTCTCCCAATATATTTTATTGCTCGTGATTTATACCAGTCTGCATTTTACATAGGAATGAGAAGTATTTCCTTTGCCACTTTATTATACAAGGAAATCAATATAATTTTTTACTTTTCATTTGGTTTATTGCAGAAAAATTTTTATGAGTCATGAATGTTGTACCAGACCATTACTGCACTTGAACTTTTGAAACTGGGTTTTAGTAATGCCTAATCTCAAACTGTCTAGTTTGGGATTTATATATATATATATATATATATATTCCATTGAAATATATTTTGGAAATGCATTACATTTTACATTATTTGAAAGTAACTCTTTTTACTGCCAAAACAACTTCATACTGTGCTACTTTCAAGATTTCCTTTAAATGTTTGGGTATATAATCTATCATTTCAGGTAGTATACAATTGTCCACTTGTTATAACTGCCTATGAGAAAGTTTAACCCATTTAATCTGTTGTACTAGCTTATTAGGATAGTGCTCTGGTAACCAGCTACCATAGCATTGTTAAAAGTATGCACCTCCAAATTTACCTATAAAATAGGTTGAAACCTGGTATTCAGTGGAGTACTGCTCCATATAATTGGAATACAGTAAATCTAGCAGCTGCAGCTCTTCGTATTTTTCTGTTCTTAAAAAGAACTTGATTGTTGTAATCAATGTAAATCATATTGTGAGTGTACTTTTTAAAAACGGTTGCTAGAAACTTGAATAGCACAGGAAAAAAAAGGAACTTACATATTCAATTTTATTCTTTTCTATTTTCACAAGTAATGGATATTCACATTAGCAACAAAGGAACATTTTAAAATACCTTTGATAAATAAACTGGAATATCTTTAAAAAAAAAAAAACTCTGCCAATGGGCAGGTTTTAATTTTTGTAATTACTATTCTCTAAAAATGTCACTTGGCCGATTTCATTTATAAAGTCTTAAAACCATCAGTCAAGAAGTAATACTAAATTCAAATATTTGTGGAAAAAAAATTTTAGGTTGGTGCAAAAATGTTGTTTTTTGACGTTCAACTTCATGTGAGAAAACGACATTATTTTTGCACCAACCTAATAACTATTGAATCAGCAAAACTATGGATATCAAAGGATCTTAGTACCTAGTAACTCAAAGAATCTTATTCATTAATGTTCTTTTAAGAGAAACCCATTAAAATTGGAAATGCTATTCCTTATTTGTAAATCTGGTATCATTGTATTGTGTAATGACCCCCCCCCCCATTACGTTTGAGTGGTTGGGTGATTATTGGATTTTA
This sequence comes from Acanthosepion esculentum, assembly GCA_964036315.1. Taxonomy (NCBI): domain Eukaryota; kingdom Metazoa; phylum Mollusca; class Cephalopoda; order Sepiida; family Sepiidae; genus Acanthosepion; species Acanthosepion esculentum. The sequence goes on from OZ038520.1 coordinate 40,802,619, forward strand.
AATCTTGTACCTTTAACCACTGAAGCAAATAGATGTACATGTTTGACACGTGCATGAATTCAGTTTTGTTGGTGTGATCTGTCTTCAAATTTGTAAGCCATTTAAGCACCACCTAAAAGAAAATAACTTGAGACACTCAAGTATGCACAAATCTACATAAAAACTGCATGTATGTTGTCTCTTAGTACATTTTGTACTAAAATTTTGCATAATTGCACTTGTTATTGCATCTATACATTCGGTACTTGGTGTAAAGATAAAAAAAATTAAAACTTTGCACAAACTCCTAAAATAAGACTATTGAAATAGTTGGATTTTTTTATTATGAATCTATGGATTTGTTTACTTTATCTGCATTTAATACTAAAAAAAATCTCAATTTTAAAAATTTATTTTGTATTTTTAAGTTTAAATTTTTAAAATGTTTCTAAAATAAAATCTCTAAATCTAAATTTTGTGGAAAAGTTAATGATTTGGGCAAGGAATTTATTTTCATATCTTTAACAATTTTACTTATGGTATTATCTAAGCATAAAATAACTAAATACACTAAAATACAATTGCCAAATGTTTTCTATAAGAAAAATATACTGCTTCCTAATTAATTTTCCAGTAACTGTTCTCATCTGAACAGTAAAAAGGTTGTATCTATGTGCACATGGTTAATTTGTGAACATGTCACTTGTTTGTCAAATGTCTTGCATAATATCATCTAATTTAATTTTTTCTGAACAAATCTTAAATCTATTGATATAGTCAACTTTTAAAGTGCTTTCATAATCTCTTTATCCTGATAGTTCTAAATTATCCAGGTGTATACATAATTTCTATTTGTGGCTGAAATTGACAATTTTTATGCTACACAATTATTTGGTTTTATTTAACTGATGGAGATTTCTTGATACTTTTGAAAAAATGAGGCTTACTAAAGGTAAATAGATAGAAATTTATTTTCTGTCCAGTGGGGCAATATGGTTCACTCTTAACTTTGAGAGGAAATTGATTATTCAATGCAAGTTCATGTGAGAAATAATACCATAATACTTTAAAATTTCAATGCCATTGTTAAATTCAGGTGTTAGAGCTAAAAAAAAAAAAAAAAAAAATTACATATGCTTATTTTTCTTATGTACTACCTAGACCAATTTCTTCTTCCTTCAGATCCTGTTGTATTTTGGTCTGTGCTTTAAAAAAAAATGTAAAATCAAATATACTTATCACAACCTTATCTTTTGACTGATATTTCATGTTTCTCAAAAGGGGTAACATTTCTTTGTCTACACTTTAATTAACAATGACTTAGAATCTTGTATGTATAAAGGGAGATTTTTTTTATTTGGATGAAATAGTCAAAACCTATTTCTTGTAACTTTTTCTACATTTTAATTAACCAATGAAAGTCTCTTAAGTATGGCTGTGTACTCTGCAAAGTACTATAAATTAATATGCTATTATGTACCTTTCAAGAACTTACCTTTTTTTTTTTTTTTTTTTTTTTTTTTTTTTTTTTTTGGAATGGCTTTAACACTCACCTTGGCTTTACTAACAAAGATTCAAATGACAAATTTTAGTCACTCGGTCCTTTCAAAACCACCATATCCTCCTCCTTCCTTTACTATTCCATCTTTCTGTTTCTGATTGAAAAACTGGCTGTATCTAGAGATTAGATCAGAGTAGATATTTTACACCTTATCAAATCTACTTAAAGATGACTGAAAGTGGCTGTTAAAAAAAAAAAAAAAAGCAGCTGAAATATGGTAGATATTGCCATACACATTCTTGGTGAACTGTATATATTTGAAATGCAGCAAATGCAAACCTTTGTTCTTGACAGTTTTATAATTTAACTGGTGAAAGACTAAACCTTCAGCCTATTTTAATGACATGAGCTGAATGATTACATTTTCCCCTAAGAAATAACTTTTCTTCCTAGTGAAGTTTTGAATACTTTACATAGTTTTACTGGAATCAATTATTTTAATCCTGTTAACTCTATGAAAATCTAACTTAAAACTTTGATTGTATTTCAAATTATAATATAAGAGTTTTCAATGTTTTCTGTTTAATTGTTATAATGTCAAAAAAAAATGATTAAAGAAAATTAGTAAAATATTAATTACAAGTCTTAGATGTAAAGTGATTTAATTACCAATACCATTTGTTATTGAATTTGAGACCCACATAGCAGAAACTAGTGAAGAGAAGAGCAGAAATTTTATAACTTGGGCTTGATTATGGAATAACTTGTACCAGGCTCATAAATGTTGACCTATTGCTTATAATAGGTAAGCTATTTGAACTCTAAAAGTATTTTTAGTTGATGATAACTGTTCAATTTAATAGGCCTTAGAATAAAAGTTTGAGTAAATGTCAAAACATTAACTACATGGGATATTAAGTAGACAGACTTTGCTTACAGCCTACAAAGGATACAGTTTTTGAGAGCCATGATTGTTAATGTTTTGAAGACTAAACATAAATTTGTTTTATTATAGGGAAGGATTTTTATACTTACTCAGTTTACTTTTGCAATAGCCAATATAATTTAACTTTATTTTAAAAATAAAATTAGAAAAACAGGAAAATTACCTGTTGTTGGATCAGTCTGTTGATGCAGCATTGGTGTCCCTACTAAGAAATTGCTGATAGAACACCGCAACAGAGATGACTGACACATATTTTTAATTTTTTTAAATGATTCTTTTATTACAAACATCATGATAGTAAATTTATGAACCTTGAATATTTTCATAGGTTTAGAGCTTTTATGCTTAATTTTGCTTAAATTATAAAAACATTTGGAAATCCACTGAATGGGTAGTGATGTACAGACTATTAAGCTGATAGACATTTGCTTAATTTCAAGTTCTCATTAAATTACCTTTGTTAATAAGTAAAGGATCAAGATGAAGCATTGATGCTTTGACTGTCTGAATTGTGGGTAAAATTGTTAGCATGTTTTAAATTTAACTTTCATTTTATATACTGTTGAAAAGTTTGAATATTTCTATGCTTTCTGACATGATTTATAAATTACAATTTTTAGTGCATATTTTTTTTTCTAGATTATATAATGTGATACTTTCAGTGTAAGCTTTCTACATTTTTATCACTTTGGGATACTAGATGGTCAGACCTGCCAAGGTTTTGAATATTTTGGATGATTCTCTTATTCATAATGCCACTCAGCAGCACCATGATTAAGAAATTTACTTCTCTCAGATTCTTTCCCACAATTATTTTCTCTATACTATCTTTGTTCAAAATGGATGGTTTCTTCCAAAGTAAATTTACTGTTTTGAGTTGAAGTACTTTGAAATGAAGTAATTGTTTTTCTGCAAACATCTTTAAAATTTATTTCATCTGATACTGACAAATTTAAAAAATTTAATGAGATTCATTTAAAGAAATCTCATTGTGGGGAGATATCAAGCACCAAAACCTAGATTTGGTAAATCTTTTGATATTAATACAAATCAGAAAATCATGTTTTCTCCCAGAGATGTATAGTTGTAGCCTCTTTGTTTCTTTATCAAACTCCTAGGGTTTTAGAGAAATACACCATAACCATATATATTCTGAAACTACATTACCCAGGGTACTTGGATAAGTGTCATTTCTTTTTGATCAAAGGGTGACCCCCACCACCACCCTGTCACTCAAAACACTGAAAAGTTTTTCCTTTGATTCAAATTAAATTTAAAGGGAATTCTTATCCAAAACTTAGAATGAAAAAGCCAGATGGAGGTCACATCAGCCAGATCATTGAATGTTAAAAGGCATTTTTTTTTTCTCCACAAATTATAAAATTATTTTTTTCTTGAAGAAAAAAAAAAAACAGCAAGGTGTGGGTAATTCAGCTTATATATATGTTAAAATTTAGTAAGGCTTACAATGCTTATTGCCTTTCTAGAAAATTGTTGCCATGTACAGTTTATAGCAATTGTTTATATTCAGCTCTGAGCCATTTTGATACTGCTGCATTGGAAGATGTTTATGCATGTTCTAAAATAAATTTAGAACAAATTAACAATATTTCAATTATGAGTTTGATAAATCTATATTAATGAAACTTTATGCATTTGTAAATACTAAACATTATAGTAAATTGATAATCTTATCTGTGTGGCTTTTTATCTGACTTTATTTTGAAAGAAAAATTATACAGCACAAAACACTAAAACGGACCAGAAAGCAATATAGAAAAATCATGGATTTTATTGACTGCTTATGAAAGTTTTTCATTTATAATTGCTAAATTAATAATTATTTAAAACATTCTTCAGGTTAAACTCTGCAATTGTCAGTAACATATGTCAAATCATGTCTAAAATCAAGACATAATTATACTATTTGAATTAAATGAAGTTGTGTGTAGTGAACACTGAGTAGTTAATTTGTCTAAAATAGCCTACTTTTGAAATTACTCTCTACCTGCAAAACATTCATTATCTCTTATTTCAGATTAATACTGAATATTATTCAACATATGTTACTGAAAAGTAGGCTTTAAAAATAGCTGTCGGTTATAATGCATTCTGAACATATTTAGTCTTTTTACTAGACACACATTAAAGAATTCTAAAAGATAACATTTGGCTTGTCTTGACTATAGCCCAGTAATGGCTGAACCTTCTTAATATAAGAACTAATACAGTAAACTTTTGATGCTTGAGATGGGCAAGGCAAACCTAATATTTGAGGACTTAAATTTTTTTTCTAAATATTCCTACTCATTGTTTCTTCCTCCGAAACATTGTCTGATTCAGACTATTGTTTAAATTCTTAAATATTTTTTTACTAACCCTGTACATTAAACTTGTTTTTAATCTGGAGTTGCAGTTCATACGTGGTAAATATTTCTGAAGCTTGAAATTTTCACTTGAATTATGAGAAAAATGTAGTGAGGACTTGGTTAGTAAATTTCCATGTGTGGCACATTGCAAGAAATTAACATTTTGTAAGCTGCAGTTTGGGTGGCTCTACTATAGTCCTTTTATCTGTATATAAGGCAAGTGAATATAGTGCACATAAATGATTTCAATGCACAAACACTTTGGTAAATTGAAATTCACATGGAATTGTATGGACGGTTTTGAAATCTTGTTACATTATTGAATATGTATGTGAAAAGATTATCACTTCATTTTTTTTTCTAATGATTAATCAAGACTGTGTATACCGCTTTACGGAATACAAGGTAATAGATATTGCTTTTTTTTTTTTTTTTTTTTTTTTTCTTACAAGGCCAGTTTTTCTAGCTTTTTTTTTTTTTTTTTTTTTTTTTTTTTTTTTAAATTCCTTTTCAAAACTTTTTCTACATCTTGTTTTTTCTCTTGATAGCACTCCTTTGCTTTTTCTCAACTGATTTCTATGCCTCTTATACAGCACCAACATAGATAAGCTAAGGGAAAACTAAAAATTGGCTGTTAAGTTGCATCAAAGTTTAACAAGCAGAAAAAAAAAACTTTCCCAGCAGTATTTAAGATAATCCCATGGACTATTCTAATTATCTGATAGATATATAAAGGGAATGGCGTAAAATCTGCGTACACAAAAGGAGTATGAGTGATTATATTGAAGGAATTTATATTACATAGAAATCTCAATATGTTCTGCTTGTAGCTATTAATGAAGAGATGCCTGCCCAACTTGAGAAGTATAAGAATGAGTACCATGGGACTTCTCTGGAAAACCCCAATCCGTAAGTGTTCTTCATGAAATTTTCTAAAACGGTATTTTATAATTGTTTTACAAATCGTATAACACTTCGGACATGCTACTTGTACTATTACGCTTTTTCTTTTTTTTTTTTTTTTTTTAACAATTCACGCGTTAAATTATAGTATTAAAGGTTGATAACCAGTTTATTTTTTTTTTTTTTTTCATTTCTTTACTTAAATTTTTTTTTTTTTTTTTTCTTCACCCCCATCTAAGGGAAAAAAAAATTGAAAATGGACCCAGGATTTTATATTTTGTGAATTTGCAAATAAAGTTGGTATCCATTTTCATCTTTGTTTAGTTATCAGATTTCGGTCATCTTTTTTTTTTTTTTTTAGTTTGAATTTAAGTTGGGCTGTTATTATCTATTCTGATGTGTTGTTGCTGTTTTTATTATTTTTTTAATAAATGATCTCATTGACTAAACTAAAAACACCATTTTTTTTTTTTTTTTTTTTTTTTATTTCTCAATATCAATTCTTTTAATCTTTTTAATTGAGCAGAACCACTGATACTGAGATGAAAGAAGAGGGCTCTACAGAAAGTGACGAAGAAAAATCTACAGAGAGCGACATAAGTGAGAAAAAATGTGTTGTAATAAAGAAAAAGTTTGAGTGGAATGATAAAATAAGGTAAGAATTTTATTTTTCTAAAGATAAGTGGTTTTGGTCTGATGTCAGGTTTTTAAAATTGATGTGTATAGGGAACACTGAAGCCACAACCATAATTATATATAATCATGAGTTTCTGGGTACTAACTATAAAATCCAATTAAAGCTTAGTCTGAACATGCTAATAGATATATTGATGATAATGGCTTTTTCAATTAAAATAACTTTTCTAAGTGCAGAATTTTTTTTTTTTTTATGATGCAGATTCAGTTGAAAAATGAGTTTTTATATTGCATCCTTCTATAGGACAATATTCTACCCTATATAGAATGTATGTTAAAATGTGGGTGGAAGTAATTTTGTTACATGTTGCCTGTATTGTGCCTAAATATTGTGTTATGTTATGTTAGCATGTTGTACGAGTTAAATTTCTCTGATCTGTCTCATGAAACCTATGGTGTTGTAAATGTTTCCTTTATCGTCACTCCAGGTTTTTTTTTTTTTTTTTTTTTTATATACAAGTTTTGAAATTTTTTTACTTTTAACATTTGGCAATATTTAGCTGTTCTGTGTGTTTGTTTTTTTTTTTTTTTCTTTTTTTCTTTTTTTTTTTTCTTCCCTCCCTCCCTCCCTCCCTCCTTGTAAGTCCATGCAAATCCTTTTCAGTAAATCTTTGGTAATAATTCATGCTTATAGGAGGGATTGAGGATAAACCAAATTTGATTAAATCTGGGTGGAGGGGGGCTAAGTTTAAAAATTAACACCTTCAGGAGCTTTAATTAGTATACAATGTTGCATGACAAATTGGATGACAATTTTTTTTTTTTTTTTTTTTTTTTTTTTTTTTAGAGATATAGGAATCATGCCAAACAGTTTCTAATTTTCTATAAGACTGATTGCCAACCAAGGCTAAAGAGCAGTCTGTCTTGCTATTTAACTTGTCTGGATGGAGAAGACAAATTCATGCCTATTTGTGAAGTGAATGCAACAACTTCTGTTGGGATTTACTCTACATGCAGTAGTTAAACCTAAGATAAACTTTTACCATTGGCAATCAGCCAGGGTTTTAACATTTTATATGGTTAGAAAATTGTCCAGCTATTTATTTTGATGTCTACTAGTTTAACTACACTTTGTATTTTATTAAATGTTTTCAACGTAACTAAATTGATCCTAGAAAATAATTGTAAATATTTGCTTATTGAAGTATTTAAAGATTTTTTTATAGATATTTTGGATTTCTACTTCATTCATATTGAACATTGATCATTTGTTTTTAAAACTCCTTCATTATCTTTTGATGCAAGGAAAAGGTTTGTTAGTGATCAGTTTCTTTTAATAAACTGAAAGTGTTTTGACGAACCATAAAATGTTACTTGTAATTCTTGTTATGATTTCATTTCACTTATCAATACAGAACTTCATCTAAAGAAGTAGAGCAATAATTAATGATAATAAATAAAACTGTTCATTTCCCTCTCACAAAAAAAATCCTGCTAGGGATTTAAAAAGTAAAAAAAAAATCTGTACAAATTTATAAAAGATAAATTGATTATATTAGATATGAATAGAAAATATATTCCTTCCTTGCATTTTATTAAATTAACCATGCTTTAGTTCTATCCTTAGTAGTTGATCTATTAAGTTTTCTTAGATAATTTTTGTTTTGCAACACTCAATATTTTTGGGTTTTTTTTTTTCTTTCTTTTTATTTCTTATTTTTTTTTTTTTTTGCTTTTTTTTTTTCTTTTTTTTTTTTTGTCAATTTTCTTTTCTGTTTTTATTTATTTATTTTAAGTTTTTCTTTTTGTTGTAAATGTTTCTTTTTTTAATTTCTCCAGATCGCTACTTTGTGATATAGTTAAATTGAAACTGGAATCTTATGGCATGTCAAAATTAAGGGCACAGTCTGCTGAAGAATATTTGAAGTCATTCCTAAAATTGGAAGTTAAACCTCTTTGGCCTAGAGGATGGATGCATGTCAGGTAAATTTATAAACATTCCATGTTGGAATCACTTCACGCTTACCTTCATTTAACATGTACTCTAACATTGTTATGCTGCACTAATTAGGCCAAATATAATAGTTTGAAAGTTAGTTACATTTTAATATAAAATTACTATGTAAAGTCTTTTTTGTAACTATAAAATCTAATATTAAAATGTTAATTATTATTTCTAGGTATCTGTAGGAAAATTTTGGAGAGGAAGAAAAAATTTTTTTGATATTATTCAAGTTTTGAGTGTTAACCAAAACATTTCTAAATAGCCTTTTTATATTTTTACACCCACTTGGATTTTTCAGTTTCATATCTACACTTGCATAACCCATAAAGTTGATATCTTTCCTTTTAGGTTTGTTCAAATTTCTATTTAAGTTGCAAACAATTTTAGCACCAACTTCAACTGACAAAATTTTATACTAACAAGTCTGATAATACCAGTTTAATTTGAATTTTATGAAAAATAATGCACCTATATAAACTGGTAATTTTTTCTTTTTTTTAATTAATTTAACAACGAAAAATTGGCAGTACGTTTAATATATCGTTTATGCTCTAAGTATAGTTTTTAATTTATGTATATAAATTACTGCTAAATATATTTTGCTCTAAAATTAACACTATTGCCCCTAATTTCTAATGACATGCCAAAATTGTTATGTTGTCATAATGTTGTTATTTGTTATACCATGTTATAATGTCGTTATATCATGCCTGTTTTGCTTGTATAACACAATGTTTTCAGTATGGTCTGACAAGGTAAGCAATTAACTTTGTGTGTACGTCTTTTATAATGAAAGAATTTGCACAATAAGGGTTCTTAGCCACGTTTGTGGTGATTAAGGATTTAATGGGTAAGAATTCAACTGTCAATGATATTTTCATTATTTGGCTTCCAAGTTACATTTGAAAATTGACAAGTGTTAGTGTGTGATGCATTTGAGTTCTTTAATTTGGTAATCTGTTATATAGTAGCTTCAATTCAGCTTTGCACCCCCCCAATATTTCATTCTAATATTCAGTTTTATTGTTTATAAAGTCCTGAATATGACAAACTACATCCAGCAGCAAGGCCTTTGATCAGAAGATTGGCAGTCTTGAGGAGCATAGAACTTGTACTTAACTGCTGTTGTTCCCAAGTTTACCCTGACCTCTGGTGGTAGCACCTGTTATGGTTCCAGCTATGGGCAGATAGTGACCCCCCCCCCCAAGCAAAACACTATGAAAGTATAAAAATACCAGCAATACATTTTATACATTATTATTATTATTATAATTATTATTATTAACAACAAAGAACTTTCATGGCATTATTCTATATAATATCCTGAAATTTCTTAACTGTATTCTAAGATAAATTCAAAAGTACATAAAACATCACTGCCTCTAGTAATTATGTTCACACAGACATATGTACAAAGGCTGAGTCATCTACCACTTATCAAATGTGGAGAGAGAGAATGTATGTCATTTTTATTACTTTAAAGCTCCCAAGACAAATGGCATTAAATGAACCATAAGGAGTTAATCAAATCTGTTGTACAGAGATGCTGAAAGAAATTATTAAAATGATTATCAAACTAAAGATACTTGTATGTATCAACCTATTGTTGTTGGTGAAATACATTTTTTGCATACATGATACAAAAAGTGGAGCATTGGTGGATTTTCTGTTACATTGCATTGCAATGTAATACTATATTGTAAGTATTTGATTTCATTACAGCAACTGTTGTACAGCTTTTATGTTTCCCCCTGACTGTTTTCATGTTAATTGTTGCACATTCCAGGAGAATAAAGCATGACTGGATACTGATTAATGTAACTAATGCCCCCCCCCCCCCCATATATATATATATATATATATATATATGAGATTTTAAAAATTTTCTTGGGTCAGGAACTTTTCACCACCTTCATCTGTCACATAAATAACATTCTTCTAAGATTCTCATTATGAAGAATTACAGGTTTTCATTAGTTTGATATTGTGTATACCTTGCCCCTATAAATATATATATATATATATAATTTTTTTTTTTTATATATATTCTTCTTGAATAATATAGACATTGTGTATTTTTATCCAGAGCCTTTCCAGTTCTCTAATCAGTTTAAGATGAAATTTATCAAGGAAGGCACCATAGTTTTTTTTTCTAACCCAACTTATTGCAGTTTCTGTGTAATTTACTCCTGATCTTGGCAAAATCAAAAGAACTTTAGTTTTTAAAAAAAAACTATGGTGCCTTTCATCTTATCAAAAAAACTGGAAAACATGTGTATAAAAAATACAATATATCTATATTCAGTGAAGTGACATTTTCTTTTCTTGCTAATGTAAGGTTTATAATTTTATAGTAACTAAAATATAAAAATTGCAATTCCTACTCTGATTTAATCACTCATAAATCAAATAGAAATTAAAATGGGAAGCAAAATTCCTGGAATTTATTTAAATTTTCACCATTTAAATTTAATAACTACAGCATTGCTATAAATATTACTCTTAATTTACTTTTAAAAGATTCTATTGATGTCAAAATTGTCTTAGAAATTCTTTCTTTAATGAACAAATTTTGAATACCACAAGTTTAATATTGCTGGTAGGATTTGCTAAATACATTAATACCTTAATTATGATTTAGGTGATATAGTAAAAATATAAATAAGCAAATACTAAAATTCAATTCTAATTTTAATGAACACAATTAAATGATCACTTTCTTTTTTTTTTTTTTTTTTTTTTTTTTTTTTTTTTTTTTCATAACTATTACAGGGGAAATTGTAATAACCTGTTCTTGATGTGTTGCATTTTGTGCAAAGTGAATGTTGACAAAAGATCAATTAAAATGGAATCTGATAACTAAATTATTTTATGTGAAATTTGTATAAGCTAGTTTTGGCATTTGATCTTGTTGAAAATTGGAAAAAGGATTCTGGAGTTGGGAATCAAAGGATTACTGTTGTAATATCATTATTACAAGGGTCTGAAGTTATTCCCAAGACTTTTCTCCAAGAACTCCTCAGCACTCCTTTGTATTACTAATGATTTAACTATAGAAATTATTGAAAATTATTTTGTTAATGATCAGGAAATAATGCAAGCATTGTCAATAGAAGAGGGCTTTAATCATATTTGGAAATTTAATTGATCTCTTTTTGGCTCAACCAAATATTCAATCTGGCTTTATCAGGAAGTCATGAATTTTTAATGTTTCAGTTCACTTTAATTCTATCGTTAGAATTCTTTATGAACAAAAATTTGTGTGTGCGTTTTATATATAATATATGCACGCCTGGCAATGACAGCTGTTATGATTTTTAAAAAGAAAAAAAATTTGAATGAACCTAAGTTAATTCTGACAACTTTCTGGGGCTAACCAATATTTTATATGCTGTGTTTTTGTTTGCTCTTTAAACAGATTTTGAGTGGATGCTGAAAAGTTCTTAACTCACTTCCTAAAATCTTACCAAGCAGAACTTTTTAGCATCCCTCCTCTGTTTTCTTGTTTCTGAATTTTTTAAGTTCTACCTGTCAATTTAACATTTTCACTGCTAACCTATTTTTTCTTTTTAATTTCAGAATCCTATTTAAAGAAAGTAGGTCTGTCCACAATAAAATGACACTGTAAGATTTAAGTTTTATTGAACATTTTTATTTATTACTCTTAAATTAGAATCATGATTTTTTGGCCTCCATGTTACTATAGGTAGAAAATTGTATAAAATGTTATTCTCTGTATATTATTGAACAGGGAAGATGCTTATAGACAAACTTTGCTATTACATATATTGGACAGGATATCAATAACAAAGATAATTTAAAGGAAAGATGTACTAATGACCATAAGTGCAGTAAAAAAAAAAAAAATCTAAATTTCATTGACTAGATTTACAGTGGAAACAAAGATGAGTATTTTTAACTGACTTTTATTCATTTTTTCTTTTTAAATTTTCCCTTGTGAAAAGTTTGTCATTAATCTTAACATGCATTACTTTTTTACTTTTTTTATTTTTTTCCATTTGGATTTTTTTTTTTTTTTTTTTTTTTTAAGGCTCCTTTACTGCACTACTTAATTTCAGTTATGGTCATTTTCTGTTATCGCAGGATTTGACAACACAACTGCAAAACACTATTCATTCATCTGAGTCACTTGCAGTGGCAGAATAAAACTTGTTTTGCAAGCAAAATCATCTCCAGTATGTTTAATGGTTAAACATTTCCTGAAATATGAAATTAACAAAGAATTTTGATTCTGATAATTTTTTACTTTTGTATTTTAAATGAATTGGATTTCTAATTTTTGTATTCTATTGACTTTAATTTGATACTTACATTTTTTTATTAATGCATTTTAGACTAAATATTAGAACTTTGCTAAAATTCTGACTGTTGAATTAATCTAATTTCTCTATAAAATGTTAAATATAAGTTTGAGGTATGAATTTAATTGCTTAATAGAAACTTGTTCAATATTAATGATGATAGTTGGTGATAGGCAAGAATGATGGCCAGCCCGATCTCTAATTATGCTATTAACATGTATATTAACTATGCATGTTGTACTTTTGGTTGGGTGTGTACATACTAGTAAGAAACTTCACCAGCCTATTTGAAATTGTGGCAGAAACAATAGAACTGAAATTTGAGATGTTATCTGTTAATGGATTAATTTAATTCTATATTAATAGCATTAAATTAATCCAGTTTTTGTTCAATACTGTCTCTAGTGCAAGCGTATAGATTGCTTATTTTAAGTTCAATGATTTTTTTAAAAAATTTTTTTTTGATTTTTTTTTTTTATTGATCTTTCTTTTACACATGGCATTCAGTAATTCTTTCTCTCATTGAATAAGGTACAAATTTGCAAACCTTTATAAATTTAATATTTTACTATTGTTGCTTCATCCTGACATTTCTAGTGAAACATTAAATTTGTAGTTCACCTATTTAATCCATGTTTTCAATGCACATATTCATTCTTTTTAAAACCTCATCAGATTAAATTTGTTACATTCACCCAACTACACGTGCATATGAACAAGGATGCTGGGAATTTTAAGTTTTTAAAAAGTTTTCTTGTATATAACTGAGCTGACTTAATTTAGATTCTTTTAGATATCTCACACTGATATTAGATGATCTGCCAGGAATGATGAAATGTAAGAGCCTTGGCAAAAATTTCTCGTGAATGACCTTGTGATTAACATAGTCCTAGACATTTTTGTCAAAGTGAATTGTTTTCTTAGTAAATTTATGCCCTGCTTCTTATATATCACCATTCCTGACAGATCTTTTATCACAGCGGGATATCTAATAAACAAGTGATGAAAATAAAGATCAAAATAAATCTGCTATATATATATATATATACACACACGCACAATTTAGTGATAGTAACATTAACCCCCTCATGTCCATATGAAACTTAGTTGTGGACAGCAGTAAAATTTGTTTTTGATTTTGTTTACTGTTTTTGCATACATTTCATATACCTTGCATTGAGCACTGTAGTGCCTACAAATTTTGCTTTGTTACTTTTAGTGTCTGTCTGTATTTGAGTAGACACTGTTTTATTTGGAATAGTATTTCACTATATTTATCTCACCTACTATTTCAGTCGGCTATTCAAGTATGTGTATCCACTAAAAACATTTGAAGTGATAAAGTATTATAAAATAATTATATAATTTCATTAAAAATGGCAGACAAGGTACTACAGTTAAGCTTTTTCATTTTTCTTATGTTCAAGCTAGCAGCTGAGAGGATGAATTCTGGTGTGCTCTTTTAGGAAGTTTTTTTTATCACTGCTATTTTGTGCCTAAGTGGGCGTTTGCTTTTAAAGTTAAGGTGCCCTGTCAACTACTCTTCCTTAAAGAACTTAATATAAAACAAACACTACTTAACAGCTTCTCTAACCACCTTATAGACCACCAAATTAGACTTTCTCCCCAAAGTAAATAACGAGTGAACACAATCAAAAATTACATAAACATTTATTACAAAAACCAAATGCACTTTAACTACAAACAAGACGAATCTTCACTTAGAAATGTTATAAAGAAATACACTACTCCAATTGGCCCGAATTATTTAAAAACAAAAAAAACAAAAAAACAAATCTAAGACAGCTAACATCATCCTCAAACTTAACACACCAGTTAAGTCAAAATTACAAAGAATGAACATTATCCCCTTAAGAAACTGTGTTGATCAAACTGGACTCCTAATTATATTGGTTACACAACTACATGCTTATCCAGATGCCTTGCGTTACACCTATCTGATCATAGCTCCATTAGAACCCATTTTTCACACACACACACTAGTAGGAAAACACAAATATAACTTCATCCATCTGTTAAAAAAATAAAAAAAAAATAATGGAAGCTTTAATATAAAAAAAGAGAAGGCCAACTCTTAACTAATATCTACGAACAAGGCCACGATGTGCTAATGTGTTCGGAAATTAAAAACCTCTCTGTATTACACTAAAACATACACTTAATGCACACACTCAAACTGAAAAATTGAATCCTCCTTGATAATGGTTAAAGGTAGAGCCAAAAGCGCTCAGAACTATAAAACATTTGCATAGTTCTTGCACATTCTTTGCTCAGAAAAGAAAGCTCTTGTTCGAACACAAGAAAAATTAAATAAAAAGCTTAACTGTAGTACCTTGTCTGTTGTTTTTAATGAAATGTGCATAATTGAAGGATTGCTGCCATGTAAAGAATTTCTCGAATTTACCTATGCAGAATCTTATGTATGAATTTGTACTATCCTTTCAGATGCAAAGCTAAAAAGGTTCCATTGATTGGTAAACCTCCATTAAGTATTTCTGTTGGAAGTGTACCAAACATTAATACAAAAGATCCTAGTCCCCATTCCAACAATAGCTCGGCCAGTATTCGTATAGATTCAGCTTCTGGGCACCACAATGCTAAGACTGATGTAACACCAATTTTGACAGCATTAGCCAATGAGATGATGGATCACTCCCCAACAGCGCCTGAAAAAGTATCTGAAAATAAAAATTTGTGGAACTTGTTAGAATATCCTGACTCACAACAGCACCAATCACAGTCTTTTGGGGAAAACAGTACTGTGAATTCAACTCCTCTGACCCAAATACCATTGTATTTTTCACACACATCCCCAGAAAGTAATGTAATGGGAGAACGACTGAGTCCAAATGAATCTACCAAGGAATTACCTGGGCCTGCACTTAGCAGTGCTTCGATGTACCACCATAGCCACTCATCAACTCCAAACCTGAATCCTGCTTTAGTGCTTTCTAATCAAAGCAGCTCTCCACAAATCAGCCCTACTATGCCTTCTGTGAAGGCCAGTTACTCCCAGCTTAGTCCTACAGCTACTCCTACTTCTACAAAGCAGCAATCACAAGGGATTTCCTCAATAAATTTAGGGAAGACATCATTACATTCCCAGGCGCAGTTTTCTAGCAACAAAACTATGCCCAACATTTCTGACTCTGATCACCAGAATCTGCCTTCCCAGACAGGGAGTAGTGTTGCAGCAGCATTACTTGCTAAACACTCTCCTCATCAGGTATCACCTACAGGAATTCCAATTGGTGACGCAATGTCCCAAAATTACCACAGCTATGGCCACAAAGATTCTGCTTTAACTGTGAAAACTGATCCCAAACACCATCAGCATAATGGTCAGTCTACTTCTAGCATGTCTCCATCTGTTCCAAAATCACAAAATGTACCCCCACAGGTAAGCCCCACTTATCAAAATATTAAGCAAAAAGACTCTTCACCACCTATGCAGAATGTTAAAGTTATGACAAAAGCAGTTGGTACAAAAAAGGATGCCTCGCTTCCTTCTGTAATTCCAGAGAAACCTCAGAATGCTGGGAACCTGTCCCCTCCTGGACAGTTTTCACCTAAAGATGATTGTAAGAACACATACCTGGCAGAGTTTCAAAGGTATGCTGCATCATGTCTAAAGACTCCATTGGCCACTCAAAAAGTAAAGATGCAACAGCCCATTGCTTCAACAGTGGTTACCCTGGCAACAACTCCAGTCTCGAAAGGCCTTGACGTAAAGTCCCTGCCTCAGCACACACGGAGTCCTTACCAGCTCACCCATTCCTTGACAACCACTTCCCCTTCTCAGCATCACCTTGTCAAAATAGATGTTCAGTCACCAGGACAACAGTCTCAACATGGTACACATCAATCACATCCACAGCAGCAGCAGCAACAGCATCCGCAGCAGCAGCAACATCCACAGCATCCGCAGCAGCAGCAACATCAGCAGCAGCAGCAACATCCGCAGCAGCAGCAACATCCGCAGCAGCAGCAACATCCGCAGCAGCAGCAGCAGCAGCAACAACATCCACAGCAGCAGCAGCAGCAACAACATCCACAGCAGCAGCAGCAGCAGCAACAACATCCACAGCAGCAGCAACAACATCCGCAGCAGCAGCAACAACATCCGCAGCAACATCAGCATCAACAAAAGCCATTAACTCATGGGATGTCACAAAATATACATCAGTCTCATCATCCCTCAAAGCCTCACTCTTCATCACATCCACCCCACCAACAGCTCTCAAAAACTTGGCGGCCACAACAGCAGTCTTCCCAACACAATCGGCATCAACCTATGCAACAACCTATGCAACAGCAACCCCAACCCCAACCCCAACCTGCAAAGTCATACTCCTCTCCACACATGCCAGTGAAATCAATGTCAGCATCTCCTATATCTCAGGTTGTGAACTATCAGGCCTCTCAGCAGCAACAGTTGAATGTACAAAAACAACAAAGTCATGTCAAAGTTCAACAAGTGCCACAACAGCCTAGAACAACCATTTCACCACAGCAGCAAGTCAAAGTTGACAGTGTTCTCAAACACCATTCTACAACTTCCCCCACTGTTCAGACAGTGTCATCTTTGACTGCTACTCGTCACACTCATCACTCCCCAACTAGTGTCATGAATACCAGTAATAATGGCAATAAAATGGTCACTGGAGTCACTTCATCACAAAGAGGGACAGGTATCCACAGTCTACATTCAGCATCCTCTAACCTTTCTCTGCAATCCTCAACCTCTTCCTTAAAACAACAGCAACAACAGCAGACTCGGTCACATTGTCTTGAGTCTACATTGGCAGTGTCACCATCAACTACAGCATCCACAACTTCTACTTCATTGGGTACCGCATCCTCAGGGTCTGTGTATAAACTCCCGACAATTACAAACATTACCAGCTCTGTAGGGGCTGCATCCCATCAGCAACACCTTTCTTATTCTTCTTCTACTTCTACTTCTTCACAACCCACATCACATACAGCAACTACACTGCCGCAACACCAACAAAGTATGATGAGATCCCAAGGGCAAGCAGGACTTCTTCAGCTGCGAGCTGTGCTTCCCTCAAAGAGTAGTGGTAGTGGTGGTGTTAGTTATACAGTAATGTCCACATCTCAGGGAAAACCCTCTGCCCAGACATGGAACATCAGTGGTGGCATTTCACAAGCTTCTGCAACTTCTTCCTCTTCTTGCAAGCGAACTTCAAGTCCTATTTTCAGTTCTCCTTCATATCAGCAACAACAACAGTTACATGGATCAACTCCTCGGTTGTCTACTCCACAAAATTATTCAGCTAGACCTCTGCTTGGACTTGCCTTGGATAAAATGCAATCTCCTCACTCGGGAAATATTCCAAGTCAACTGAATCAGGATAGCACCAGACACTCAAAAAGCGAGTGAAACATAGTTTCTTTTGGGAATGATATTAGTTATTAATGATGATTAATGGTGATAAATAATTAAAAAGAAGTTCGGTGGAAGATTTTCTGACTTGTAAAACAAAACAAAAGGATTTTTTTCTCCCTCCTCTTCCTTTTCTCCCTCCTCTTCCTTTTCTCCCTCCTCTTCCTTTTCTCCCTCCTCTTCCTTTTCTCCCTCCTCTTCCTTTTCTCCCCCCTCTTCCTTTTCTCCCTCCTCTTCCTTTTCTCCCTCCTCTTCCTTTTCTCCCCCCTCTTCCTTTTCTCCCCCCTCTTCCTTTTCTCCCCCCTCTTCCTTTTCTCCCCCCTCTTCCTTTTCTCCCCCCTCTTCCTTTTCTCCCCCCTCTTCCTTTTCTCCCCCCTCTTCCTTTTCTCCCCCCTCTTCCTTTTCTCCCCCCTCTTCCTTTTCTCCCCCCTCTTCCTTTTCTCCCCCCTCTTCCTTTTCTCCCCCCTCTTCCTTTTCTCCCCCCTCTTCCTTTTCTCCCCCCTCTTCCTTTTCTCCCCCCTCTTCCTTTTCTCCCCCCTCTTCCTTTTCTCCCCCCTCTTCCTTTTCTCCCCCCTCTTCCTTTTCTCCCCCCTCTTCCTTTTCTCCCCCCTCTTCCTTTTCTCCCCCCTCTTCCTTTTCTCCCCCCTCTTCCTTTTCTCCCCCCTCTTCCTTTTCTCCCCCCTCTTCCTTTTCTCCCCCCTCTTCCTTTTCTCCCCCCTCTTCCTTTTCTCCCCCCTCTTCCTTTTCTCCCCCCTCTTCCTTTTCTCCCCCCTCTTCCTTTTCTCCCCCCTCTTCCTTTTCTCCCCCCTCTTCCTTTTCTCCCCCCTCTTCCTTTTCTCCCCCCTCTTCCTTTTCTCCCCCCTCTTCCTTTTCTCCCCCCTCTTCCTTTTCTCCCCCCTCTTCCTTTTCTCCCCCCTCTTCCTTTTCTCCCCCCTCTTCCTTTTCTCCCCCCTCCACCATTATCATCATCCCAACTACCACCACCTATTCCATCTGTTCATTCCTTTACAAATGTCTTTTTCACTCTCTATTCATAACAAGCCCTCAATATTCATCTTTTACCAAGGACTTCAGATATTCTGGATTCAGATTTGTGTAGTATTATTCTATACATGGGGCAATAACAATTTCTCTCCAAAACTTCAATCTTGTTTTGCAGTAAGGGTGGAAACTAAAAACACATTAAAGGAAATGTTTGAATTTCCTGTGCCCCTCCACTTTTTTTTTCTTTTTAACTTATTTACTTTTAAATTTTATTTTCTAAGGCATTGCTTTGTGCCTTTCTATTAGTCTTTAACTTTTTTTTTTAATTACTGCATACATGTAAGCAAATAAATTTTGCTAATAAATGGGAACTTAATTACTATTTGTAAGAACCCTGAGATTGTCTTGTCATTTTTTCCTTTTAATACATGCATGCAATATCCTGCCTTTTACATGAAAGTATTTTTCTTTTGCCTCCCAAAAAGGAGGATACAGGCAGTTATTACCATGCAAGAAAGGAAGTTATTTATATTTAAATCAGATTTTTAGAGTGGTTAAATTTTTGTTGCAAATGTGATTTAAACTTTCAAACCTTCTGCAGAATTTAAATTTATTAAAATTCTTTTTTTGCCTTTGCAGCTATTAGAATTTGAGCAATATTTAAGTAAATTAGTTCAATTATCAATATTAGACTCTTATACTTAGATGGATATTTAACTTTTTTTTGGTCCATTTTACAATCTATAAATGGACATAAACTATTAATTTTATATTTAAGTGTATGTTGCATTCACATTTCAAAAACAATTTTATATATGTGAGAAACAATTGTTTTCAATTTTGTAAATATCTAGTTTCTTCCCTTTTGCTTCAAAGGAATTTAAAATGCAAATGTCTAACTTGCATTTACAAGAATTTTAATTTCACAAAACATTAATGCATGCAGTTTTCAATAAATTTTTATTCCATCTCACTAAAAAAAATTTTTTTATACAAAATACAAAAATATTTGAAAACTGTCTACTCAGTACAAAATATGCCTCTTTCCAGTATCTATAATTGCATTATCTAACAACTCTACAATAAAATCTATTCTAACTGCAGAGGAAAATTCAATTTTTTTTCTTTATCTTAGAAATTTTTCATATTGTAATTTTGTGATATGGTCTATCAGTTTCTCAAGGCTTAAGCATGCGATAATGGTATTTGTGGCAGGGGGGGGGGGAAAGTAACCAATAATACAAATTTTAATACTCTATATTGTATAATTTAACTGGAGGCCTGTTTGATAAATTTTTTTTTTTTGCTAAACAAGTTTTAACATTTTTATTACTATTATTATACTAATAAAAACCTTGTTTGAAAAAAAGGGGGGTCATAATAATCTAGAATCTGTATTAAAATAAGCACTGTATGTACTTGATAGTGCAAGAGTAAATGAACTGAGTGGGTTTAGATGTCACTAGGTGATCTATACTGTTAGTTCAAAAGATATAGTATTATAAATATTGTATATTGTTACTGACAAAACTTGGCTGCATTATAAAATTTACAGTATACCAGGTTCAATAAATTTGACATCTATCAGGCAGGTGAATAATGTTCACTTTGTGTGAGGGGAAGAAGGGAATGCAGATAGTACTAGTTGAAATTGTGGACAGGTCAGAAAGGGCATGTTCTTAAAGAATTCAATTAAATATGTAACCATACAGGGAGAGTACATAGTGAAATGGGCTTATATCTTGTATGTTATGAATAATATACAGATTCTAGTGGAAATGATCATAAAAAGTTACTTAACTCTTAGTAAGAACTACTAGTTAATTTCATTTGAGTTTATCTTTAAATTTTATTGACTTATGACAATACTCTATTTTAACTATTTTGTTTTTACCATTGACTTGTATGTTTTTTTTTCTCTTCTAATATTAGCTACATACAAAGAAAAATTTACCATAGTTATGAGTCCTACAATATTCAGGAATTTGCAATATGTAGAATAAAATAACTGGTTAAGTGTTAATAATTTGAAAGTTAGAACTGGTATTTTGTTTTTTTTTTTTTTTGTTTTTTTGTCCTTTTACCTTTCTTTTTTTTGTTTTTTCTTTTATCAAAACAAGTATAAATATTGGATCTGATAAGTTCAGTAGATTTATAACTCATCTGGCCCTAACGAGTTTTGATTCAAAACTTCAGTTGGCTAATCAGATGAGTCACTTGAACTTTTCAGAATATATTCAATGTTATACCTTTATCAGTTGAGTGCTTTTTGGCAGGATTTCTAACCTGAGAAAAATGTAATTTTTTTTTTTCTCTTTAAGTGCAGTTAGTGTAATGGATGGTTCAAATTTCAGTTGAGTTTGTTACATTCATTTTCACCTTGAGAAAGTTCATCATTTATCCCTTAGTTATAAGGGCAGACTAGGTTCTTCAGTGTTATTTGGCAACTAGTCTACAAAAAAAGATAATTCTGAATTAAAAGACCTGAGGGCTGCTTGGAGACTTCATGTCACGCTGCACAATTCATCAGTTTTTCCAAGAGGTGGCTGACTACACAAACTTCCACCACTTTATATTCAAATCATGTAAAGTAGTGTAGCAGTTTGGTCCCAAGAATTTCCTGTCATAATCAATGGAGATAAAACAAACTTCCTGGAGAAGTTCAAATTGAGTCTACATCACCTTACTAAGAGCTGTTTGATTTTGAATGCTGAACACTTGTCCTCAAAGTAATTGCAACCATAAAAAGAACTAGCTTTCTCCAACCAGACCTATTCTTTACTTTTACTAACTCTTGAAATTAGTATGAAAGACTTTAACATCCTTGAAATGTTTCTTGGGTTTGTGACTGGGGCTTTTACCAAGTGTGAGTTCTCTGTAAAACATGCTTAGTCAATCTCATTTCCCATCCTACTGAGAAACCCTGCTCGGAGCATTTTCATATGCTGAGGGTTTTGGTTTGTTGCAGAAAAATTGTCTGGCAGTGAAAGACTGCCACTTTATATTTAAGATATGTCTACAGCACTTTTGATAATCTTTCTAAGGTTTTTGATATGGTAGCAATATATAGTCCATGTCTCTGAAGTGTACAGGAGAACAGTCAGGACACACCATTGGTAGACATTGATCTTAATGTTCATTGTGATAGCCTTGTCTGGCCAGACCCGTTTTTCCAATTTACCAAAAGCTTTGGTCTTTTTTTCTTTTTCTAAGATTGATTTCGGAATCCAAAGAAGCCTCTCTATGAAAGTAGACAGCTATTAATAATCATGAGCTCACTCTAAACAAAGATATTGCGTTTAACAACGTTGTCCTCAAGGCATTGTGTACATAGCCATAGTGTTTGTGTTTAGTAAAAAAAAATTTTTTTTTTTTTAATGCTGATGTTTATCCCAAACAGTGCATTTTCTTGAAAAATGGCCAATTATGGTTGGCATATACTTCTTGGTATGTGTTTATAAGGTCTGCATAACCAGAAGAGCATGAATGAATTGAATTGACTTTGTCTCAAGGAAGATTTAAAGGGAAATCCATCTTGTAAGCATTCCAAATCATATGAATCTCCATAAGCAAACTGTCATCCCAGTGAAGTAATTCTTTGACTAGAATGCCATCAAGACCCGGTGCCTTCCCAGTATAACTACTTTTGTTTTTCTGGATTTCTTCTAAATTAGGATGATCCAACATCATATTGATAATATCCAACCGAGGCAAGTTATTGATATCTGTTAAATACAGTGGGATTATAAAAGATCTGTAAAATATTCACATAACACTTTAGTCCTTCTGCCCATAAGTACTCTGAACTTGCAAGGCTATATCTAACTGCATCGGATTCTTCAGCTGATGGATTCTGTGCTGAAGCCATGATTTAGTGTTTTTGAAGGATTGGAGCTAGGATGTATGGTACCTGTCAGAATCACTCAAAAGCTCTTAATATCCATTTTTATTTTTTTTAACCCAACCCCAATGTTTTCTCTTTCTGAGAGCAAGATCACTAGTGTTGTAGACCTTGGTCTTTAAACTGATCCGATACCATTGTTACTATTTGGAGATCCTCACAAATAGAAAGGTACTTCAACCTTGAAACTTCAATATGTTTGGGAATCCTTGCCTGGTACCAATCTATGCTTCATCCTACATTTAGCACCTGACATTCTGACAGTGTATACATCCTGCAGGTCTTGCTTATGACATAATCAAGAATGAGTCCCAATTTTGATATTGGATGAATCCAAATAACATCATGGGCATCTTTTTGAAGGCAAAAAGGAGTTGCAGATGACTGGTTTTAATTCCATGTAAAGCTGAAGAAAGTGTAGTCCATTATTCATTTTTCAGGCTGTGCTCTTCCAATCTTTCATGATCTTTACTGACCCTGGCAATGAAAGGAAAAGAATCTTGTTTACATTTGAAGCCTTTGTGATGGCAGTTTTGAGATCTTGGTAAAAAGTCAGGATAGATTCCTCAGGACTGGTGAGTGGTGGAGTATAAATGGAAATGTCATAAGTTACAAGGTAGAGGTACTCTAAGGAACCTGATTCTATCACTAATACTCTCAGGCTGTTCAAGATACTTGGTTAACTCTGTACAAATGATAAAGCCAACTCTTACCTAACATTTTTAGTTCTGATCTTTTTGTGATTGTAATTATTTTAATAAGATTGGATGAATTGTTTTGAATAGATATTAAAGAGTAGGTAAGTAATATTATATTCTTTTTGTTGCTTGTTAATGTCACTTATATTTTTTTGTGGTTGTAAATTCTGTAGGCTTTTCTCTTAGCATTGTGGTTAAAATATTGGAAGTTTTTAAGGTGATTTCTGTGTATATATAACTTCTCTGGGCAAATATCGAGGACTGCAGATTTTTAGCACTCAGTGAAAAAAAAAATCCTAATTATTTCAGATTTTATTCTACTGTAAAGGTGAGAATAAGTTTGAGCTAATTCTTCTTGGTAGATTTTCTGTGAAATTTTAAGTCATAATTTGTTCCATGTAGCATAATATCTAACAAGGTAGGTTACCAGTTTCGGAAGTAAAATTTATTGTGGGCTTGATATTAAATTTTTGATTACAAGGTCTGGTAAGATTGCATCCTGTGGGTATTAGATCGATGTATCTAAAATAAGAGGAATCTTATAAAATATTTTTGAAAGGGGCCACTTCCTACAAAAAGAAACCTCTACTAAGAACCCATTGGTAAACAAAAATTTTCTTTATAAAAATTAATGTAGGTGGGAAAAACTTTACTGAGTAATTAATACATTTCTATGATAGGTGTGTTTTTAATGTGTTTTTACTAAATTTAAGCATTTCTTTATTGGAATACTTAGATGTATATATTGAAATTTATAACATGTGCATGTTATAAAATCATTACAAAAATTGCAATTTTGTTTTAACACTTTTGGTGTTACGTGATGTTGAATAATAATAATAAAAAAAAAAAGTTTTAAGAGTTCAAAAGCCAACTAAATCCCCCTCAGTAGGGGGAACTTTGTTTTATAATCAATGATAACCAATCGGAATGCAAGTTTGTGGTTATTTAAAATGACCTCCTCTAGTATAAGTTCAATCTATTAGTGCAATAAAGTTAAGATTAGATTAAATTAGAAATTAATATAAAAAATTATATCTTAAGTTTAATTTAAAATCAAAACTTAAATTCTAAAGTTAACCAAGCAACACACACATATATATATATATATATATATATATTAAAATAATAATTAAATAAAAATGCAGACATACATATAATAATAATAATAAAAAAACTGCAAAAGAAAATTATGCCAGACATGTATATACAGGTAAAAGTGCATACAAGTTATCGCACACATGTACAAATATACGAATAATCGGGCACACCCAAATTCAAACAAATGCACTAATAAATCTACACAAAGCAACCATCAATATTTTACATACATAAACATAGATAAGAGGATCAAATAAGTGTATATACATGTACATATACGTAGTTGAAATACACAAATCTAGCTATAGATAAAGCAGGCATCTACATACATACATACCTACATACATATACATGAATATGAACAACTAAACACGTGCAAACAAAATACACACACAAGCATACGAATAAAAAAAACACATAAGTATATAAGCACGTGTATGTATATATATATATATGCACACACACGTGTGTGCATACATGTATATACATATGCACATGTATGCATAGATAACAATAATGAAGCCAGTATTCATGTAAAATTAATACATAAACAATTACAAATATTCATATCAACTAATCTGTCAGATTAAATGTTAGTAAATAAGGGGAGGCAATAAAAAATAAAAAAAACAATAAAATATTACTAACTGCCATTTTGTTATTCATAATATTATTACTTATATTGCAAGGTAAAGAGTGAACTGTCTACAGTTAGCTGTAAATTCATTCATTTGGTTTAATATATTAATCCTGTCCTTAAATCTAATTTCCAATTTTTTGAGACATAACATGGTGTGTCTAGAATTACAGGTTCAAGCCTTCCCAAGTAGTTTCCATTTAACTGGAGTTTCTATTAAACACATTCTTTCATTTTAAATTTAACAGTTAACTTAAATTTTAATTTTTACACTGATTTCTAATATAATCTAACCTTAACTTTATTGTACTAAAAGATTGTACTTGTACAAGAGTATGTCAAGTTACTTTAAAATAACCATATAATTATATTTTGATTGGTCATCATAGGTTACATAAGTTTTCCCTATTGAGGGGGTTTGGTTGGCTTTTGAACTCTTAAAACTTTATTTTCCATTCAACATCACTTGACGATACACCAGAAATGTCAAAACAAAATTGTGAATTTTGTAGTGATTTTTATAACATGCATATGTTACAAATTTGAATAAATATTAGCTCTATTCGGTATTGAGCATTCTTAAGCCTAGTGTTTTTTGGTTACTGAAACTTTATTCCATGTGTACCAACCCTGTATTTCAGGAGACATATAGGATTATAGCTTACTAACCCTGACATTGACATCACCAAAGGAAAATCTTGTCTGTATTTGGAACCTTTGGGATGCATGGAAAAATATAAAAAGTAAAATGTGATGTGGCTGCAAAAGAACTAGCAATTTGAAACGAAAAAAGATTTTAATTTCAGGGAAGGAGTTAGTAAGTCTGGCAGACTAAAGCCTTTAATGAAAAATATTACATCACTTGATAAAAGAACATGTTTATTTTTTTTTTTTTTTTTTTTTTTTCCTAAAGTGGCTGGGTTTTTTGGCAAAAATGATAGTTTGAATTTCATCCAGGAAATTTTCTAAAGAAACTATTGATGACAATCTTTAGCCTTTTATGACTGCAAAAAATGGGTAAAAACTAAAAATAATAAGCAATATTTATTTATATCATTATTTATTGGAATGAATGGCAAAATATTGAATAATTGCCAATCAATTTGAAAAAAATGGTAAATGATTTCCTTATAGTTCACATCAATTTAGTAAATGTTTATAAATTATGAATAAAAAAATTTCAAATTTCTTTATCAATTGATAGATATTGTATTACTTTTAATACAATTGTATTAATTTTTAGAATGTAAGTGTAAAATTCTTGTAAAATTGATATTTTGGTAAATTCTCAAAAAATGTATAAATTGACTTTCACCATATGCTTAGCTTTTATTGCAATTCTAATCAATTTTTAAACATTGCCGAGTAGTGAAGATAGTTAAAATAATAGTGGTGTCAAAGGAAAAAAAAACTGTCCTTTTTCACTTTACATCTTATTTCAGACTCCTTTAGGTTGCCCTGATGACAGTGTACCAGCTGAAATGTAATTTTTTTTTTTTTTTTTTTTTTTTTTCAAAGACTCCTCATTTCCCACTATAATCTTAAATATTAGACAGTGTTATTGGGAACTTTACATTATGATTACTATATTAACAAATTCCAGGTCACTATTGAGTGAGATGTCACCAGTTCTTCATGACATGAAGCAATGTCTGTTACTTGGAAAAGGCTGCAATTTGTAGAAAAATGCAAGTACTTTATGGAGCAGGGTCTAAACAACCTTAGACAACTGAAGTTAGTCTTGACAGAATGGGGTATATCTTTAGATTCTTCTAATCAGCACAAATTCCTTAATGTTAAAAGTATAAGCTTTTGTTTTTATAATACAAAATAAAGTTGTGCCATTTTTTTAATATGTAGCCATATTCTTTTGCATATCACAACTTGTCTTCATCCCCCTTTCATGGTGATGGTCTATCTGGAGTGACAGCTCTGGTACTGACAAATAGAATTTTATTTCTATTTTCTTGGTTTATCTTAAGCATTGAGTAGAAATAGTTTGCTGTTGCTTTAAGATATAAATGCCTTATTGTTGCTAGTTTAAATGAAATGCATATTGTGACTAGCATTATTTATTTTTCTTTCAATTTTTATGTATTTGTTTTAAGAGTTTACTGAAAAGTAAATACATCTTTTGATTTCTGGTCCTGAAAATCTTAGAACTTGACAGTACTTTTAATTTCAAGTAAATTTATCCAAAATTATGTAATGCCTTATCAAAGTATTTTTAGTACTGAGTGAAGAATTAATTTTTTCCTCTACAGTGTTACCTGAATCAAATATTGATAACACTGGTCACTTTAAAATATACCACACACCTATAGATGGAAAAGTGTCCCTTCTTGGCAACATAAAAATACCACCACTATATTATGGTAGGGTACCTAGATCCTCCTTTCAGTGCACTGGTGAAGGTCTATCTGTAGTGACAGCTCTAGTACTGACAAAATTTAATTTCTATTTTGGTTTGTCTTACTAAACATTGAGAAGAAATAGTTTGCTGTTGTCTTAAGATGTCTTGTTGCTTGTTTAAATGAAATGCTTATTTTGTGACTAGTATTGTCTATTTTTATGGATTGTTATTTGTGTTTGAATCTACTGAAAAGTAAATAAATTTGATTTTTGGTTATGAAAATCTTAAAATTTACATTATTCTATTGTCTTTAAGCTTCTCAAAGTTTACCCTCCCCCTGCACAGCAAACTTGACAATACTTTTAATTTAAAGTAAATTTGTCCAAAATTATGTAATGCTCAAACATGCTTCACTAAAGTATTTTTAGAGCCAAACTGGAAAATTGACCTTTCTTGGCCACATAAAAAAGGCCACCACTATATCAAGGTAGGGTAGCCAGTCCTCCATTTTGTTATTTATGGGGGGGGATGCTTTCTTACCAGTTCCAATGCAATCACAGAAGGTAAGCAATGTCAAGCCTGGTCAGCACCTAGTTAGATTGACAGTGTACCAACTTCAATGTTAAGTCTTTTTTTTTTTTTTTTTTTTTTTTTCCAAAAAAGATCTCTTATTTCTCACCATAATCTAAATGTTAGACAATGTTATTGGGAATTTTACATATGATTACTGTATTAATAAATTCCAGGTTAGCATTGAATGAAATGTGGCACCAGTTCTTCAATACAAATGAAACAATTTGTTTTTGTTTACTTTCTGTTTTAACAAAAACAATTATAACAAATCTTCTCACAAGTAAACTCACATTTTTTTTTTTCTATCCCACCCTTAATATAAAACTTCGGTACTTATAAAAAATCTACAATTTGTAGAAAAATGCAAGTACTGTATGTGTTGAGGAGTGGGGGCATAAACAACCCTAGACAATTGAAGTTAGTCTTGACTGAACAGAGTATATCTTTCATCAGGTTGAGAATTCTTCTGATTCTCCTGACTCCTGTCAGACATTGCCATTGGCAGGTCCTCCAGATGGCATCCAGTGTCATTTACATGTTGGCCAATATAGGAATGATGAGGTCTTCCACCCAATCTTTTGCTGCGCAATGGGTTCTATAAGAGGGTGTCACTCACAAGTTCTACTCCAGGAGTGACCAGCTAGCCAAAGCCTGATCATTTGTAGTAATCCTGAGATAGGAGGAAAGTATCCATACAGGCATTTCTTTGTTGGTTGTTTCTTCCAGCTGATGTCCAATGCAATGTGTAACATCCTTGTGTATGTTCTGTCAAGTGATGCTTTTTGGTGTTTTGTCGGTGTCCATGTTGAGCTGTAGATCAAGAGATTCTACCATGGCCTTATTGTCAGAGAGGGAAGACTTCCAGATGGTGTTTAGACCATTAAGAACACCCCAGCCCTAGCCTTTTCAGATTTGATATCTCTCTCTGTTGACTGGATGTTTCTGGCTAGGTAAACGAATTCCTGGACAGATTTAATGTTGGTATTTTTCAATTTAATTTCTCCTTGTTTGTAGCTGATAAATTCTGCTTTGCCAGCATTAATGTATCCAAAATTAATGTAATA
Source organism: Acanthosepion esculentum (assembly GCA_964036315.1). NCBI lineage: Eukaryota > Metazoa > Mollusca > Cephalopoda > Sepiida > Sepiidae > Acanthosepion > Acanthosepion esculentum. Next base: position 40,832,022 of record OZ038520.1, read on the forward strand.
CTCAAACATGCTTCACTAAAGTATTTTTAGAGCCAAACTGGAAAAGTGACCTTTCTTGGCCACATAAAAAAAGGTCACCACTATATTATGGTAGGGTACCTAGATCCCCCTTTCAGTGCACTGGTGAAGGTCTATCTGGAGTGACAGCTCTAGTACTGACAAAATTTAATTTCTATTTTGGTTTGGCTTACTAAACATTGAGAAGAAATAGTTTGCTGTTGTCTTAAGATATGTCTTGTTGCTTGTTTAAATGAAATGCTTATTTTGTGACTAGTATTGTCTATTTTTATGGATTGTTATTTGTGTTTGAGTCTACTGAAAAGTAAATAAATTTGATTTTTGGTTATGAAAATCTTAAAATTTACATTATTCCATTGTCTTTAAGCTTCTCAAAGTTTACCCTCCTCCTGCACAGCAAACTTGACAATACTTTTAATTTATCCAAAATTATGTAATGCTCAAACATGCTTCACTAAAGTATTTTTAGAGCCAAACTGGAAAAGTGACCTTTCTTGGCCACATAAAAAAGGCCACCACTATATCAAGGTAGGGTACCCAGTCCTCCATTTTGTTATTTATGGGGGGAAAATGCTTTCTTACCTTCTGTGATTGCATTGGAACTAGTAAGCCATGTCAAGCCTGGTCAGCATCTAGTGGACACTATTGGGATATGACCAAGATAGTCATTTCAGACTACACTTGGTAGATTGTATTTATTATCCTGTCTACTTCTAGGGAAGTAAGGCGTAAGTAAGTATATACTCTAGCCTCACAACTTGAAAATCTCAATTTGATTATTTGAATACGTGTTGAGTTAAATATTCACTGCATTGACTTCTGTTGTTGATATCTCTGAACTGTTTGTAAAGTTCATAAGATGCTAATCACCTTTTGGGTCTTGGACCATTCATTAATCTATGATTTCATCATGGAATAAGTGACTGACCTTATCCTCATTAAGGATAAGGACTGACCTTTATTATTTGCATAATTCGTATACGACCAGAAGTTTTTAACAGCAAACAAGTGTCCTGTCTGCTACGCTTTACAAAAGCATTGGAACAACCTTACCAAGGTGTTATTTGCATCCAGCTAAAAATTTAATCTCTTAGTGGTCATTTAAATGACACCTACCAAAGGTAAGTACATTTTCTTGGAAACTCGATCACCAGTTTGTTGGCTAGTCAAACTGCAGTTAATGTTGTGGATTTTGCTTGTCAAACTCAAAGCCCAGATATTTGGCACCTTTTTGTTTTCCTATGATGAAAAGAGTATGATTTATTTGTTTAATGGGTTTCTGAAGCAAACTGCCTAATTGACAAGCAAATTTGTGTGTGTGTGTGTGTGTGGGGGGAGGTCTTATAGCCAACACATTCCTTTTTCTTTTAAGGAATTGTCCTTTGTGGAAGCTATAAGATATATTTCATTGTTCAAGTATTTTACATATGAATTCTCTGCATATCTTTTATAATGACTGAGTAGGGAATTTGATCCTCACTGGGTGTCCCATACCTTTTGGTTTTGTGCCACATCTAAGTTTTTTTTTTAATACCGAGACCCAATTGAGAAAATTTAAGTATCTTCAGCCACCAATCTCTTGTAAGTGAACTGATTAAATAACTATTTCTGTATGTTTCTGGAATATAATTTCTGCATTATCTTTTTAAAAAGCAGGGTTATATAATTCTAAATTAATCTCTGATTGAATTGTCCTTGTGGAATTGGTGCTCTATAATTTTATCACTTAAATCCTGTATTTTTCAAGCTCCCCATCATAGTAGCTTTTGTTTAGCTCTTATGGTGAGAGCCGATCTCTGAGAGGTAATCAGAGCAGTGTTAGTACTTTCTTTAGTCATAGCTAGTGAAGTTTTATTTTCTTGGATATCCAAGCTTGTCCCACTATGAAAGACCCAGTCAGCTGAGAAGTATCCTGACATTGTCTGAATAAAAACAAAAATTAGTACTATCTATTTTAATGAACTCTATCAGTTTCAACATATGAGCCTCCAGCAGGTTATAGGTTAGGTGGTAGATGTTTGTCAAATACACATCAGATCCACAAGAGACTTGGGTGCAATATTGTGGGTTATGAGTCTTGGTTGTTTAGGCCTTACTATTATCTCCCTTTAATGCCATTGTGACACCTTATCATCCACTCTTTGGTTCAGGCCCATCCGCTCAGATCTTACATGGTACTCTTAGCTTTAAGCACTTCAGCTTGTCTTTGTACTTGAGCCATAGTTGGCATTCATTTCTTTTGCTGCTGTGTAGCTGGGTGAAGAGTTTTGGTAGTTTTTTGTCACTCGTTCTGCAATTATTGCATCAGAAAGGTTTCTATGCTTATAATTTTGCACTTGACAAACAGGTCAGCATTTGAGATCTTAGTGTATATCCAGATTGAGTGAAGGCATCTCTTGTGGAAAACATCCAACTGATTTATTGGTGTATGAAATGGAGACTCCCCTTCATACAAAAGGTTGAAGGCAACAGTTTTGTAGATCCTGATTTTTCTAGTTTAATACTTTAATTTTAAGGCTGGAGTTTACCAAATACATTAGAGGCTTTGACTATTAGATAATTTTGTCATCAGAGGAAACAGGAGTTCAGTTTATTTCCTAAGCAAGTTAAAGACCTCACATATTTGAGTTGTTTTTTTGTGGGGTGGGGTTCCTCTCTTTTGATAGTGATAAATGGAAACTGATTAGCTGATGGTTTTTTATTTTATACCACTTATCTACTTTGTCAAGGGTGGTGGTTGAACACCTGCAGTCTTTTTTATGCTAATGGTAAACCCAAAAGCTATGCTTGCCATGGAAAACCAATTTACAAATTCCTGAGCTTGCAAAGTGTTGCATGATCTAAAATGTCTTGGTCTGCAATTTGTCTGAAATTTCATCCTCATACAATTGAAGCCATGACACAACCTTGTTTTGTGCCATTAGTGAGATTGAAAGAATCTGAAAATTCCATATCAGACAAAGCAGCAGTTTTTATTTCTTGGTGAAAGGAAATCTTATGCATTTTTGTCAGGTATACCAACCTTATTTAATATCTTCCATCCATCCTCACAATTTGATGTCAAAGGCCTTAGTAAGGTCAATGAACACCCTAGACAATTGATTTCTTTTTCTAAATTTCTCAGCAACCTAATGAAAGATGTCTATGGTACATCACCCAGATTAAAAACTGCATTATGATTTGGGATAGTTGTCATCAACGGTATATTTAATTATACAATGAAGGCTGTCTAGGAAATATTTTATGAGCAAGTGCTTGATGGGGGTGTGTTTATGATCTTGTGGAACATATGCCACTCTCCAGATTAATTTAAAGAGTTTATGCAACTTCTTGACCAACTTAAGCCCACTATAGTTATAAATTTCTGGTGAGATACCATCTTTCCTAGAGCCTTCCATGACATTTGTTTGATAGAATCCTTTACTTCCTGGTCCAGTTCAGGACATTGAGATGGAAGCAATAATGTATTCCTTGATGACAGGTGGAATTCAGAACAGTTTCAAAAATGCACTTTTGAATATTCTAAGATGTAAGGCCTCTACCTTCATGAAGGCTACACATTTTCTTTAGGCCAGTATAGATTTCTGAGACCTTGTCAGCAGCTTTCTGGAGTTAAGCACTATTAGCTGACCACCAAGCCTCCTTCATTCACCTGAGAGCAGTTGAACCTGGTTTTTACACATTTTGTAAGCTTTTTATTTTTTTGTCATTGATCCAAGCTCTGTGACACATGCACCTGAAGAATCATTTGCTGGCTTTTTTTGTGTTATGAAACTTTGGGTGGGAGGTTTGCCCCATATTATGAAAAAGGTGGCATAAGATGCCCCTTTCAATGGTTTCCAGGATGATTCTGTATCATCAAGAATCTGAACACGATCAAGAGAAGACTGTAGTTCATCCTTTTTAACATTGGATTGTAAAGAAAATGTTTAGAGATTGGTGGCTTTTTCAGTATCTTCCAAGCAATGCAAAATGCAACATTACTGCAAATAAGAAAATGATTTTTTTAAAAAGTGCTATGTGTGGGGGATGTGATTTTTGAAGTATTTCAAGTTGTCTTGCCATTTGATAATCTATAAAATACCAGTCCTTACATCTAGAATGCATTTTTCAAAGGTTCAGTTGCTGAAAGTGTTGATAAAGCTGAGGTCAAATTCTCTTTATATGGAGAGAAGGCATAACACATTTGAGTTTATGCAACCAATACCTTAATGTCCTAGCACACTGTTCCAAGTGCCAATCCATTAGAATGTTGTGGAGTTGGGTGTAAATATCCTCTTCCTTCTCAGAACTGATAGTGTTCTTAACACACAAATTATATCCTTTATTTTAGGATATTACATCAAAATGCTACACAATTGCAGCATGTTTTGATGAGTCAATGCATCTCATCAGGTAATTGTAAATGACTGGTAAGTGAATAATTTATTGAAATTTAGAATCGAAATACCTCTTTTTATGAAAGAAAAAGTGGTTGTAGGGTTTGTGGGCTTTACTCAGATCAACCAATCAAAATGAGCCCACATTAAATTTAAAGTCGGAAGAAGCACAAATCAGAAGCTGCCTTTCATAAATGACCCACTGATTTAGAATCACACCGAACTCGTTCAGATGTAAATGGCTACAATATTGTACATCATCAGACAGCCTTTTCCTAGGAAAAGCTACATGCCCTGTCTGTTGCAACAAAAAAGGCCAACAGTTTTTTTGATAAACAGCGTCTTTAAATTTTAAACAGAACTTTCTTGGTAAATTAATATACAACTGTTGACTAACAATTCTTTTATATCTGGTGTTTAATAACAATAACCAATTGATGCAAAATGTCATCCAAATACCATTACATCCATACAAAATGTTACTATCACTACTAGAAGACTAATACAAAATTATATTAAACCTGAATTTATCTTTCAAACAGAAAGATAAGCCATACATGGTACAACACAGTTCAACTAAAATCTAAGAAAAAGTAATTGTCAGATTTTAAATCTAACAGAATTGTAAGATACTGTTTACAATTTACTGTTAATTCAGATCTTTGGTTAAGTAAGATTCTTATCAAAGGACATAATTTGCAATTTTTCCTGTAAACACAGAAAACAAGGTTCATATAAGGATCTACATGTCTTTGCCACTTTTTTTTAAATTTTCCATTTCACCTTAGGTACTTTTCGTCTTTCAAACTCCAAAAATACCTAAAAAAATGTATTTATTTTTATAAGTATTATTAGTAAAGAATGATATATGTTGATATCACAGTCTTGAAAGAATTCTTAGTACTACCAATATAGAATTTTTCAACCCTCAGATTTTCCATTGTAGAGATAGAACAAAGATAAACAAGAGATTAGTTAGACCTTTGTTTGGCAAAGGGCATTAGTCAGGATTCCTACAATTACATTTGCCTGTATCCTTAACAATATTTTCCTTGAAATTTGAAATGATTCAGATTATTAAATTGATTTAGAATTGTGTATCTTTGATCTTAATATTATTAGTGCAACTAAAACTTAGTTTTAATGTTTCTGCTAAATATTTTACTAAGAGGGTTACTTTTAGGAAACTTTATCAATCAATTGGAGGAATATAAGGACTGTTAGTACTAATTGGTTAAATGGGGGGGTGTACCAAATGATCTTTATTTTTTTTTTTTTTTTCTTTGATCACTATCTTCCTATTTAGCACATTTATAACCACTATTCTTTAGAACTTTATTGTACACACTGTTTATCAAACACCTTTTTGTTCAATGAGTGGTTGCTAATTCTACAGATGAAGCAATGTTTGATTACAGATTGAATGTGGCTGAAATTTGGGGTGAATAAAAATTGGGCTGACCTTGTTTTTCCTATAACGTTGAAAATTGTCATTAACTAGATCTAACATAAAGAAAATTTACTTGTTTAAAATTAGTGCTTATTTTAGCCTTATGATTTAAACCTTTTTAGTTCTTTGAATCATTTTTCTTAATTTATCTACCTTAATTTTAGTGTCTTGTGGTCATAAAAAATTTCACTAAAATGAGAACTTTTCAATATTTGGTTGGATTTATTAATATCCTTAACTATAATATCTATATACTTCTGAAACTGATTCTTGTCCTTTATGAAAGGTGATGTCATTTAAAATGTTTACAAGATCAGAGATATATAAAAACACAAATTAAAATGTATTCACAAAATAAATCAAAATGATTTTTAAAATATTGAGTTTGATCTTTTCCTTTTATTAGTAAATAGTAATATCAATTAATACAGAATTTTAATATTTCAGTTTATTAATTATCCTAAAATTAAAAAAAAGGACACATTGTAAAAAATTGATTGAAAATTAAAAGGCAATTAAAAAGGTTTTAATGTCTTAATTTTATTGCATTTTTATCTTACAATTCAGAGCAGGCCTTATTTGAGGCAAGAGCTTTATAATTTGTTTTCTGTTTATAATAAACTTGGTTGTAGAAATCATTAAGCTTTGTGATTCTGAAATGTGAAATAGATTTAGTATAACTTGCTTTGCTTGCCCTTATATATGTGCAAGTTATAACAGTAATTTCTCTTCGTTGATAAAAAACAATTCAATGATTAATTTGAATGCAATTTCATAACTCTTGTTTTTATACACTGTATTTTGTCAGCAGCACTTGTAAAGTCAATTTAAAGCAATTTTTTTTATTTTTTGTATGTGTGGGTTTTAAAGTAGTACTCTAGAAGCATGACTGATTTATATCCGGTTTAAACAATTATTTGCTACTTTTGGTAATTTTAAAACTGGTCATCATTATTCCAAAGCTTTTCAGACTACTGAATTTGTGTTTTTTGTTATTAGAATGTCATTTCATTTTAAAAATCTCAGATGAGAAATCAATATAGAAAGAGGATTGAGATAAATGGCTGGTTGCTTGTTTTGAAGTGTAGAGGGCTAATGCCTGTTGCAGATACCTGGTCAGGAATATTAGTCTTTCTTCAACACCCACTGACCAGTAGGTTTATACTGCAACTATGCTGAGTAGTTCTTGGTTACAGTTTCTGGGAGAGTTCATTGACTGGCTTTGAACAATTTTGCCTACCAAATTTCACATAAAGGTTGAGTCAACTGATGGGATTATTTTCAGTCCCCCCCCCCCCCGAGTTGCATGTTAAGATCTTCTCTCAAACTTAATATTAACAAGATCTTTTGACATCTCGACCATAGGGAGATTCAAATCTAATAACAATGCTAACATTCTAATCACTCAGCTATTCTCCGCTGCCCCCTGCCAATGTATTTTCTTCTGTTGGCTACCATTTTCAAGTTAGCTTAGCACTAATCAAATCCCCTTAGGTTTTTCTATAAGGATTGTGGGCTGGATTTATTGAAAAGTAACAATGAAACAAGATCAGTAATTGAAATAACTCTAGCAATCATTTGCTGAAGTGGTCATTCATTATCCTATAATTCCCCCCCCCTCCAATATAAAATGGAGTTGTTTCTTAATGCAGGGGATATTGGAAACCCCCGTTTGTATAATCTAGAAAATGGTATAAAACCTAATAATACTTCCAACAATGAGTCCATAATGCTTGTTTTAAGAAATTGCTCAATGCTTCTTAGCTGCAAAAATATAGAAAAAGTTCTTGTTAAAAAATAATTAATAAAAGTTTAGACTTGCTTTTTATCAAAGTTCCTTATAACTGCAACAATAATATCCACACTGACAAATACCAGCATCTAAATTTTTTGTACATGTTCTGGATCCCAAATAATTCCTACATGTATTTGATTGAAATTAGTTAGTTTATGCTCATGAACCTCAATAGTTGAAATTTCAAACCTATTTATTTTCTTGTAGAGGTGGTAACTTGCTCATTGGTCAGTGTGGACTCTTAAACAGTGCTAATTCCTCAGTTTAAAGAAAAGTAAAACTGATGACTAAAAATCTGGCTAAAATTTACTTGCAAACATTAAAAATTAAGTGATGTAAAAATTATCAACTGACGATAAAATCTCAATTCTAGTAAGGCAAAGATTAAGAATGCTTTGCAGAATATGAATAAATTGTTTTGTTTTTTTAACTTGAACTTACCCTGGTAATTTTTTTATTACCCTTTTTCAATAACTGCATGTTTTGGTGAATCCATTTTCTTTAAATTTGGAACATTAATAAACAAAAAATGAACTGATTTTTTTTTTTTTTTTTTTTTCTTACATTTTCATGAATTTCCTTATTTATATTTTGTATAATTGTTACTTTGTGTTTTTTTATATATATATATATATTTTTTTTTTCCCTGCCTTCAAATCTCATGTACTTATTTTTAATTTGTTTCAGGCCCAAAAATCAAAAGTTAAAGTCTAACCCTAACCCAAAGCTGAACATGAACACTAAGCCAAATCATAAACTCAAACCCCAACCCCAACCCAAACTCCGAGCTAAAGTCGGACCCCAAGCCCCTCAAAAACGCCAACTCCGGTCCCATCTCGGAGTCGAAGCCCAACTAAATCTCCAAGCCTATTCAAAACCCCTACTCCGGTCAAAAGTCAAACTCCAGGCCAAATCATTGATGCATGGCAGTCATTGAAAAATTCCATAAAAATGTGAAATTTTAAAAACTCGGTTTGCTAGAATGCTTTTATCTTGTTTTCGATTCACAAGATACAATGATATTTTGTGGACAAATTTATACAAATATTTTAAAGGAATGTAATTATGGATTGACAACCAGAAATAAAATTGTTAGGGTAGCTAATTAAACTTTGTTCTGACATTGCCATTTTATATATATATATATATATATAATGGCAAATAGGAAAATTAGCAGTTTTTGATGTCTTTGAAATATTGTTGTGTACGCTTGTTTGGGTGAGTAGTAATTCTGTTAAGGTGAAATAGGGAAAAAAACTGGGTGTAGATTAATATTTGGATAATATACAATGGCGGCACTCTAGCATTTTCCTTCTGAGTGAGTTATTTTCTTTCTTTTTTTTTTTTTTTTTAATGTAGCATTTTTAAAATCAATTGTTGAATTTATTTCTATGTATGACTAGTGCATTAGTCGAGTTATTTTTTATGAGGTCTCTTTTGTGCTCATAAATGGGTTTTTAAATTTCTACTTGTTTCTCCAATATATTGAGTGGAACAGTTTTTGCAATTTATTTTATAAATTGCCTGTTTCGGAAATATTATTGCTATTAGTATATCAATGGTTTTGGAAGTGTTTGTGACTATTTTAAGATAGGATAGGATAGGTTTCTCTGGATAGTGGACGTGACAGTTGGTTGGTAGAATTATGTATCTGATTTCATGTAATTTACTATTGTAAACTATTCACGAATACTTCCAAAACTTTTATGGATATACTCAGATCTTCAAACATGAATAGCAATAATATTGAATTACAATTCATCCATCGGGCATGTGTTGTGAATTACAATTCATCCATCGGGCATGTGTTGTGAATTACAATTCATCCATCGGGCAGGTGTTGTGAATTACAATTCATCCATCGGGCATGTGTTGTGAATTACAATTCATCCATCGGGCATGTGTTGTGAATTACAATTCATCCATCGGGCATGTGTTGTGAATTACAATTCATCCATCGGGCATGTGTTGTGAATTACAATTCATCCATCGGGCATGTGTTGTGAATTACAATTCATCCATCGGGCAGGTGTTGTGAATTACAATTCATCCATCGGGCAGGTGTTGTGAATTACAATTCATCCATCGGGCAGGTGTTGTGAATTACAATTCATCCATCGGGCAGGTGTTGTGAATTACAATTCATCCATCGGGCAGGTGTTGTGAATTACAATTCATCCATCGGGCAGGTGTTGTGAATTACAATTCATCCATCGGGCAGGTGTTGTGAATTACAATTCATCCATCGGGCAGGTGTTGTGAATTACAATTCATCCATCGGGCAGGTGTTGTGAATTACAATTCATCCATCGGGCAGGTGTTGTGAATTACAATTCATCCATCGGGCAGGTGTTGTGAATTACAATTCATCCATCGGGCAGGTGTTGTGAATTACAATTCATCCATCGGGCAGGTGTTGTGAATTACAATTCATCCATCGGGCAGGTGTTGTGAATTACAATTCATCCATCGGGCAGGTGTTGTGAATTACAATTCATCCATCGGGCAGGTGTTGTGAATTACAATTCATCCATCGGGCAGGTGTTGTGAATTACAATTCATCCATCGGGCAGGTGTTGTGAATTACAATTCATCCATCGGGCAGGTGTTGTGAATTACAATTCATCCATCGGGCAGGTGTTGTGAATTACAATTCATCCATCGGGCAGGTGTTGTGAATTACAATTCATCCATCGGGCAGGTGTTGTGAATTACAATTCATCCATCGGGCAGGTGTTGTGAATTACAATTCATCCATCGGGCAGGTGTTGTGAATTACAATTCATCCATCGGGCAGGTGTTGTGAATTACAATTCATCCATCGGGCAGGTGTTGTGAATTACAATTCATCCATCGGGCAGGTGTTGTGAATTACAATTCATCCATCGGGCAGGTGTTGTGAATTACAATTCATCCATCGGGCAGGTGTTGTGAATTACAATTCATCCATCGGGCAGGTGTTGTGAATTACAATTCATCCATCGGGCAGGTGTTGTGAATTACAATTCATCCATCGGGCAGGTGTTGTGAATTACAATTCATCCATCGGGCAGGTGTTGTGAATTACAATTCATCCATCGGGCAGGTGTTGTGAATTACAATTCATCCATCGGGCAGGTGTTGTGAATTACAATTCATCCATCGGGCAGGTGTTGTGAATTACAATTCATCCATCGGGCAGGTGTTGTGAATTACAATTCATCCATCGGGCAGGTGTTGTGAATTACAATTCATCCATCGGGCAGGTGTTGTGAATTACAATTCATCCATCGGGCAGGTGTTGTGAATTACAATTCATCCATCGGGCAGGTGTTGTGAATTACAATTCATCCATCGGGCAGGTGTTGTGAATTACAATTCATCCATCGGGCAGGTGTTGTGAATTACAATTCATCCATCGGGCAGGTGTTGTGAATTACAATTCATCCATCGGGCAGGTGTTGTGAATTACAATTCATCCATCGGGCAGGTGTTGTGAATTACAATTCATCCATCGGGCAGGTGTTGTGAATTACAATTCATCCATCGGGCAGGTGTTGTGAATTACAATTCATCCATCGGGCAGGTGTTGTGAATTACAATTCATCCATCGGGCAGGTGTTGTGAATTACAATTCATCCATCGGGCAGGTGTTGTGAATTACAATTCATCCATCGGGCAGGTGTTGTGAATTACAATTCATCCATCGGGCAGGTGTTGTGAATTACAATTCATCCATCGGGCAGGTGTTGTGAATTACAATTCATCCATCGGGCAGGTGTTGTGAATTACAATTCATCCATCGGGCAGGTGTTGTGAATTACAATTCATCCATCGGGCAGGTGTTGTGAATTACAATTCATCCATCGGGCAGGTGTTGTGAATTACAATTCATCCATCGGGCAGGTGTTGTGAATTACAATTCATCCATCGGGCAGGTGTTGTGAATTACAATTCATCCATCGGGCAGGTGTTGTGAATTACAATTCATCCATCGGGCAGGTGTTGTGAATTACAATTCATCCATCGGGCAGGTGTTGTGAATTACAATTCATCCATCGGGCAGGTGTTGTGAATTACAATTCATCCATCGGGCAGGTGTTGTGAATTACAATTCATCCATCGGGCAGGTGTTGTGAATTACAATTCATCCATCGGGCAGGTGTTGTGAATTACAATTCATCCATCGGGCAGGTGTTGTGAATTACAATTCATCCATCGGGCAGGTGTTGTGAATTACAATTCATCCATCGGGCAGGTGTTGTGAATTACAATTCATCCATCGGGCAGGTGTTGTGAATTACAATTCATCCATCGGGCAGGTGTTGTGAATTACAATTCATCCATCGGGCAGGTGTTGTGAATTACAATTCATCCATCGGGCAGGTGTTGTGAATTACAATTCATCCATCGGGCAGGTGTTGTGAATTACAATTCATCCATCGGGCAGGTGTTGTGAATTACAATTCATCCATCGGGCAGGTGTTGTGAATTACAATTCATCCATCGGGCAGGTGTTGTGAATTACAATTCATCCATCGGGCAGGTGTTGTGAATTACAATTCATCCATCGGGCAGGTGTTGTGAATTACAATTCATCCATCGGGCAGGTGTTGTGAATTACAATTCATCCATCGGGCAGGTGTTGTGAATTACAATTCATCCATCGGGCAGGTGTTGTGAATTACAATTCATCCATCGGGCAGGTGTTGTGAATTACAATTCATCCATCGGGCAGGTGTTGTGAATTACAATTCATCCATCGGGCAGGTGTTGTGAATTACAATTCATCCATCGGGCAGGTGTTGTGAATTACAATTCATCCATCGGGCAGGTGTTGTGAATTACAATTCATCCATCGGGCAGGTGTTGTGAATTACAATTCATCCATCGGGCAGGTGTTGTGAATTACTTTTTTTTTTTTTTTTAAATTGATTGTAATCATTTTTAAGTATTTTGTCTAAAAGCCTGATAAATCTTTTTTTAAAACTTGACTCTGAGTTCATAATGCTACTCCCCCCTCCCTCTCTCATTTATTTATATATATTATACTAAATCTTAATTGATCCTAAGATTAAATTTTCCTCGTTTCCTCTTCCCAAATCCTGTATCATTTACTGGAATTGAAGTTAACTTGGTACCATTTGACTAAAAAGAAAATCCTTATGCTACTATTCTTGTCTTAGTAGTATTTCTGGCATTTATCCATCTTTATAAGTCTTCAGACTGCTTTTGGTTCAGTATTTGGAGTTTTAGACATCTCTCTAAACAAAGTTGGTGAGCTTTTGTGTGTCATGGTAGGCACGTAGGTTAATAGTGTGGTGACCTGCCTTATGAATGAGGTATTACATTGGATAAGAAAAAAAATTTGACAAATTTCAAATGTTTTTGTCACTTGCCTTCTGTTGATCTTATTTTGATAGTTTGTGTTTCTCCAGAATGAGCTTCTAAGAACTCCTTTCACACTGGATGAATGACCATCTTTGGTACAATTAACAGTGAGGCAATTTTATTTACCTTGCTATTCTCTTGCATTCAATGTTGCAATTTTTTTTTTTTTTTTTTTTTTTCTTAAATTGTATAATCTAAAAAAAAGGGGGGGGCACGTTTGCTATGTTTATGTAGGAAATAACTTGCGAGACATCTTCAGGTTTCATTATTTTTATTGTCCTTACCTCAAATTGTAAGGACCTAAAAATAAAACAAACATTCCTTGTCTGTCATATTTAACAATCAATTATCGAATCTAAAGAAAGGATTTTTTTTTTTTTTTTTTTTTTTTTTTTTTAAATTAATATCGATATACCATTATTTCCCCACTGGTGCCAAAGGTCATCCCAAATACAGATTTTAAAAACAAACCTGCAAAATATTTTAAGTGAGTCATAATAAACTTGGTAAATATCAATATTTTTTATGAATTTTTTTAATCTGAATCTTGTATAATAAAAAAAAATTCAATAAACTGTTACAACTTCCAAAATAAAGTTTTAAATAAAACAAAATGCATATTTTAAAACTGAAAATTTCATTTCACGAATATTGTGAAAATAGATTGTGAATGATAAGTGATGCATAAATTTTCTAACTTACAGTATTTGAAAATTTATTTCTGTTTACTTCGCAACACATTAAAAAATTTACCTAAAGTTAGCATTTTTACTCAGACTGGACATCAAATTCTGTTATTTGAGTGTTTAGGCTTTAACATGTTGAGTGCTAGATGTCAATTACAAACTCTGACTTCAGTGCCAACAGTCAATAAATTTTTGAGTTCATTTATAGCTTTTAACTGTCTATACTTTTAATGTGAAAACAAACCACCTGTGTTGTTTCAAATATCACAAAGAATCTAGTTTGGATATTGGACATTTTTGTTTAAATGCTTTATGGGGGAAAATTTAATTAAAATATAACCTCCCCCAGCATCATTCCTGTCTTAGATGTTAGGTATCAGTTATATATATATATATATATATATATAATGATCTCTATCAGTCATTTATTCAAAATTACAAAACTGATGCTTGACATGTTTAAGAATTTAAAATTGAGATTTATGAAAACTAAAATATTAGTTTTTATGTAAGTATTCAGTTGGTGACTAAACTTCTGAATACAGAAGGGCCAACCAAAATGAAGTGAATGTCAGGTTTTCTGAAATTCTACATACATTTATTGCTATGTTTATTTATAAGAAATAAAGAATTTTTTTAGGTTTTGAGCAGTGTGCTATCAGATAGCAAATATTTACCTAAAATGACCAATGAAATTGTCTATAAGTCATTAACATTCTAAGTTATTCAGACACTTCTTTTTGTATTGTTACATTTCAATACTCATTCCACAATCTTCAGTTACATAATCCATAAAAAGAAGTGCCATTCCATCTCAAAGCAACTAACAGGCACATGTGACCCTTTCAGAAAATTCATGTGTTCCGTGATCAAATTTAGTGATAAATCCTAAATATATTTATATCTTTAATACTTTTAAAATTAGAGCATGTTGAAATTTCAGTTTTTTTTTTTTTTTTTTTTTTAACTTAGTATTTCAACAAACTTCTAATTTTAATAGCTGCAAAGACATTGAATGTACCATCCATGTAACAGTTGACGGGGAAATAATATGTACCGGGTGCGATGGGTAAATTGTCGCCATTTTATATTTTTAATTTTGTGCAGTATAGTAGGGTCAGTTGGGCACCATCTGTAAGAAAAAGAGCATCATGACACAATTCACTCTGC
>OZ038520.1:40879128-40969128 GCA_964036315.1 Acanthosepion esculentum
TATATATACTTATATACTTATATATATATATATACTTATATACATATATGTACTTATATATATATATATACTTATATACATATATGTACTTATATATATATATATGTACGCTTATATACATATATATACTTATATATATATATATGTACGCTTATATACATATATATACTTATATATATATATATGTACGCTTATATACATATATATACTTATATATATGTACGCTTATATACATATATATACTTATATATATATATATGTATGCTTATATACATATATATACTTATATATATATGTACACTTATATACATATATACTTATATATATATATATATATACTTATATACATACACTTATATACATGTATATATATATATACATATATATTTATATATATATATATACACGTATATATATATATATATATATATATATATATATATACGTGTAAATATATATATATATATATATACACATACATATACTTATATACATACATACATACTACTATTCATTCTACCATGGATAACTCACCAGTGCCCTTGGATGAAAAGCATCCCCATATCATAATGGAACCACCCTCAAACTTAACTGTGGGGATGGTATTGTGCTTGTTGAAGCCAGTGCCAGCTATTCGCCAAACACTTGTCGCTGTGTTCCTTCGGAATACTTCAACTTTTGTTTCGTCTGACCAGATTACCTTTCCCAAAACTGCATACCTTTCTTTTCATAAGTTTTGATAAACTTTAATCAGTCTTTGACATGTTTAGTTTTCAGTAAAGACACTTTTCTTGGTGATCTTGAATGAAAGCCTGTACAATATAAAGCTCTGCTAATGATATCCTTACTTACATTAATTCCAGCACCCTCAAGATCAGTTTTTATTTCAGAACGAGTAATGAAGAGGTTTTTTGCACATTTCTGCTGATCCACCTTGAAGTACTCTCATTTATTTTTCTCGGTCTTCCATTTCTTGGAAGTTTTGCTGTACCGTCGCCATACTTCTTATACTTTTTGATATTTCCTACTGTACTTAGTGCTAGATTCATTTCTTGGTAATTTTTCAGTAACCTTGTCCTCCTTTGTTACGTTCAATGATTTTATCTCACATATCTCTGGATAATTCTTTAGTTTTTGCCATTTGAATTGCAGAATGCACATCAAAGAGTCAGATGATTAGTAGGACTATCTTGTAAACAATTGTGTGCTTCTCTGATTGGTCAGAGATAACATTCCAATACTATCGAAAATTTGAATATTTAAAGTCTTTTAAAATACAAAGTTTCGATTGGAAATTTGAAAAAAGTGTCATGTATCCAATACTTTTGCATTGGGTAATTTTGAACTTTGATAAAAAAAAATGAATTCAACCATGAGTTTTTAATTTTCCTTCCACATACAACTAAAAGAACTTTACGAGATATTACTTACCAAATATCAGGCAAAATGGCAAACATAAACTAGAGTTATAACAGAAAATAACATGTATCCAATACTTGTGTGTCACTGTATATATATATATATATATATATATATATATAAATACATATATATCTCTTCAAGCTGAGAATTTAATTGATATAGTTAAATGTATTATGTTGTTATATAATTACATGTGTTAAATTGATTTCAAGGAGAAAATCTTGTGATATTTTTCATGATATATGATAATAATGTTATAAATAAAAAAAGCTACCTTTCATTTGTAGTCCACCAAATCTCTCCATTGTATATCTACACCCAGTTATGGAGTTCAGATTTTGTTTGTTCCTATTTGACTCAGTCCATACATTACAATACGTTAGAAATTATTGACTTGGTGAAAAAGTTTCAAGTAAATGCCTGTTCACAAAATTTTGTTATTATGGAAACTATGTAATAGATAGTATCTAAAATGCCCCCTTTCATTCCTTACAGGAAGTTCATATGCAGGAATGTTAGTCAATTTTAAAATATTGTGATAAATTCACCTTAAAGACACATTCTACTACTAATCTTGAATGAAATAAATGTTAATTTACTTCTGCAAATTTTTAATGAGTACGCCATTCAGAGATTATTGAGATTAGGAAAACGGAAAATTTTACCTAATTTTGCTAAAGTTACAGAATATATATACCTATTTTATACTTGGTGGATAATACTGAATGCAAAATACCACCATATAAAGGTTATCTGCTTAGAAATAAATATTGTAATCCACTTAGAGTAAATAAAGATAATTTTAGATTTCTCACTTCACTTTGACTGGTTAGAATCTTGGATTTGCATTTTTGGAATAAATGACAAATTAACAAATGAAACCTTCACTGCTTTTCATTATACAACCTATGCATTTCTAGAACTAACCAAGTATTGCATAGAATTGAAAATGCCATACATTACCTGGCAAAACTGAAACCAATTACTTTGAAGTAAAGTCTGGTGACTTAGTGGCAATCAGTATATCTCAATATGGCAAGTGTTTGTGAAAAACGAAGAGAAAAATGCTGAGTTTTACAATTGAACTTACCACTTATTTAACAATATATTAATCAAACTGAGATGACATGACAGAGGAGCAAAAGTTAATTATGTATAAACTTAGAATTGATGCTAGAGGAAGATGTTAATAAATGCAGGTCTTCCTGTTGTCGCAGCTGCTGGAACTAATAGGACACTTCGACCATCACCTTTTCATTGTGTTCCCTTAGTTTTAGAATTGATCTAATGACTTTTTTGTTCCGTTTGCATCACAAACCTAGCTGTAATAAACTTCCTGACCATTTTTAACACCTTCATTTTTCATAGTAAATCTCAGCTTATTTTTCCTTGAGATTGTTAATATTTTGCAAGACCTGTCGTTATTGTTGCTCTCCCTTAATATATGGTGACTTCATGCCAAATTTGAGGTTTGAGAGAGAAGAAATGCAGGTGCTTGGATGGGCTGTGTAGTAAGTTATGTTCCCATTTTGTTTTTTTGTTTGCGAACAGAATCTTTTGTTTTATTCTTACTTTTGGCGTCTTGCGAATTTCTACTCCTGGCCTTCTGTGCCTACTTGCTGCCTGCATGTCAACCTAACTTTTATAACCTATCCTATAGACTATGGTTATAATACTACAGATTTCAACAGCACTGGATCTGACCAACATCATAACTCCAGCACCACACTGCAATGCCAGCTTCCCATTCCTGCTGGGCCCAGACCAGCTACCATCACTGATAATGCTCCTTCTTGGCACTGATTAGCTTCCTGTCAACAATACATTCCTGCCCAACACATCTAGTCCTACTATCAACATGACTGAACAACTGAACCTCAGCTTTTGTCTGTCAACATGACCACTCCAAATGCACATCAATGTCCTATTGTCAACACATCCCTGGAACAACCACATCTCAACTTTCCATCATTGAGATGTCCAGTTCAAACACACTTCAATTACCAGACCATCTAACCCACAACCACTTGGGTCTGCATTGTAAATAAATTTTGTATTAATTTTAAATATACTCATTCTGTCATCCATTTTGTCAGATTTCAATGTCTTTAATTTCAAAATGTTAGTGAGCCTCTTGTGACCCCATACTGATTTGGGATGCTTGGGCCATTTCATGCCCCCCTCCAGGGTGCCACTACATACTAAGTTTAGCAGGTTACTGCTGCTATATGGATTTTAAGAAAATTAAATGCAATACTTGCAAAAATTTAATATCTGAAAGAGAGATAATGTGGAAGAAATACCTGAAATAAACAGTTATTTTCAGAGGATTAATAGAGGTTCTCTTTTATGATAAAAACTACAATTTTTGTTCTAGATAATTGTGTAGTCATTGGTACACTGATAAAAAATTCTTTTCTTTCTTGATGAGGGTCACAGTACAGAAAAAAATAGTATGTTTATGTATAGTTCTACAAATGGTCTCTTAAATAATTTTTGTTCTAGGGAAAATAAAATTACTAGTAGCAAAAGAAAGAAAACTACATTCAGTAAAATTCTATATCTGTAACTTATATTTTGATAATAATTTTTTTATTTTTAAATCTATTTTTTGTTTGTATCTAATTTGTTTCATATATATATATATTATATAAATAAATAAATAAATCTGACATTTCATTTGTTTGTCTGTTTCCTAATTCATAATTCACTTGTTGCTGATTGTAATAATTATTCTGTAAAGTCCCAATCAAAATAAATACATTCAAGTTAAAACAATTTTAAAATGTTTTAAAATTTGAAACAATTATAATAATGAACATATTTCAGACTTTAAAAAATTTAGTGAAATGTAACATATTTATTTACTTTAACACAGCATTTGATGACAACATTTTTTTTATTATTAATGTTTTTTAAAATGAATATTAAATAAAGTTAAGTATAAAATCCGTTTCTTTATAATGTAATTTTAAACAGTTTTCTCAAACTTTTTTGGTTTACAATCACTATCTGCATTACTGCCTGTCTCGCTAACCTCGTGGACTATCTCTGTCTGAGCATCACAATTGAGCAAGCTTTCTCTTTTGGTAGTCTTGGCAGAGGTCACTTTTGTCTCCTGCTGGGTGTTCTGTTACCCCACTTGATGAACTATGTATAGGCACTGTTACATTAGAACATGTACATCTTGTTTCAACGTTAAAAAATTAATTTCTTCAGGTGGGGAATCACAATGCTACTAAAATATTTTATTCTGAATTTAACAAAGCAGATCTTCCACTACCGTCTTTGGGAAATTTCCCATAAAAGGTGAAAAGAATTTACATATGGAGAAAGAAAGCACACTAAGTGATTGATAACAGCAAGAGAGGGAAAAGAAGAGGAAAAGGCCAAGAAAGGAAATAATGGTTGAGGCAAATATTCAATATTGTTCTATTTGTAAGAAGAAAGTTGAGGGCGAAAGAGATAATAAAATGTCTACAGTCTACATATCAATGCATTTCAGTTTAAGGAGAGAAAAAAAAAAACAGGGAGTGAGATAAACAAAGAAGCGACAAATTCAATTAATGGAATTCCATTGAATCTGAGAATCCAAATTTAAACAGTAATGTAGCGAGTTAAGTTAATGTTTCTATGGTAAAACTTCTTATTCTTGGAGCCCGGTTTTAAATTAATGTTTTAAATGCTGGAATTTTACTCTTTGTTTTTTTACGTGTGTGTGAGTATATATATATATATATATATATATATATATATATATATATATATATATATATATATATATATATAAATTGATAGTAGTACTCGTTTGTAAAACCTTGGATAGCTCAACTTGCAGATATGTCAGGAAAAATTGGCAGCCAAGGAAAAAATTGGAAATAAAAAAAGAAAAACTAAAAAACATTAGAACAAGACAAAACACATCACCAAGTGCTTTAAGTCCGTAGTCCAAAGAAAAAACAAATGAGTAGAAAGACTAAAACGTAGAATGCTCAATATGCTAAGTAGAACGATAAACTAGAACAATGTGTGTGTGTGTGTGTGTGTGTGTGTGTGTGTGTGTGTTTTAATTTTCTGTCTGGTAATTATGAGTTTAGCTAGTGTAATATGTTTCTATATTGTGGTTATTTTTGATGAATAAAAATGTTGTTTTTCTGCTACCAGAGCACAAAAGAGGTGTGGATAGAACAAGCAGCAACATCAGTGACAAACAAAACAAAGCAACTAAAACAGATATATTCATAGCAACAAAGAATTTCACACAGGAACTGCACAAATGAAGGTTGCACATAACGGGGACATAGAAAGCAATAATGGGCAAAAGGAATCACAACCTTCAGTACAATAGTAATACTGGTAACTCACTTCCTAAACAGAAAATCCATCTGTTTATATTGAGCCTAGAAACATCGGTTATCTTGCTATGCATGACACAAATCATTTACATAAACAAATTCTAGGCACTGCTTAGTCCACTGCGGTGACCATATTTTTTTTGCAAACTGACATTCTCAGGTTTGCACTGGCCATCCTCTCGTGCATATGCAGCACACCAAGCATTGTCTTTTTGGTCAACAGGGATGGGCAGCTTCATTGAAGGTAGCCAGTTCATCCTGCCTTTTGCTTCCACTACACTCCCCTTTGATCTCATGATCACATATGTGGCAACATGGGGCTGGTCTCTTGCACCTCGTGTTCCTTTGGGTTAATACAACTTCCTCTTCGGATGACTCGTTTGCAGAAGTGTCATCTGATACACCTGTATCCGGCCTGGGGCTGCCGACTTCAGGGGGTTCACCATGGGCATTGCTGATGGTGATCATTTTTGCCCTCTGGGTGGAAGATTCACCATCACTCTCCAAAGCATTTGAACCTCTAATGGGATGCAGATGCCTTACATGATGAGACATCCTGCCAACAAGGACGTTCTGTGGACTAATCATGCCTGTAATGTTTCCACATGCATAAGGGGACATGCACTGTCTATCCAGTCTTTTTTTATCTAGACACGATCTCCCACTTTGTTTGGGCTCATCTGGAGGCAGTGTATCAATCCCTTTCAGTTGGACTTGGTAATGTTGAATTATGTTGTGGGGGTGCAGTCAGCAATAATACATCATCCTTTGGGGTAATGTGGCATCAATAGATTGCCTCCATTACGGAACACAATTTTCTTGCTGCAATCTGCTTTACACACCGATGACAGTTCCATGATGCCGTTACTGGAAGGGATGTGAACACATCGGAACCACAGCTGAACTCCCCATTCATTCAGGAAATACCAGAAGGGCTTGCTGCAAAATGCTGTCATGGTCAGTGAGCATTTCAGTCAGTGGACTGCACTCATAGTCAATGATGCTTGCCATCTCAGGTGATGCCAAAGAGAAAACCATGTAGGCCTGAAGTCAAATGAGCGACAGGTAGTGTCTGCTCTGGTAGTGGGTTATGTCCATTCCCACTTGATACCAAGTGTTGCTGATCTCCAATTTGCCACATGAGTGACAGGTCAATTGATTAGCACTTTCCTACTATAGCCTTCACTGATGCCCTTCAAACCATTGGATCACACTACCTGACAAGGTGCAATGTCCCCCTTATGCCAGGATGGCAACTTTGATAATGGATGGACCTTATCTGATCAGAGTCAGGCTTGCTTGTTGCAGTAGCATGCATGGTTTTGGGGTTCAACTGCTTTTCTGATCAAATGAAGTCATCGCTGTGTTACTCTTGATAGTCCATCCACTTGGTTATGCTCTAACATAACCAAGGTTACATTTACTGACAATTCATATTCTTTAACCAAGCTTGTGAGTGCACTGAACTGTCATCTGATTAGCGTCATACTTGCCATTTTGGAGTGCACACTAGCGATTCCTGTAAGGGTGTCCATAATCTATTTGTAGACGCAAGCAGTCGGTGAAGAGATGTAATATCATTGCTTCCCAAATCAATGCCATGTGTAGCCCAGAAACACCTTTCAGGATGACATCAAGTTGTGTCAAGTTCATGTGCTGCACATCTCTTTTCACAACCAGCTTGCACCCTCTACAGCAGCTCCATTGAGACTCCAGTAGATTGCATCAACCCAATCCTCAAGCTCAGGACCATTATCACACCATGTACCTTTCACAGGGTCTTCTTGGTAACCTCTTTTATCATGGTTCCAAGTTAAATATTCACACAACTCCTGGCAGTCATTCCAGTTCCTTGCTTACCAGCCCAAAGTCAACCAGATGTTGCCTCACTCTGACTGGACACTGTATCTTCATTGGTGAAAATATTATCAATGTATGCTGATGTTGCCTGTCAGATAGTGTCATCATTTGACAATGCAGCATCCACAATAGCTCACATAATAGATGGTGCCAAATCGGGTCCAAATCCCATGCATATCAAGCAGTACTTTTTTTCCTTTAAAGTTAAGTCTGTTATGGCCACAAGGATTGGGGCACACACACACCTGTAAGTAAGCCCTTCAGAGCTCAAGCACTGACATGTTGGAGCCTTTTTTTGCCACTCCCTCAACTTTTGCACACAGATGTCAGCATGGGCAATGCAGGCATTAATGTGCCCATTAAGTTCACAAAAGTCTAATACAGGACACATTTTGTTGAAAGACTGCTGTCAATGGAATCAGGCCTTTTAGGGGGCAAAGTTTCTCATCAGGATTGGAAAGCAACCATCCATTATCCAGCCACCTCTACAACGCACAAACTCCATTCTCAAGCCATTCTACTATCAGTAAATTGGACATCACTCCACTGAACTTGGTAATTTGCAAATGTCGAACTGCAGCTTGAAGTTTTTCTGCAAATGGAACAAACAGCAACCGTGGAGACAAAAAAAAAAAAAACAACAAAAAACTAAAACAGCTATGTTCACAGAAAGGTGACAAGAATTCCACACAAGAACAGAGAAAATGAACGTTGAACATAACCAGGACACAGAAAGTGATGATGAACAAAAAGGAAATCAGAATCACGCTCTGTACAAAAGTAATACTTGCTACTCACTTCTAAACAGAAAATCTGTCTGTTTATATTGAGCCCAGAAATATTGGTAATCTTGCTATGCAGGACACGTATATTTGCATGATTAAATTCCCCACACAGCTCACTAACATGACCATATTTTTTTGCAAGTGGACATTCTTGTATCTGTGCCAGTCATGTTCTCCTGCATACTCAGCACACCAAATGTCTTTTTGATTGACAGAGGCAAGTAACCTCATTGAAGATAGCTGGCAGTTCATCTTGCCTTTCATTTCTGTGACAATAAAACTTTTCTCTATTACTGTATTGGTGTTTCACCTACAATTTACAACATGCATCTAAGAAATCTATTAAATTTTCATTTCAACAAATAATTACATCTATAATTCAAGTTTTGATTTAATGTGTATTGTAAGGGGATTGCCTGTTATTTTTTTTTTCAGCAGTATAACCATATTTTACAAATTTGTAACACTAAGAATTTTTCTATTGGGGTGTATAAACACCCGAGAGGACTATCCATTTTTGGAAATCTGAGTAATGCAGGGTTAAATTTTATTGTTATGAGTGGATATTTAAGATCAAGTTAACCGTTTCGATATTTAGTTTGGATGTTATACTCACTATTTATGTGACAACATTCAGAATAGTTTGCACACGGAGAACTTTAATTTATCTCATTGACAATTTTCTTAAGTGATAATTTTTACTATTTTACAGTTTCACACCTGATTTTATCAGAAGTTCAAATACATAAAATCTTGTTAGGTTTTTGGTGAGATTTTTGTTTTAAAATTAAAAATTTAAGTTAATGTTTAATTTACTTAGTTTTTCCAGCCAGGTTTTCCATTTGACCCTTGGGGTTGTCCCAAAAGTGCACTTCTTGCAATGTAAACCTATAGTCACTGGTTCAAGTCATTCTGAGGCTTTCTCTAATCTTCAATTTCAGTTCTTAATATTTTTAAATTGTTCTTTTCATTTTAACCACCTGTTGATCCATACTTTAAGTGTTTTTCTTAATCTGTTAGCATAAACCTTTCACTGGCAGAAGTCACCATTTGCAACTATCATGCACTAATAAAACTTCAGTCATCACTTTCATTACATATGTAAAAATTATAATTTCATAAGGCTTTATAGACAAAATTTTATATATTTCTATAAAGACAGAATAGGTTTAAAATTTGAAAGGTTATTTTTTCTTAAACCCATTTTAACAAACTTCCACTCCCCAATTCTAACTATTAATACAAATCACTTCCCCACTGTAACTCATTCAAAGTTAGCAAGTCAAAAATAAAAAAATCCAACTCATATGAACTTGTGCAAAACATTGCAGATGCTAAGGAAACAAGACATTACTTCATAGTAGTAAAGGTCTACACACAACCTGAAAAGCAGCCTACACCTTGGTAATCATTTATCCCAAGTCCTAATCAGAAAAACATGTTGAGTGCTCTATATGAAAATATTCAGTCATTTAAGCCATCATTTCAGACAATGAGGTGTAATTTATGTATGAACAGTTCATACAAATTTGCATAACATCAATAAATCCCATTTATTTTATAGCATATTACTCTGTCTAATGGCCAAGTGGAATATTTTGTGAGTACACTTGTAAGTTAAAAAAAAAAGAAAGAAAAAGAAAAGAGTCTTCTCAAACAGCTTATTTACACAAATTCAAATTCCCCTACAATGCAAGCCCAATGAATAACAAATTAAGATAAATGATTAGATGAAACCAACAGATCATTAGATGATTTCTGCCAAGGTTCAGGAAAAAGGTCACAAACCCAAATAAAAATTACATTTGAGAGTAGTGTGTGATTACAGATCCAGACAAGCAAAATAAATAAATATGAATAAGTATGAATTCAGCCAGCAATAGGATTAATCATTGACTATTTAACTTTTAGCTGGTTTCTCTGAGCCAAACAATATTTTCTTTCACCACAATAACTCATAAAACTGATAGAAAGTCAAATATGTGAACCAGATTCAAATTCTAGTCTAGTCTTTTGCATTCATTTTCCCACTAATCCCTCAGGAAAGACAATCAATCTCTGCTCCCCCAAACTATGAGCTGATAGAGTGGACAGAGCTCAAGCCTTGGTAGGAAAACCACTCTTGAATGTAAAACTGAATTCTAAGTGACTTACAAATTATAGGTCAGTATAACAAATGAAAGCCCATTGCTGCATCCTGTAATGGATTGAGAAAACAGATAATTTGAAAATTAGGTTTCAAGATTATCTAGTTATTAAACTAACCAAAAAGTATATATATTCATAGACTATCTGACAAAGATTGAACAGATATAAAAAAAAACACTAGTTACATGGATGAAGAATCATTAGATGCCAATAAATCCTCAATTTGGTACTAGATTCCAACTTGTTTCACTTAGCAAAGGAAATCCATAATTAAAAAGGTCAAATCATTGGTTAATCTCATTTGCAAATCATTCATCTTATTTAAATACGGCAGATGCATAGAGAAAATAAAAATAAAGCATTAAAGAAATTAATCTTGAACTGACATATAAATGAATATTAAATATACTGATTACAAACCATTTATAAGAGTTAAAACTACAGCATTTTTTCTTTGGTGGGATAGATTCAGTTTTATAAGATTAATAACTATACAAATGATCGATTGATAATTTTTACATGTGTAATGAAAGTGATGACTGAAAAGTTATTAGCGCATGATAGCTGCAAATGGTGACTTCTGGCAGCAAAAGGGTGATTGCTAACAGATTAAGAAAAATGTTTATGGTATGGATCAACAGGAAGTTAAAATGAAAATAACAATTTTAAAATATTAAGAACTGAAGATTAGAGAGAGGCACAGAGCAACTTGAACCAGTGACTATGAGTTTACATTGCTAGAAGTATACTTTTGGGGCAACCCCAAGGGTCAGACAAGAATGGAAGACCTGGCTGGGGAAACTGAAAAATTTATCATTGTCATTCAGCAGAGAATATATTCATCTCACCCCATCTCCCCTATCATGCTAAAACAAATAATATATAATCAAGGATGCATTGATAAAACTTTGGTTGGGAAAAATTAAAATGAACAGAATTGGGTCACTGCTACCACTATGAGATGGATTGTTATTGGTGTTCATTTTCCTTGTACCCCACCACCCCGAGAACTTGATGGCTGTTGACAGGTAGTCAGGCCTGGGAAAGGAAGCGAAAATTCAGGCTCAAACAATAGAAATCTTGCATATCAAGAACACCAGCAAGGTTAAAGGTAATGCTCAATTCTTTAAATAAACAAGCCCTCACAGTCAACAGGGGTAGCGAAGAAAATTTGCCTAAAACAATTATTGCCATATAGTTGAGCATACACACAAAAATACTACATGGTCTAGTTTCAATGCCATGATGTGATTTATTAAATGTTCTGTTTATTCACAAGTAGAATGAATGAATTCACACAGATTTCAAGTGAAGCAGCAAACCACCAAGGTTTAACAAACCCACTATAAATTCCAATATAAAAAGTACATTATACAAAAGTATAATGTATTTGGTAGGTCAAATTCAAATAACTGAGGTGTGTGCATGAGAAGGAATTTGCCTAACATGAAAATTAGAGTTTTTCATTTTTACTTGTATATACACTTTAGCTTGAATAACTTGACAAGATCACTTTAGTCACAAAACTACAGTAGTGAGGCACTTAACTCACTACAGTGATTATAATCAGTAAAGTTAATACAGAGAGCAAGTGTTCCATAGCAAGGTACAAGTTCCAGAAATTAAAACAATTGCTAATTCAAACATTGCAGCTCTACTTTTACAACAATCATTACTATTATCTTTCCCAAAGTCTATAGACAAAAGAAAAGGTAATAATTGCAAACTACTAGCAACTAATACACAATAAAAAGAAAAAGCAAATCATATCTTCATAGTTATAAATTATTGTAGTGTTTTATTTTTTTTTAAATCCTTACTGGATTTATCTGCTGTGATTACGTTACAGTATGCTATCATGGCTTTAATTTAGTAAACACCTGTGTGCACTACTATTTACCCTCCATACTTATCTTTCCTACAATGTGTTTCACTATAACATATATGACAAGTCAATATTACAATAGATTTCTTCAACAATTCTCATTTGTTTAATCTGGTGATCATTTTTATTAGACTGGAAAAGTTCGCTTGTCGTTTCTCATTAACATTAAAGCAACCACTGAATTAAATCTGAATTTAAAACTGGTTCTTTGAATTGTTAGGGAAAAGTAGATATTAATTTGAGGTGTATTTTTTTTTTTTCCACAATCATGAATATTGCACTTAAATTGGTCTTTAACATGCAATTGCTAATTTTACTGAAGCAGTAGATAGTAGCACACAAAATTGGAATAAACTTCAGTATATACATAATTTAAGAAATTCTAAAGCTAACATGTCTTTAAAATAAGTTTTATCCTTTTAGATCTTCAGCACAAAATAGTATTGAACTACATAACACTTCTAATAAAATGCTTACAATACAACTATCAAATTTCTTAACTATTGATTTCTAATACAATGCATTGATTTTAGGCCAACTGAGCTTATATAGTAAATTCAGTAGGTAAAGATCCTGTTACTTTAAGTTGATCCTATAATTTTAACTATAGGACAGCCATGCCACACTGTGTAGCAAACCACACATTCCAATTGTATTTCATTAGCGAAGTGCAAATTTCACTTGAGTAGCTTCTTCCTATGAACTGTTGCTTTGTGGAACTGACTATCCAATCACTACACTCTTAATGTTTGACTAGGGTAAACTTATCTTCTTCCTCACAAATCATGCCTCGTACTCTATAACCCTCTACCTCTAGTAGCTCTTGTACACAGTGAACATTAGGGGAGAAAAATGGTGTCAGTCTGCTACTATTTAAAATTGGCAATAAACTCTGTAGAATAAATCTGCTTTTCATCTTAAAAAATCTGCCAGAAAAACAGCCAGGATGAAAAAAAATTTAATAAATCTTATGAACTTATTTAGATAGAACTGAATTTTTTATTCTAAATACATTAAACTCAAACTTGCAGTTATAAAACAACACAAAGTGTCTTAAAATACTTATATAAGAATTAAATTCTAACTGGAGTAGAATTGGCTGGAAAATTCAAATTCATCTAAGTCTTCGATATATCTTTATGCTTCATTAAGTACCTTATATTACTAAGGTTTATAAAAAAAACAAACAAAAAAAAAAAAAAAAAAAAAAAAAAATTCAAATTACCAAGAGCTTTATTTGAAGTGATAGAGGTAACAAACTGTATAAGTAACTCCATTTTATATATTTTTTTAATTTTTTATTTTTTTATTACAAGAATAGTGAAGGACTTAAAAAAATACTAATTAAAATAAAATGTGCCATGAAGACAAGTTTGCTACATAACTAAAGATCTATAAAAGGGAAGAATCATGAGCACTGGGAATTCGAATGAGTCACTTGTTACTGATCAGACAATTTTTTTTTTTTTTTTTACATGCTGAATGGTGGAAATCACTTAAGTGAACATCTTCAAATCTAAAAAAAAAAACAAAAAAAAAACTGATGCAAAAAGGAGCTAGAAAGATGAGCGGGAGTAGAACTATGTTGATGGTACAGTAAACAAGTACAACTTTTCCATTTATACACTTTCAACAAAGTGGCAGTAAAAAGAAATAAAAATTGAATGCAAGAATTTCAATTTATTATTCATTAAGATTAGGTATTTACATTTAAAGAGTCTGTTATATTTGGTGGATATGAAGGAAAGGCATGGAGAATAATAGGGTTTAAGGGTGTATCTTCAATTTTCTGCTTGGAACAATAGTCTGCACAAAAATCCTCAGTTTAAATTTCTTAAGAATACTGCAACTTACTTCCAGTATAATGGTGGGCTGTGCCAGTGACATTCCTCAAGAAGATATATATATATATATATATATATATATATATATATATATAAAGGGACCTGGTAAAAATTATAAGCATTTTCTGATAGCAGTACATGCTTTTAACTATTCCCCTAGCTACAAAAGAAAATGTTTCTTTGCTTTTATTAATCCTTTCTCTGCCAGCTTATTTATGATAATATTTGATTAATAAATTTCCATGACAAGGACCCCCCCCCCCAATGGCTTCCTTTTCTAAAAAAAAAAAAAAAAAAAAAAAAAAAAAAAAAAAAAAAAAAAATTCACATTATTTGAACTTCCCTGGAAAAAGTAAACCATTTTGTGACAATAGCTAATATGAGATAAGCATGAGTCCTGAAAACCTGTCTTGTTTTATCAAAGCTCAGTAACATGCCGAGAGAGAAAGAGGAGAGGGAGTGAGGCAAATTATTAATACTTGTGAGCACATTTGAGAAAGTAATATTTTTTATATAAATTCTAAGATTACTTTACAGTTTTCATTAAATTTTTAAACGGTTATTCAGAATTAAACCATAATACAACTTATATCTTACTCAGAGACTTCAAGTGAGAGAGTTTAACAAGAAAATACATGATTTATTTTTCACAACCACACACACAAATAAATAAAAATTATACGAATATAAATTCGATTTTTCTTTGGTTACCAAATTAAGAAACTCTACAATCAATATTTGTAAACAAAATAAACTATTTTGTTCCCAAAATCTAAAAATGTTACTTTGTAAACTTATACCTTTATTTTGAATCAATAAAATGTAAATTGTGCTGCTTTTAATAAAAACTTAGAGCACATAAGTGGACAAAATTTATATTAAGGCACTTTAAAAATACTTTAGTATGCAATAGTTTTAATCTGTACACATTTTAAAGAGGAAAAAATTGGTTATGACATGTTTAAGATGAGGGGGAAATAAACAGCAAATAAACAATATCAAGACTATCAATAAAAAAAAAATGCTTTTTTTTTCAATTTTAGTGATTAATTGGAAAAGTAAATTTTGCAATAAGAAAAGTAGATTTGGGTAGGGAAGAAAAATACAGCAAATATAAGAACAAAATTTTATTAGTTCAAATGTTAGTTAAATTTATTCACTGCTGCCATAAAATATATCCAGAAATATTACAGGACTTGAAATTTTGAGTAACACACATCAGCTTTATTAGTTGGATTAATACCAAACCCTTCCAACTCCACATAAAAGTGAATTCATGAAAATGATAATGTACCAACATATGTATTTGGTTTTAAAGTATCTTATATGACTGGAACAAAACCAGTTATTAAAAGTTTTGTTTTAGTATAAATTTAAAATATTAAATGCCAAGAAAATACCCATTTTTACCAGGTCTATACAAGCAGGAACAAACTTTGTTCATTATATATATATATATATATATATATATATAGTGTGTGTGTGTGTGTGTGTGTGTGTGAATGCAAAAAGTAAAATAATGCCTACTCACTAATTGATTTTTCATTTAATAGGGAAATGTCCTACATAGTTTAATACAGTTGTGTTTTTCATGAGAAAGAAAGGAGTGGTGGTGGCATTATATATATATATATATTATATATATATATATATATGAATAAAATGTATGTACATTATTCTGATACAAGAAAGTCTATGAAGATTTGAAAAATTATAGCAAACTGTATTTGCAATAGAAATTATAAAAATCTGACAAACATGCATCCTTATGGTACCTTTGCTGCACTTACAAGGGATGAATTAAAATACCATTCTTCAAGTATATTGAATAAATAAATTATATAGATGAAATATATCTGCTTAACCTATCCTAGTAAGTAAATCCTATATTTAACACACATATTAACATGTGTGTGTGCATTATATATATATATATATATATATATATATATATAAATAAAAAACACACAGACATAACAGTATATTTATATATGTGAATTAGCAACATTAACATATCCAACATCCATTATACTTAAATGGTGACATCTCCAGAAGAAAAAAAATATTCACTAGATTATTCACTAGATTAATTATAAAGGTATACTAAAACCAGTAACTCATTTTTATTAGTACATCATTGCAATTCTTTCTAAAAAAAAAAAAAAAAAAAAAAAAAAAAAAAAATCCATTTCTCTATAAAGGTAGCTGCTAGAAAGATAAAAAAAAGTATCTGTAATAGCTAACCATACGCCCTTGCATTTAAATTCAGCCAAAATTGATAAGACATGAAATACAAAACGTTTTTTCGACTTGAATTCTGCTGCTGGCACCACAAAAATATTTAAAAAAATGTTTACATAAAATAAAAATTCATATAATAACAAAATTAAAATAAATTAGAATAAAAAAAAAAATGTTAAAATTTAAAATAAAAAAAATAAGTAAATTGTCCATCCATAAAACTTTTTCACCCCAAACTAATTAACTATGGAATTATATTGTCTGGTGCTGTAGCAGTGCCATTGCTCTTATAGTATTAGTAACAATAGAACCAGCTGTTTCTTTCAAATCTGAAAAAGAGAAAGAAAAGAAAATTAAGAAACATCCTGAATTTGCTACTATAGAGTATTATATAACAATTAGACAACTTTAATGCAAAATTTATCTTTATCAAAATTAATTTTAATATAAAAATATAAGCACACACACGTTTTGAAATTATAAAAGAATACTTTGAAAATTAGGATAGAAGCAAATGATATATAAAACAACATCTATTATAGGTATACAATTTACTTACCAATTTATGACTGCATCTGTGAAAACAATTCAGCTGCAGTTGTTCCAGTGATGGTCTGTCCTGCGGTTTCATATTGCACGGTGCCATCTCCTTGTTCAACAATTGCATGGGCAACTTCTTCTGGATTGGCAGTGTGTACAATAATAATGGTCTCCTGTCCACCTTCTGTTTGCAGTGTAGTGATGGTCTGATTTGTAAGGTCATGAGTTCCATCAGTTACAACTGCTGTATAGGTTCCTTCTGCAACAGAGCCATCCGTTACTGTGGCATATACAGCAGGTGATTCAACCAATTCAGTGGCAACAGTCCCCTTGTGCAGTTCTTCTTCCATATCTTCATCAATTTCTTCAAATTCATCATCATCATCATCATCATCTTCATCTTTAATAAGAGGAGCCATTTCCCCAGCAGCAACATGAACTTTTCCAATGTGTTCAAGTAACAGTTTCTTCCTCTTGAATGTTTCCTGGCACATATCACATTGGTAAGGTGATAACTTTTTATGCACCAGTTGAATGTGGGACATAAGGTTAGACTTGTTATTAAAGCAACGCCCACAGTCAGTACACTTATGAGGTTTCTCTCCGGTATGGATGAGCATATGTCTATCAACATGGTACTTCTTGGTAAACCTTTTTTCACACACAGAGCAGATGAAAATCTTTTGGTTAGGAGATTTCCATCCTTCATGTACACGCTTAGTGTGTCCAATAAGTGCTCCTAAAGTTTTAAATGCAGCTTTGCATACATCACACAGATATTGGCGGGTGTGCAAATGCATGCCTTTAATGTGAGTGTTAAGATTTCCACGGAATGCTGATGAATAATCACAATGAGGGCATTTATAAGGCTTTCTTCCTGAATGAACAGTGCGCATATGTGAACTAATTCCAGTTCTCAAGACCACCTTTCCACAAATTGGGCAGGCACTTTGCATTCTATTTTGTTGGTGGAGTTCTTGGTGACGTTTCATATTCTTGGTCACTTTGCCACATTCAACACAAGTTTCTCCTGCCTCTTCCCCTCCCTGTGTAGAGACTTTCATGATGCGTTCTCTCCATTTAGCATTACGCATCTCTTCATCATAATCAGGCTCATGACTATGTTTGCTTTTTATGTGTTTAACAAGACCAATGAAAGACTTGTCACAGAAAGGACATTTCAAAGCCTCTTCTGTATTACGTCTAACACTTTTTCTTTTTGGCTCATCTTCAAAAAGGCCAAAATCAGAGTCTTCCTTTTTGCAGCGACGTCTTCTATACAACTCTGCATCATCGGGGTCTATTTCTTCAATTTCACCTTCCTGACCAAGTGGTCCAAATTTCTTTTTTCTAAGCCGTGGGTCTGTCTGAGTTTGCACAGATCTCCTGCCAGGTGACTCAAAAACAGTTTCTACTTCAACAAACTGAGGAGTTTGTGGTGTTCTAGGAGATTTGTCTTGCTGGGCAGCATTTCTGGCAGCAAGAAACTCATCTTCATCAATCTGGTCAATATTATAAATATCATCTTGCTTATCACCCATTCGTCGTCTGTGTACTCTAATTGGTGTAATTTCTGCCCCATCTTCTCCATAGATAATCTGAGAAAGAGAATCTTCTTCAAGCTCAAATATTTTTCTATCTTCCCGATCACCAATACAATTGTCATTTTTATCTTCAATATAACTTTCCATTTCATCAACTTCCATTTCTAGTGGTTCTTGTTTCAAATCTTGCATTGAAGTTTTAAGATGTGTATATGACATGGTTTTCTTCCTTGGAGATGCAATAACTGCTCCTCCATATTCATCACTGTCTTCTTCCTCTTCACTTTCACTAGCTGCCTGTTGCTCTCCCAGCCCTTCTTCCTCACTCTCATCATAAATGGTACTAGTACCTACTGCAACTGCGGTATCTTCAGCATATCTAATTTTCTTTTTAGATGGTGACATAGACAGTTTTTGGGTAACATCGACTCTGATCAACTCGGGTCCACCTTCATCACTTTCCTCAGATAATACCTCTTCCTCATCTTCTGAGGAGGCTTTTCCCTTTTTTACATATTTAATACCAGATGTGCTTGCCACTGGTTCACCCTCCTTTTCAACTGCTTGTTTTCCTTTACGAGTGGATTTTTCAGATACTTCATTATCAGAATCCTTCTTTTGCACTTTTGGGGTTTCTTTATTTCGTGGGGGTCTGCCACGTCTTGGAGGAGTTTCATCTGTTTTTTTTGATAATGTAGGAGATTCCTGATCTTTACTTTTAGAAGATACCTTATCTTTTTTCTTTGTGGGTGTTTCAGGAGTGTTCTTTTTAAGCGTTTTATCTTCTTGCCCCTTTTTAATTCTTCCAGATCGACGCCTTCCTTCATCATCATCATCGTCATCATCTTCATTAGATGCTTTGTGTCGTCGAGACTTTGTTTCAGGAGAATCAACTTCACTAACTTTTTCAATGGAAGAATCCTTTCTCGGTCTGCCTCTTTTAGGAGTTGGAGTTTCTGTTTTTTCAGCTTTCTTAGAAGATTCATCTTTTCGAGGTCTGCCTCGTTTCCGTTTAACACTTTCAGTTTTTGATTCATTAGCACTATCAATATTTTCTTCAGATATATCTGCATCTTTGATAGACACCCTCTTTTTAGAGAGTTTTGAATCTTTGTTGGCAGTGGACTCCGATTCATCCCCACTTGTTTCTTTACTGCGAACCCGTAAGGAACGTCCTCCAGACTTTGGAGTTTCAATTTGATTCTCTACATTTTTGGAAGCTGATTTTGGTGGCCGACCTCTCCTTTTCAGAGTGATTACTACTTGTTGCTCTTTCAGATTTTTTGATACAGACTGATCAGCAGATTCCTGGTCAACCACTTCTGTTGAATTTTTAGAGGGTTCTGACTCACTCACTACAGTTAACTCTTTATCTTGTATTATAGTTGGTGCATTTATTTTGGAGGTGATAAGAGAAGTAGTTATTGTAGTTTCAGCAGCAGTAGTTATACTAGTAGGCATAACAATTTTAGCCTGGTCTTTTTGTAACTGAGAAGGCTTGAACTGTTTAGAGGATGAGGATTGCTGGGTTTGAGCTTGAGGAGAAGGTGATTTTATGGAAGATTTAGAAGATATATCTACTTGTTTAATAGATTGGGATGATTGGTCATTTTCTTGTGGCTGTTCAGATTCTAACAACACTTTATCCTCTTGATCTTGGGGTTGAGATGGTTTAGATTGTGCTGGAAGTGGTTTCCCCTGTGGTTGTTGTTGAGGCTGTATTTGTTTAGGTTGAGTGATGGCTTGAGAAATTGGAAGTTGTTGTGATGGAGTTGTGGTAACAGTTACTTCTGCTTGTTGTGGCTCTGATTTTCTTTTTTCAGTCTGCTGTTCAGCATCTCTGAACTTGGAAGCATTTTGTAAATTTACAGCAACAGAGGAAGTTGTAGCAGTAGTTGCTACATCAGAGCTAGTTGTGATGCTTATTAGTGCTGCTGTAGGACCCGTAGAATTTTCAGTTTGTTGTCCTGTTTCTTTATGCTTATCATCAACAGAGACAAGTGTTGTTGATTGCTCAGCTGAACTGAGAGATGACTTGATTGTTTCAGCGTCTACAGATGCTGTACTACCAATGTCCACCATTATGACCTCAGCACCTCCTTGAATGTTTGTGATGAGAAGTTCATCATCTGTATTCTTTACCACAGAGTCTATAGATTTATCTATATTTTGTTGATCCTTTGGCAGAGAAACAATGGCTGTACCATCTTCACTTTTTATTTGAGAAGCAAGAGGCACAAGACTTTTCAAATCCACAGGCAACTGTTTCATTTGAAGAAACTCTTTTTCTTGATTGTCATCAGTAGCAGCACTTTCTGTAACTTGCTGAATTACATAATAAGGAGATGATTCTGTAGGCACTTTGTTTATTGCATCATTTTCTGGGTCATTATCACTCTTACATTCCCCAATACTTTCTGCTTTGATAATTTGTTCAGTTTCTATCTCCATTGGGATTGAGTTTGGTACTTCTGTTTCACTTAGATCAATGACGAAAAATTGAGTACCTTCAGTTGAAGTTTGCAGAGTTGCCTTCTCAATGTCAACATTATCACCTTCTTTTAATACATTGTGGCCAAGTTGAATATAGGTTTCTTTCATTAGTGCTTCTTCAATCACAGGTGTTTTATTTTCAATTTTAGAACTATATGTTTTGTCCCCAATTTGTATGCTAACACAATCAACAGGGGTACAAACAGCTGACTTATCATCAGCAGTTGCATATGTACTATTCATTGACAAGTTAATATTGCCAGATGTTGTCACAAATTCTGGTGGCTTATTAGACATAGAAGCCTTTTCTCCAGTGGGCATTAATGTTGCAGGTACCTGATTGTTAGGATCAGGGACAAGAACAGCATGCTGAACAAGCTGAGGCTTTCCAGATGTTTCAACTATATTTTCCTTTTTATCTTTATCCTTTTCATTAGGTTTTGTTTCAACTGCCATCACCTGTAGTGCTACATTATCCACAACAGGAATCAGTTCTACATCCATGCCACCAGTCTGACTGGTTAACAAAGATTTGGATGCAGCAACACAAGCACCTTGAGCTGTTAGTGCACTATCCAAAGAGTTATCTTTAATAAGTGCATAAGTAACACCATCAACCACTGTAGTATTACTGACTTCTGTTTCCATGGCTTCTGATGTAGTAGGTTGAACTTGAGGTAATGGTGTAAATAGTTCTGAAGAAACAAAAACCGTTTCAGTTTGTTGAACACCAGTGGATG
The DNA here is from genome assembly GCA_964036315.1 of Acanthosepion esculentum. Classification (NCBI taxonomy): domain Eukaryota; kingdom Metazoa; phylum Mollusca; class Cephalopoda; order Sepiida; family Sepiidae; genus Acanthosepion; species Acanthosepion esculentum. Next base: position 40,900,986 of record OZ038520.1, read on the forward strand.
TAACTAAAGACTCAGGTACAGTTGTTAAATGAGTCCCTGGAATTATATCAACACTTGTCACTACATGTGCTTCTGAAGGCAACGTCTCAATAACATGAGATGTGGGTATTGATATAGTACCATCTTGAGTTTGTATGCTTGTTGGGTTAAGTGGTTGAGAAAGACTGCTTTTTGACACTTCCATTATTAGTTTTAAAGATTGTTGTGGCAATATAGTCAGTTCATAAAATAATTTTCAACTTAAAACAGCAGTCAACTCAATTTTCTGTGTATTCCCGTTAATCTAAGACATTCTTAAACAGCAGTGCGAACATGACAAGGGTGAAAAATATGCAATCCAAAATGGTTGAGAATTTATTTCCTGTTAAGAGAGAAAAAAAAATCATTAAAAATACAAGTTTGTAAAACATACTGCACACTAAATGATTCAGAGGAAATTTTCATTTACAACCTAAATTACAATTTATAGGCAACAAAAGATAGATAACCACTCATGTTAAAGTTACTCTAAAGTTCAAAAACAAATCAGGATAAATTTAAAATATAATATAGGTACATCCACAAAATAACTGTAAAAGAGCATACTAGGATGAAGTAAACTATATTTTATTGTCAAATTCTTTATTAAGAGGAAAAACCAACACCATATTTAATTATATTTTTTAATCCTTTTTAGAATATTCAAAATTTTGATTAAAAAATGTTTTTCTTGCATCAGTGGATGGACCATAAATTAGCATAGCAAATTTTTACATTCTTGACAAAATAAAATAATTGTCAGATTTTAATGAAACTTTCAGAACTTATTTACAAATGAAAGAAATTACACCCCACTTAATTTTTTTGAAAACTCAAAAAATTCAACAAGATAATTTTTAGGGACTATATTACTTAAAAGTATAAGACCCTGGAGAATTTAAATATATTTTTTTGTAAAATTGGACTCCATCTTACCAAAAATCTGCTCTGAATAGTAAAATAAAAAATATAATAAAAAATTGCTTAATTAGAAAGCCTGAATCGCTTTTATGAAAGACACTGCTGCCGTAAGATTTTTTTTTTTTTTGATAAATAATGAATTTTTACAAGATTTGTTTTCATGTTTTTAGAACATAGTTAAATTTTTTTTTTTTTTTTTTTTTTTTTTTTTTTTTTTAATTAGAATGATTTATGAAGATTTTAAATCTTAAAATGCAGTTTCAATGATGTAATGGTTTTGAGAACATTGTTATCAAGTAAAACTATATTTATTAATCATAAACCAAAAAGCTTATTACAATTTCAGGTACCCCAGTATTTTAAAAAGAACTGGGAATTGTTTTTGTATGCGTAAAGTAAACATGCCGATTTTTGTAGATATTGCGGTCATACACAACATTATCTGAAAATAAGGGCCGAAGTATCTAAAATGCAATAAAACAATATGGAGAACATTTTCATAAATTTTAAGGTACTTCAAAATTATATATAAAAAGTGCCCACATTGTGTTCTTCAATTACTTTTTATGGCTAAAGAAAAACATTAAACATCCATCTGTCACCAAGCTGTCAAATATGTCAACAACAGCTTAAATAAACAGCTACCAATGTATTAAAAAAAATACAAAAAAAATAAACGCATTTCTGCGATATTTCAAACTTAAAGTAAATGTTTCAAATTAGCTAAAATTCCTCAGATAAAGTTTAAGAAAGTCATATTTTATTTAAAAAATTTTTTAATAAAGAGAATTACATAACGGAAGGCTAAATTAAAAAAAAAATTCAAACCAAAAATTAATCCAATTTAAATTAGTTTTGTTTGAAATACAAAGTTTTGCTTATTGGAAATATCAACAAATAATCAATTAGCTTAAAATTAAAACTAAAATAAAAGCTTCAAGGAAGATGTTTCATTTTTTTAAACCTTAAGTATCGCGAGTCTGTGGAGTACTATTTTTAATAGAACATAGTTAAATAAATTAGAGATTAGTTAAAAAAAAAGAAAAAAAAAAAAAAAGACCATTGGCATTAGCTGACCAGAATTATCAAAAAATTTTAATTCAAAGAAATTTAAATTTGTATTTTAAGTTAAGTTTGATCAAGTCATTGTTCCAACGTAAAATTAATAAATTAATCAATATATGCATTTATTTCTTATATTTTAGAGACGCCAAACTAAAGAGAAATGCTAGAAAATAATAATTCTAACAAAAAATGCAACACGGTTTGGTGATAAACACTAAAAAGTAGATTACTTAACATTTAAAAAAAAAAAAACTCATGAAAAGTGAAAACGAAAATATCAAATTTTATAATTTTCAGAACTTTCCGAAAATAAACCTTAGAAGTGGCGGTATAATTCTCTCTTCAGAAACTTTTAGGTTTAAGTTTTATTTATTATTTTAAAAGCAATATTACAATAGTTTTTTAGTAAATGGTGCGGATAACAGATAAAAAATACTTAATATGAGTTTCATATAAATTTAATTTTCTTTAAGAGCGATAACTGAAAAAAAGGTTTTTCAACATATCAACTTCAATTTGAAGTATTTTATAAGCTTAAAAAGTAACCCTAAATTATTTACTAAAATTTTTTACGCAACCTTTTGAAATTCAAAATAAAAATTAAAAACTTTAAAATTTCCTTTGAAATAATGGTGTCTTGTTGAATTTTAATAAATCAGTATTACAGAATAAGATCCCTTGGTAATTAATGTAAAAAAATATTGCTACAATACATCTCTATTTTATTATGTTTTGGTCAGAGGAGAGTAGCACGTGGGAAAAAATACTAAAATAATAATAATAAAAAAACAAAATCACAAAACAGTATATATAGTAACTATTTTTAGTTAAATATAGTTCACAAATTACAGAAATAAATTATTTCACTAATGTCACTTTCAATGAAAAATTGTTTTTTAATTTAAAAGCTTTTAAATATGTTACATTATTTAAGAAAATAAGTGTTAAAATGAATTAGTTACGTCCCCTATTAGAGTAACTCTTGTTTGCTCGATTCTCGTCAAAGGAAACATAAGAATCAGACTATAAGTAATCTTCGAGCAAATAACAACTTGCATTTTTCTTAGAGAGATAAACAAAGAAATTAATTTTCCCCCAAATTTTCAGAGAAATAGGATCCACAAATATGCAGAACAAAATAAGTTACAAAAAATATTCTTTTGTTAAGGAAAAAATCTTTAAATTATTTAATAACACTTTAAAACAGTATACAATTTGTACATGAAACAATAAGTTTGACCTTGAATCGGTATAAAAAGAACATATTTGAAAAGGTCAACAGTTCATATTTATTTATGTAAAATGCATAGCAGTAAGTTCCCCCACCCACACAATCTTTGAAGAAAAAATTGATACGCAATAGATGGATAATTTACCAAATAATTGTTACGAACCAGTTCAATAAATAAGACATGGAGAATATACTAGAGTTTTTTTTAATACCAACAATAAAGGTAAAAAAAAGTTTGAAGTAAATATACACTTGTAAGGTAAATAACCAAGTGAAAGTGGTAAATCATGTCATGTAACGATATAGTTTTATACTGCTACTACACTTTTAAATACGAACATGCTATCAGCATCATGTCGCAACTTCATATAGGTCTATAGATTTTTTTTAAATACTGTAATCAATGTTAGGAATATGAGTAGATGTTTATTAAAAAAGGTGCCAAATGAACTAAAAATGTAAAACTTTTATTGTCTTGAGCGATTGAAATAAATTATCAATTGCCAAAAAGGAAGGTAGGTGGGACTGCCAGTACTTTGGCGGGAAGAGGTACAGATACTGTGATTTCGACAGGATATACTTCTTATGACGACTTCCGTAAACGATTGGACTTGGCAAAAGTATACAAAGAAAAGCAATCAGAAAGAGACTAACAGAGAGCGTGTTTTTCTATTGTGAGGTGAAAAGGAGAAAACGGGTCACAATGTTAGAAATTCATTGAGAGGAAAAAAAGAAGCGTGTACTTATACCAAGCAAGCATAAAGAATGAGGATTAACAGTAACACCAAGTGACTCGAGCGGTATATATCAGACAATTAGTAATTTAATTTACTAATGGAAAATTACAACCGATTGCAAACGGTGGCAAGAAACTTCAGATGAAAAATTATTTCAAGTACTAGGAGTCCAGTGTAGTAGTTTTATCGACAAAATAGAAGAAACGAAAACTAGAACAATAACCTCTTAAAACATTTTTAAATTAAATCTTTATTGCAGATATATATATATTTCAAGTTACTAAAATAAAACTGATTTGTAAAATTTTTACTGGGATTATTACTTTATATATATATATATATATATATAGTAAACAAAATGATGATACAATAACACGCACACAAGTGATAATTCCCAGCGCCAACTAACAAGCAGAACTATAAACTAGCACATCCCCATTCCCTGATGACAACTATTTTATGAAAATAGGAATTTTACTTAATTATATGTTACTTGACAAACAAAAGAAGCAAGCTTTGAAAGTTATGACATAAACTTCAATAAAGATAAATAAAAAGAAAAATATTAATTACTTTCATAAGTGATAGTTGCAATAGAGATCTTAAATTAATATTTTAACTTGGAAAAAATGATTTGATTTCATTTTTACCATCAGTAAAATTAATTTTAAAATTAGAAAATATAACAAAATGGAGTGATTTTCCCTCTCACAATGATAGAGAGAGAGAGAGAGAATGAAATGAAAGAGGGGGAGGAGAGAAAAAAGTCAATGGCGAATGCTATTAATTACAAGATATTAAACAACGAATAAGTCGTTTGCAGATATTCTATGTAGTTAACGATACAACATCACTATTTATATTCATTACATCCACACTCATGTATATATAATCACTACTCCATATATACGCACACACGTACACAGATTGCTATCTGGAAAGACAATTCAACGGAGAGTTGGTAGCCGCCATTTTAATCTGAATTCTATTTGTAGGATCCGGCTAGGTAAGACAAAGTGAACGAGATGAAAAATTCTTTTAAGTGTGACTCGCTTAAAGGTAATAGCTAGATGCGGGTCCTATCTCATTATGTAGCAAAATGAAGCCCCATCTTTGGGGATTCAGCTTGCGACCAAATTAGCGTGCTATTTTCTGAGCAAAGCCGGCAAAAACTGACACAAAAATTGTCGCCCCTGCACAAGGGCAGTAACCGCGTGACTTCGCCATTTTGAAAATACAAATTCAATCTTAGTTATCGCCCGTTATAACGCCATAAATATGCAGCAAAGAAAGCAAAATCGACGCTACTTACTTCAGAGAAGGGTTTGCAAAGCGTCAGGTTCGGCTTCTAGGAGAGACCCAGCGTCCAACAAGAGAAAGATTTGCAACTCTTGCCAGTCAAACAATAAAGGACGCCATTTGCATCATCACTGATTCTGGAATAAGCTAAATATTACCCATGATGCACCAATAAAACTTTTCGTTGAGTTTCGGCTACTTCCGTGATATGGTTGCTAGGTCCTAACATGTAAGGCAGCTATGCTGGCTGCTGGCAGTAGTGGTGGTGGTGTGAGTAAATCTGATAGACGAAGTTACAGTAGCAGCAGTAGGTAAAGAGTGGGAAGAATGAGCAGCTGTGACAGAAAAAGTGAAAAGTAAGAAGAGATTGTTGAGGGAGTATAATAAAAGCATGCAAAAGATGGAATGAAAAGAAAAGAGAGGAGGCTGGTAATGTACTATAAGAATAAATGAAATGAAAGTAATGAGTAAAGGGAAAATCTACACATAAAGACAATTTTTTTTTTTAAGAATGGCAAATGACATGGGGGGGGGAGAAAGGATTGGAACCTAACTTAAAATCATAATTCAATACTTACTTTGTAGTGGTAGTAGTAGTAATATGGGCGAAAGAAAAGGTGCGTTCAAGAGAAAGGAAAGAAAGCGTGTAAAAGAAACTTCTTATTTAGTGAGCGAGATACGAAGCATTGTAGTTTTTTAACAGCAAGCATTCGCGATTTGTTGTTAGGAGTGGTCTTTTACATTTATGAAATTTAGAACTTTTACCAGACATATGTTCGAATATTCTCCCTCCCAATAAAAATAAGCATTTCAAAACCCGCACGTGCGTTCCACATGGCTTGGGATATGAAACCTACTCGTAGGGATATATAAATTTTACAGGTATATAAACAAACATTGTTTTGTTTATGCTTTTCAAAAGGCTGTTTTCACAAAAATATGATAGCTTACTTTTCGACTTCGTTATGTTAATTTTCTGCAAATGATAATAATCCAAAACCCTAGTTATCGGTAGATTAAAAAACAAACAAACAAAAAAAAACTATTGTCTTGAGAGTCAGAGAGTGAGACAAGAAATAACATCGCTGCTTTTTGCATTAAGTCATCGTTTTGTTGATAATGTATTAATATGCAAAATTTAAGCAGAAGCTTCTGCTTCTTAACCTACTTAAAATAAGAGGTGACAATAAAATTGATTTTTCGTCGTTCATTTTTAAAAAAACAAAAACTTATTTCTCATTGACGTCATTTAAATTTTTAACGTAACAATATACTTTAAAAAAAATTAAGGCAAGGGTCTTTAAGGACGATTGTATTATTTATGAAATTTATTGTGTTAGCCTAACACAAACGAAAAACCCAATGAGTGACTAAAACAGTAAAACTCCGTAGTATCAAATTCAGTACCAATGATGAACTTACAAGTACACTTTAAAAAAGGTACTTATCTTTGAAATTAAAAATAAAAAGTCAAGATTAATAACTAGGAAGATTTATAATAAAACAGTATTGTTTTAATTATAGCTAAAAAGTATACTGGATGTATTTAATTAAAACTGCAAAATTAAAAATCTCATTAAAATAAAAAAATATTTTAAACGTAATTTTTATTTGAGATCAAAGTGCCGGAATAAATCTCAGACTGATTGTGTCCCTCAAATTTAAAATTAACGCACGAGGCTACAGAGAGTGGTTTCCCTTCGTTCCCTATTTTAACTTACCAAACTTTATTAAAATAAATGAAATTATGTAAGTTTAAGAATAATTAAAAAGAGGTAAATACATTACTGACAATATAATTATTCTTATACGGTAAAATAAATAACAGTAGTAACAGTGATGTATGCTGACAGTCATATGGTCAGTTAATAATTATTGCCTATTTAAATCAAACGTAATTATAGAGATCTATATTGTTTGTCAACAAAACTATATTCAGAGAGCACAAATAAAGATAGTATTTATCAACAACCTAAATGCTAATCGGAGCACTCGTGACCACTTAATTGATAAATAGAGTTATCATATCCAATTAAAATATACATTGTATATAAAATATGCATAAAATTTGTGTTGCATAAACAAACAAATGAATTAAAAAAATATAAAAAACTTTATTTAAAATTAAAAAAAAAAACTGATGGCAAAAATTAGCTCGGGTATATAGCAAAATAAATGGAGTGCATAATCAGTGCAAAAATAAAAATACAAAACCCACACAAAGCTTAAGTAGCATCAAAATTTAGCTTTGAAGAGAAATTAACAATCCAATCTTTTTTTTTTTTTTTTAATACTGAATATCAATTTGTTTAACTACTGTTTTACTTAGAAAAAATTGAATGTTAAATTGTGGATAAAATTTAAGTTTTTCAAATAAAAAAAATCTTTGTTTACTTTCTTGCATGTATCTCTAAGTACACTGTTAAAATGTCACTGACAGTGATTAAAAGAAAAGTAGGAAGAATGGGACATTGTTAATTTTGTTCTAATTCACACAACCATAGTGCCTGAAATATGAGCAATGCAAAACTAGCCATATGTACAAAAATGTATAATACTGTGCATTCTGCATTAATTTCTTGGTCAAGTTATTTATCTTGATTTCAATTTTTTACAATTCATCTGACATTTTACCCCTCTGTTCCTGTAACAGTAATAATTTGTATGAGATTTTCTTTTAAAACAAAAATAAATTGATACCAGTGGTATTCACTCCTTGTGAGAATCAAAGCAACAGTAAGTATAGACATGCAAAATAGGTAAAACATCATTTAATCACATTGTGAAAATATACTAACCAATTTTTTTGTCTTGAACAAGAACCAAATAAAATAAAGAAAATTACTAAGTTAATTAAGCTAGTAACATGAATTTAAAATTAAACCAGGGAAAACTTAATGATCAAAATATTTTCAGAAAAAATGATTGTGTTGAGAATTAATTTTTATGTCAATTCCTAAGAACAGTGTTAGCTAAATGACATTATATGAGACAGTAGGCATTATGAGCAGAGGAAGATGATGTTACTTTTGACATCTGATTTCAATTTAACCTCTTAAAAAAATTCATTTCTCACACACAATTCTAAGTTCATACAGACATTAATATTCATTTGATGTTTGGTAGTCAATAATAAAGATCAAACATACTATCCTTAATATGAAAATTTTATTATAATGACCTGTTATATAAGTAAAAGGAAAATAATCATTGGTTTTCATAAAAAAATAATAGTTTAATTAAAATTTACAAGTAAAACAAAATTCCATGAAAATATTTAAATAAAATAGTAATTTTTCATTTTTTGTGAGGAAAGGTTTAAAAAATAAAATATATTGATGTGAAAAATTTATCATTATACTTAACTTTATATTGTATAAATTATCCTTTTTAAAAAAAAGGATGCAGTAACCAATTATGTTTCAAAATATTAAAAATGTGTTTTACTGGGTTTACACTAGATAATACTATCTTATTCAGAGACTACAATTTCCAACATTCTAACATTTTTAATTTATAGTCTGTGCAAGCAGTATAATGATTAAAGTGTAATCAGTAAGCTGAATTCAAATTCTGGTCTCGTCTTCACTTTTACATTTATATCCTTGAGAAAGGCATGAATCAATCTTTTCTTATGGCTTGTATGACATTCAGTCTAGCAGAAGTACAAGTGAATTCCAAACCATGGTGAAGGTAATGGGAAACCACTCTTTCCCAAGCAGTCAGCACAATTTAGATAAAGAAACGAGATTGTAGAGAATTATGATTATGTCCCAAAAGAAGATAGGAAAAAAATTCTAATATTCAAAGAAAACTAGCAAATATTTTCTGCAGTCACTTTAAGAATTGAAAATATTTTCTTAACTAATTAAAGATTAATTTAAAAGAATTTTTTCTTTTTTGTGTAAATAGTCTAAAAGCTAAAAAGCAAGAATGAACTCAAAACTTAAATGACAAGTTTTCATTTTTGGAAATTTATATGTATGAAGGAGTATTAAGCAATGTAGCTATCATTATCTTAATTTTTTAAGAAGTATTACATTGATTTCAGAGACATAAAATTATATAGCAGATTTTATAATTTAAGTAGCTGACCTACCATCTTTTTCTAACCTTTATTTCATCCATAATCATACCAACTTTAATTGGATTTTATCTAAGCAATATTCAAAACAGTTGTCTTTTGTTTATCTTTTTTCCTTAAATTACCCAGTCTATTTGATGATTCATGATTAGAAAGTTCACTTTACAATAAAAAGATTTATTTAAATTGATTCTTTTATGAAAGGTTGTATAAAAAAAATGTACAAAGTGTAGTGGAAAATTCTTTAATTTTTTAACAATAAATGCTTATGTGTAATACCTTTTTCTTTAAAGAAAATCAAATGTATATTCAGAATTAGATTAAACTGGCTTAATGTAATCAAAATTAGAAGGAATTAACTATAATGCCTAAATTGAAGTCATTAATGTTTTTAATTACTGACCATAAAACGATATACTTACAAAGGCTTTTGACAGGCTATATATATTTTATGGAAACTTGTATTTGCTTTATTGTACCGTTACATCATATTTAAATGATAGAAATAAATTAGAAATGGTTTATTATGGTTTTTCTTATCATAATATGTTGGAAAAATGCTATATGTAAATTTTTACTTTTCTTCTTAAGACCAATATAAAATAAAATTAACCCCAGGAATAATCTTCACTTGAAAGAGCATTAAAAGAAAAAAAAAAAAAAAAATGATTTTTAATTATTGATGAATATGTAAAATTCCACATATCATATGCTTCATTCACACAGTTCAAAATGTAAATTGCCTAATTATTATAGTTGAAATGATTTTTATACTAAAAACTGCATATAATAAAAATATTCAGTTTGACTGAGAAAAATGATTAAAAACACAAATGCTTTAAACTTGAATTGTAATGTGATAGGAGACCGAAAACACTAAGAATATTAACACTAAAGTAAAACCTTTTTGGAAGCTAAGTACCACTTTTAAGAAATATCAATTTTTTTTTTTATTAAAAGAAAATAATTCAAGCAATATAATAATTTTCAATTCTGTAAACATTTTTCATGAGTAGCATTTGTACAATATTTTCTGTGTCCTTAGCACTGCTTGATAACTATGAATTTAAAAAATACTTATTTACATCTGGAATTGCATTTCTCAATTTTTTTTTTTATTTGTTAAGTCAATTAGCGTTGGATATTATTTTATTTTAAGCTTTTAGACATATTCATAGTAAACTGAATAAAAAAAATCTGAAGATAAGTATAAAAGTATTATTTAACAACATTTTTAATGTTTAACTTTTCATTCTTGTAGAGAGTTTACCAGGTCAAGTGATGTTTGAGATGAAACTATGAAAAAAAAAAAAAAAAAAAATTCACTTTCTGATAACTATTACATTATCAGATCTAAATAGATTATGACATTCTAATACTACCAGAAATCGTTAAAAATGTGATATTTAATTAATAGCCAATCATAATTCACATATAACCCATTATTTTAAATCTGTTGTATGTGGAAAAAAAAACAACTAAAAAACATTCACCTATACATAATTAAAAAAAATATTGTAATTTTATTTATCCAGCAGAATTACCTAAGTTTACAATGATATACCTATAAATTTAAAATAAAATTAGGATATCATTGAATACTTTAAATTACAAATTAATTTGATACTTGAAGCAATTAAAAACAAATGAAGTTGCTGCTGCTGAAAATGAAGCAAAAAAAAAAAAAAAAAACTTAGCTGGGTATTTAAACTATAAATTCAGAAGAAAGTAATAACTAAAAATTCATTTTGTTTGCACTTGACATTAAGAACATTTTATATAAAAATTGGGAGAAAAGAGACGTAGAGAATTAATTTGCTGTTATGTAACCAATTTTTGAGATATAGTATCCATATTTAGTTTTAATTTAATAAAATACAGCCTGGTTTTGCATAACATTAAAGTTTAAAAAAATGAAAAACTATACATTTCCTTTTTAATAATAAAATAATTATTTCATGCAAAAAATATGGCACATTTTAAAAACTTAATGTATTACTAAACATGTTCATACCAAATTTAAACTTTAGTCTTAATTTTACATTCCATGATTTACTATATTTTATTTATTGGTCATGACAAGATAAAATGTAAATTTCACTTTCACTAATACATCCGAGAACAAATAAACAAAAAAAGATTTTCAATTTTAAAATTGTTATGTAGGTACCACACACACACAAAAAAAAATCCTGCAACTTTAATTCCAACTTAATAGATAGAATAAATCCCAATAAGCAAACTACTTTAGTGTATTTCAGACTGAATTTAAATTAATTAGTATCTTTTTTCTTCTACTTATCAGTAAAAAATCTATAAATTCATCCATATTGACAGATTTTTTTAAATAATTTCCTTATTAAAAAAAAAAAAAAAAAAAAAAAAAAATTACTTTAAGATTACAGAAAAGCATTAAGAAAAAAATAAAAAACAAAAACAATGCAGAGGTGTTTTTCTGGTGTTTTGAAAATTTAAGTAAGGGGAGCAGAACTTAAAGAAATTACTTGAATATAAGCATTCTATATATCCTTTTTTTTCTTTTTTTAACTACCAAGTAATCTTGAAAATTTAAAATATTTTAATCAATGTAATATTTTATTGAATTTTATGCAGCTTGATTTTATGGCCTTACTCCAGAAGAGGCTTGTTAAGAAAATTACCAATAGATGTTTAATATATTATAGGTACCTCCATGACCAACTAGTTAGATATATTAGTGGGCTGTGGTACCTCCCTATTTCTATTGAAAATGTTGTGTATGGACTTACATAATTACAAAAATTGACACATTTATACACACACAAAAATTCAAAATTCTTTTTAAAACACTGGGGTTGTTGAATTATAAATGAACTTTTTCATTTATAATTAATAAATACACTTTTAATTTAATATCACTTGACCACTAAAAATTAATACAGAATTTCAAAAATATTTAAAAGTTTATAAATTATTGAAATAAAAAAATAAAAAACAATTTTTGTAACAATTCATTATTCATCGAAAAATTATTATTTTTTATTTAGACTAGTGTTTATAATATACTTTAATAAAAGTAATTAAAAGCTTTGTTAATTAAAAAATATAATCTTAGTTTTATTGTATTTATTTTACTATTCAGAGCAGATTCTCTAGAGCTGGGGGTCCTTGAGGATTTAACTTCTGAGGACTATTCCTTATAAAATAATATAAACATTAAACAACACAAAAAGGAATTTCAAGATTAAAAAAAAACAAAGAAAAAACATTTCCAAAAATTTCTTAAGTTTAAAAAATAATTTCATATTTCTGAATAAGTCCTAATGTAAATTTGAAATATATCTAATTTTTTACAAGAATTTCTAAATCAAATTTACTACACAAATTTATGGACGACCCATTGAAAAAAAAATTATAAGCAAAAAGTAACCAAGTATTTTCCAAAATTTAAAAAATGAAATTTTTTTGATCTTTCATCTTAGTAAGACAGAAATTTTGATAAAATTATATAGTGATAAGTATCTCCAAAGAAAAGCAATGCCTAAGGTTTAAAATGCATTTTTAAAAAATAAAAATCTTTCTTGAAGCTTTTATTTCAAGTAAATAGATTAAATTGAATATTTTTGTGTATTTCAAACTGAATTTAAATTTGGAATGATTTTGTTTTTACATTGTTAAAATTGCTAAAAATCAGCCAACAAATGATTGTCGTAATTAAAAAATATTTCCAAAATAAAATATACTTTTCTGAAACTTAATTTGTGGAATATTAGCTGATTTAAAGTTTAATCTGATCTGAAACATTACTTTTAGTTTAAAAACTCACAGAAAATTTAACATGGAGGTGGCTGTTTTTATGCGATGCTGACTGATCTGTTGATAGCTTAATATTTGGTATTTTTAAGCAAAGGGCTCATAACTGTAGCAATTACTTCACAAATTTAACATGAATGCCTTTTTTTTAACCACTCAGCAATCTTAAAAAGATAGGAAAATATTCTAAGTAATCTAATATTTCATTGAATTTTAGATACTTACTTACAAAGACCCTTGTTGAGTAAATGTTAGATAATTATTACTAAATTTTAAATTTACTATAGTTACTGCTCTTATTTTCTGATAATGTCACGTATGAATGTCTATATTTACAAAAATCAGCATGTTTTTACACACACAAATTCTAAATTATTTTTAAAATATTGGGAAGAAGGGGCGCTGAATTGTAGTAAGCCTTTCCATTTATGATTAGTAAATATAGCTTTTACTTAATAACAATATCACCTAACTGCTACAAATACAGAATTTTAAGATTTAAAACTTTAAAATTTTACAAAAAAAAAAAAAAAAAAAAAAAAAAAAAATTCCTGTAAAAATTCATTATTCATCAAAATTTTTTTTTAAAGACAATCAAGGTTCATATTCATAAAAGCAATTGAAATCTTTTCTAATTAAATAATGTCTTAGTTTTATTGCCTTTTTATTTTATGATTCAGAGCAGACTTTCTTTAACTGGGGGTAGTTTTAGAAAAAGAAAAATATTGATTTAAATTTTCCAAAGACTTGTGCTTATAACTAATATAAACAGTTAAACATTAAATGCTACAAAATTAATTTCTCGAAATTTTATAAATTAAAATAAGTGTTTGGAGGAAGGGAGGGGTAAGACGCTAAAATTTCCCATACTAATTTATTGATGCAAGAAAAACATGTTTTAAAGATTCTGAAAAATAATACAAAATATAATTTAATAGTAATTTATTTCCTAATAACATACAAATTTTGACAATAAATTATAAATTTAGATTAGAGAGCAAAGTAGGCTTACATTTTTTTTTTAAGCGAATCTTTGGAGGTATGTTTTACTTTTAGAAATTTTTTTTCGTGATGTATCCCCCTATTTTAGCGAAGTTTTGGAGATAACAAATTTTTACGTAAACACATTTTTTAAATATTTTATCAAAATTTACCAATTTTCTGGAACAAAATATCCTCCCCTCCACGCGCATAACTAGTTAGTAACACTACACTACAGTAACTAAGTTAGGTAGCAAAATCGTTTATTACACAAGAATTCAGAGTTAAAATAAAATACTTTTTTAAAGTCCTAGAAGATTAAATAAATATTCTTTTTTAGGGCAATGTTGTTTGGGATGCTAGAATAAGCTCCCTCCGCACTATCGTTACATGTCTATCATTTTCACTTATTCCTTTGCAGTATTTATTCAAGGATACATACTTTTTAAGTTAAAACTAATTTTTTCAATGTGCTCGCTGATGCTATTTTTCCCGTAACATTATTATACAAATTACGAAAGAGTCAATCTACCATTAGCATGATTAATATGAGTAATTTAAAATGTACTTACGTTTTTGGTAGAATAATTAACTAACTTCTTTCTAAGCTGTTCTGAATCATTGATTCGCGGTTATACCCGGAATCATTTTCTCTGCAGTTTAAACCACAATAATCTTTTTAAATACTCTAAGTCTTAAGAATACGTATTTTATTTTCTAACACACTTGTTCAGATATTAATAGCTACCATTACCAATCCTTTTTAAGACATTGAATTTTTTTCAGCTATTTTATGTTATTTTTTAATAGTTTTCACTTTTCACTATCAACATGTTTTAGTTTTTACTTTCAACCTAAGTTTTCCCCCCTTTTTCTGACATTTTTTGTCGATGTTATGGTTTTAAAAATCTGGCGGGTAAAAGTAAAACTTTAAGACAGATTTAATTTTTATTTTTGTTTGAACAAAATGCATATATTTAATTTTACGCCAAGAAAAAATCCATTCATAGTAAAATGAAAATACAGTAAAATGACACTTTGCTACTTTCAAAGGTACTTTTTAACTTCTTTTTTAAATATTCATTTCATATTTAATTTAAACTTTAAAAGATTTATCATTTGTGTAAAGAAAAACGAAATACTGAAAATTATTTTTTACTCTTTCTTCACAGGGAAGGTGGCTATTATTCACTCATAAAATAAAAATGATAAAAAAAATTCAGTTTATGTTTACTGAGTGAAAAAATATACTTTTAAAGAGTATTTTTGATATTATTAAAATTTCGTAAAATAAATAAATAAAAATAAATACAGAATTAAAATAAATTTGCCAATGGAATCATTCGAATTGGCGTTTTTTATTTTTCTTTGTGTCTCGTAAGAAAAAATTCATTTTCTTGTGGATCGAATTTAAAAATATATAAATAGTATTTTTACTATTTTTAGTTTATTTATATTATAACTAAAAAGTAAAATAAACTAGTCTGCAGTGTGTTTTAAGTGTGTACGGTAATCAAAATCAATTTTTCTTTTCAAGCACTTATGTTGGTTAAAAAGCGAACTCAAGTGTTGAATTTTACGTGTAACCTGAACCATCTCTAGATTTTGTTTTCAAAGAAAAACAATGCAGTAAATGTTTTTCAAATAGACAAGAATATTGTCTTTAAAACTAAAGAACACTATAATAAAAATAAATACCGTTCCTCTTTGCGATAACTTATTTTCAGAAATAGAAATACAACAGCAAATAAGTTCGAAAATAAATGCATTTTCCAGAGTTTCTTTAACAGACTGCTACATAGAGTAAGTGATTTTGTATATAAAATAGGCTAAAAAAAAATCTAACGCAACCTTGTCACTTATACTCAATATATTGAAGACAGGGTAAAATTGTCAGAGACAAGACAGAAAAAAAAAGAAGTTAAAATTGACGTTTTTAAACGAAAAAGAAAAAAAAAGCTTAATGCGTTTCAAACAACAAAAAACAGTTCTTGCAAAAAAATGCTAGTCTCAATTTTAGTGGCAGAATTTATGAAGATGTAAGCAAGAAAACTTGCCGTCTGGATTATGTTTCATAAAAGCGAAATATACAGAAATAATTAAAATATTTTTTAAGTCATGATACTAATGAAGTGCATTATTTACACGTGGCTTAGACGAACAGTTGTAGCATTTTCTTTTTTACGGAATTAACAAAGATTATTGAATTGAACATGCTCGTTCTTGAATTTTAAAATGAAATATTTAAAATTTAATATTCAAACTTGCCAGTTTGAAACAACTTTAGTTACTTAAGTCAACTGTCAACTCAAATGTTTCAATATAGTTGAATTTTTCTGATGTAAGAAATTATTTTCTCTAGCGAGAGAAAATGTGCAGTCCTAAAGGAATTTTTAAAAAAATAAAGAACACAAATATATTCAAACAATTTTTGAATACAAAAAAAAAAAAAAAAAAGTTCGTATATCGAAACCAACATTAAAAATTAAAATTAATAAATAAAACGTCCAAAACTTGAAAAAAAAACAAAAACTTAGATATTTTTATCATTTTATGGTATTATGAATACAATGTATTCATAATAATTAGTTATAAATTACGAAAAAGCTGCTGTGTGGAAAGATATACTTACGTTATGTTTTAGTTTTATGATCGTTTGGATGATTTCACGTTTCGATTAAATGAAAACGATATGTGCGTTTTTTTTTTCATTTCACACGTGAGCAAAAACAAAATTATAGTTCTTATTCTTTCTCTCTTCTACAATGACTGTTGGCGCCGACACAATCCACATGTGACTGACCACACAAGCAAAAGAAAGGCGGTTAAATTTGTTTACAAATGAAAACCCGTAAGAAGGAAACGTTTTAGCATGTAATATTAAAAAAAAAACAGTGTATAATGAAGGGAAGTTACTCTAATGTCATATTGTAAACTTATATAAAGTTGAACCTGATTTACCCGTCTTTATTTTTAGGAAAACAATAGAGTGGTTCCCCCTCCATTTTCCCCCCTTTTTTTGTTCTATTTCTTCCAGATATACACACCCCCTAGTTTAACATTCAAATTGGTAATCTTTGACGTTGGAGGTTCAAAAAAGATATCAGTTACTCACAACTCAACAAAAGAATATACGTTGCAAATTTCGATATAATAACTTTCACTTTTTTTCCCCATTATTATGACAAAAAGAGAAATAGCAACAAATGACAGTTCTGTCTTTCCTTATCTCTAAAAAGAGATACTAACTTATAATATTTTAAAAATCAACAAAATAATTTCTAAATTTTCACTAAATAAACTTCTGAATACATATTGAAAATGAAAACAAATGAATCAATTAAATTGTTTTGCTTCAATTACTTAACATTTCTACATGAAATTAGATTCAAGTTAATAAAGTATGTTTATATGCAGTGATGGGCAAAAAAGAAGCATGGAACATTCCTTAAATAAATATACTCTCTTTGAAATACATATCCAGAATATATGTTTTTGTTATAGCACTTTGTAGCAGAGTAATGATTATCCAACTGGTCTCAGATAACTATTATTGTAGAAATAGACCTCTAAATAAATATTAACTTTGGGCTCCATACAAGTTCTATTCTCACTGGTGAGCCCTACAATTGTGGCCCTTTACTTAGACTAAGCCTAGGATCTGTGTTTTCTCAAACATTTTTGGCTATGAAACAAAACATGGACATTTTTAATCTCATAATCCTTAAGATTAAAACAGCTTTAGTGTTTTTCCATTGAGCTATATCCAGTAAAATTCAATGAAATTTAATAATCAGTAAATTATGATATTTCATTTGTTGATTAGAAGCACATCATGAAATTGCACTATTTGCATATTACAGCACACCAGAAATGAGCAAGAAATGATACTGTAATTTTGTCTGGCTCACCTGCCTTGCTAAACAAGTATTAGGCTGAAATATGTAAAAGTTTTGTATTATTTTAATTTAATTAATTTTTTTTTAACAATGATGTTCACTGTGTACAAGGCTCAAGAGACATTCAAAGTGGAGGGTTACAGAGTAAGAAGCATAGTTTATGGGTATATGTAGGGAAGTTAACAATTAATCTGAAACAGTTTAATATTGTAGTGATTGGGAGTCAATTTCACAAAGCAGTAATTCATAGGAAGAAGTTGTTTTGATTTGAACTTTTTATATTAAATTTTTATTATTCCCACCTATTTTCTATTTCAGAGTTTCACTGTTGATTTATATTCCAAAACTGTGATTTAAATATTTTATTACCTTTAACATTTCTTATTTTCTCATTATTATTATTACTAGCTTAAAAGCCTCCCTATTGGGCAGCATTTAAGCTAGCTCCTGCAGAGGGTTTTGATTGGGCCTTCATTACAATAGGTAGGGAAGAGTAGATGCGATAGATAACAATAAACTTCAGAAAAACTCAAAATTGATCTCTGCATTTAACTATTACATCAATATTTAAGATTACCTTTTAAAAGTTCAACAATAATTCTTCTGCCTCCACTTGATCTAAAGACAACTTGATGTACATAGGTCTTTACATTCTGTACAAACAATTATTTTTATTTCATGGGTAATTTTTGATAAATTTCACAATTAATTTTGATTATGCCCAAATTTATTTCTAAGTTATAAAAACTGTTAACAAAAAATTTGTCATCAAAATTCACATACAAAAATTGCCCAAAACAATTGCTGTAATAAAAACTTGGAAATCCAAAATTTCTAGATTGCAGGTATGGATCTGTCCTGAAATGTTTTTAATTTGCTCATGGGGTCAGCCTAATTCTAAAATGCTATAATATGTTGGGCTCCGGCCTCTAGGAGTAAAGTTGAAAAAGCGTGACACAGTGGCACACTGACATCTGCATTTATTATATAGAAGAAGAAGATGAGCTACTGAAAGTTACAGAGTTGTGTCACTTTAATTGAAAAAGTGTGCTACAGTGACACACTGATATTCGTATTTATTATATAGATTATTATTGATTGGGAATGGAGAATATCAACAAAGTGAGATTAGAATACAAATATGCAAAATTCAATATACCTATTAAGACACACAATCTGATAAGGTTATGCCACATACATGCATCATAGCTAGTTATGTGCAATAGGGTGTCAAGTTTTTATAAAATTAGTGCAAAAACTTGCTAATGGGACCCAGTTAAAATACCTCTAGGTTGAGTAACACAGTCTGCTCAGATGTTCTCCTATTGGGGGTGTTCATGTGTTTAAATGTAACTTCCTAGTTGCCTTAGTGGCCTCATCTATTATAACTGATAATATTTATGTTCTTGATAATGATTAGTGATGAATAGAGGTACTCAAGCATAAACATAATAAATTTTCCCCATAAATTTGATCTGTATGTGTGATAGTTGATACTAAAAATAATGATTAAACTGACAGATCTTGTCAGTTTCAAGCAAACCTGTTTGAATATCTATCTATTTATATGTGTGTGTGTGTGTGTGTGTGTGTCTGTCTATCTATCTATCTATCTATCTATCTATCTATCTATCTATCTATCTATCTCTGTTAATATTTGGTGTTACATGCAGTGTAGTTGGTGTCTTTCACAAATGCATCCAGTACATAATAATCCATGGGAGTACAATCAGGGTATTTAGGGAGGTGCAAGATGTTGGGACTGGTGAAGTTGTAAAAATTTTCTGACAACTACTTCTGACTTCCAGCAGCCACCCTCTTCAGCCAAGGCTTGGCCATAATGTTCAGCAACTCCACATAGCCATCCCAATTGAGCCTGATGTGAGGTGGTATGTTATCACCCTCACTGGAGAAACACCCCAAAACTATCACAGTTTTGGGAAACTTGGAATGTCATATGGATTATAGGCAAGCCATCTATAAACAATTGTTGGTGAAAACAATATGATTCAGCTTTAAATAAATCACAAAAGATTGATAAGCTGTAAAAAAAACAAATCAGAAGAATAGGAAAGGTGATCAACCAGTCCAAAGCCGCAGTCATGCACAGCAGCCATTGAAACCAAGGTATTGTGTGCTCAAGCTTTGTCCTGATGAAACAAGTCCCCTTTTGTCAATTTTCCTGGGTGCTTGGTCTTATTAGCCTTTCATAACTGCCTCAGCAATTTGGCATAATATACACCATTGACAGTTTGGCTCCTTTGAAGATAATAAACACAATGCCTTTTGAATCCCTCTGAAATATGGCCATCATTTTCCCTGCAGTTGAAATGACCATGGCTTTTTTTGGAGCAGGTGAGTAGGGGTATTTCCACTGCATGGATTGTCTCTTTGTTTCTGGCTTAGTGATGAACCCAGCACTCATCCTGGGTTAAGAAACGTTCAAAGAAACAGATGGATCTGCCTCAATTAATGTTAAACTTTCCAATGATGTGATCAGGTATCAGAAGACATGGCACCTACTGAACAGAAACCTTTCTCAGGCCAAGTTCATTATGCAGAATATTCACAACTCTTTCACAGTATATGCTAACAGAATTGGCTATTTGATTTATAGTCAATCACCTGTCATCCATCACCATGTGATGAATATGATCAATATTTTATTTGGTGGTGGCAGTTGCATGATGCCCAGACCTTGGGTCATCTTCAAGATTCTCCTTTCCTCTCCCAAATTCAGCTGCCCACTTTTGCACTGTTGATAAAGCTGGAGTATCATCCCCTAATGTAGCAACCTTGACAGCATGGATGTCTTTGGGGATAAACTTTTTCTGCAGGTACATAATAATACCATGATGCTGAATTTTGTCCATTTTCAAGATAAGTACTAGTTACTTTTGAAGTCTTCTTTGAACTGTCAGATGTAAGTTTACCTGGAAAGAAAGAATGCAGTTATTAATAAGAAGAGTTGAAATTAATTTATGCAAGATTTCACAGCTCTACCATCATTCCTTCATAGTCGGCTTATGAAGTTTTCAGCCCACCCTTGTACAGTTTTCACTCCATTGGTAATGTTAATTGTTCTAAAAAAGTGATGTCAAGAATTTTAATAAAACCTCATAATGTAGAAGTGAATTTATATAGTTTCTTTATTCTTGAGAATTGACAAAGATATTAAACACTATATATTTATTATTTATTATTGCTTATTTACTAGAATAATTTTATATTTACAAGATTATAAAAATATGCAAATTAACTATAATGAAAAATTTATTATTTTCCATTTTATAAAGAAATAAATATAAAATAATTTTTTATTTATATATTTATAAAAAATCAAAAATTAAAGTAATCTGAGATATAAAATAATTTGAGAAGAAAATTTATAATGTCCAGAAAATCATGTTTATTCAAATTTTCTTGTTCTATATTTCATAGATATTTTTATAAAATTATGAATAAAAAGCTTATTTATAAAATGGTAAATAATAAATATTGCATCCTTGTTGGTTTATATATTTTAATAATTTTGTAATTTTTTAAATAAATTTTTGAATAAAAAGATTTCTTTTCAAATTTGTTTCTTTCTAAAATGGAAAATAATGAATTTTTATGAAAGGTAAATAATAACTATTGCATTTTACTTGGTTAACATATTTTTATAATCTTGTAAATAAACACTGCAAGGGAGTGAAAAGTGTATATAGTAATAATATGGGGATCAAAGGAATAAAATCAATCTGGTGAAGGAGCCTGTTTTGGCTCTGATAACTTGACTATTCAGGTTTTAAATTTAGAGTTGTCCTTCTCCTAGACTGGTTGCTACCCAAGGCTATAGGCCCTGTCCTGCTATTTACCCATAGCAGGGGGGATAAGAAATGGATTCAGACCTTTTGCAAGGGCATTTACATGTAAATGAATGTAAAAAAGTAGACTGGAATTCAAACTCAGCTCTCCAATTCCTCAATCTGTGCTGCTATCCACTGTGCCTCCATGCCTTTATTTTACCATTAGCAGTTTTAATCCTTAGATACAATTAAAAGCAATGACAGATGCATGCTTTCTTAGAAACCACATGATTGATAAATTTATTTCTATCTGCCATTATACATGAAACATTTTGTGTTTGGTATAGATGCCTTTCAAATGTTAATGTTTATACTATTATTTTGCTTTCATTATCTTTTTATAACCTGTTACTTCTTTCTTTCTTTCTTTTTTTAATTATTTCTTTCATATTTTTAACACTTTTGCCTAATATGATTACTTGAGGCTCTCAACAAAATACAAAGACAGATATGCAGTGTGATCGGTCCTGACTTGGGCTCTCAACTCCAGTCACTTTCTTATCAACATAATGTGGCTTCCCTTTGTCTTTTCTATAAATATTTTCATGGCATCTGCTCTGATAAACTACTTTTACTCATGCCCTGACTGGATGAATTTAAACATACTACTAGATTGACAACTCGACCCCACCCTTTTACTGTTGAAATAGCTAAATGTAACTGCTACTCCAACAGCTTTCCTTGGACTTCTGACAGTGGAACTCCCTTCCTCTTACTTGCTTTCTTGATAACTCTAACTCCAAATATCTCCAAATCTAGTAAAGAAAGCCTTTCTTCAAGTAATTATTTTGTTGGTGACTAGATACCTTTGTTAATCAGGACTTTTCTATCTACTTCATATTGTAGCAGATGTTAAAAATTTTTGCTAGACATGCAGATATTGATAACCCTGCCAGCAACAGCAAACCCTTTTCAGCTTTTGGACATGTGTAGAAAACTGGGAGCATGCATGCTACAAATCCCAAGATTCCACTTGAGGCCAAGCTCATGATAGGATGCTAAAATTAGCACTTTGTGCAATAGATGCACATAGACTAGACAGTATACCTCACTGACTCTTTAACTCACCAACAGAATAAGTTCAGATTTTTCCTCATTCTCTACAGAGACTCTTATAAACATTGCTTAAATTTGTACTTTCTTTCAGAAGCATTTCTTGTATTTTTCTCTACACAAAAAGTTCCCAATAGAATAAAGATTTCTATCTTGTTTCATTTCACTCTCTTGTTTGTTTATTTTCTCAACCGATTCAACATTTTTAGTTTTTGTTGTTAACACACAAAACCTTGTCAACTTCAAATGACAACCACTGACCTAATAACAAGAATATAAAGTCATTTAAAAAGTCTACATCCAGATGGCAGTCAGTACCAAATTATGATGCATTTAGCCTAGCAAATTTTAATTTGGAAATGTATGCAGCCTCAAGTAGTATGTAAGACAATTTTTAAATCTAGTAAAGAAAGCCTTTGAGTAATTTCTGTGACCAAATATCTTTGTGAATAAGGATTTTTATCTCTATTTCATATAAAGACAAAATCTAAAAATTCAACACCCAGATTGCAATCAGCACTAAAAGGCAATGTGGAGTACAAAATACCTAATTGGAATTCCAATTCTTTAACTCAAACAGAAGTTCTTACTTCAATGTTCAAAGCTCATATCTTGATTTTTTCCAGCTCCACACACCCACTTCTGAAATACCATCCAAAAATGCCAGGATCATATACCATCTTTTCTGATCAATCAGAAAAAGCCCATGTGTTTTTTCACAGCAGCTGTTTCTAATCCACTGACTCATTATAAAACCAATGCTGATATCACCCATGAAAGCAGGTCCAACTGGTATTCCACAGCAGGTAAGCTTAACTGAATGTAGCAAGCTACATATTTATTCAGGTCATCAGCTATGATACCAAGGTACTTCTATTAACAATGATACCTTCAGTCTATGATGAAATTATCACCAGCAGAGATTAATTCTCAACTATTACAATTCAATAATTCACAAAATATTTCTTCTATGTGTCTATTTCACTCAGTTACATAAGTATGTTTTCCTTTTTATGTCTATATTGACTACTACCTTGCATTATATCCCAAATGAGTTCTTAGTTTCCTACAACTGATATACAATATGTCGAAATGACAAAATGATCAAACTTTGTAAATCCTGGAAAATAAAAATTCTTTTACTTACCTCAACCATGTCTTATCTTCATTTGTTTTTTTATTTCCACTTTTTATTAAATTTACTAAGTTTTATATACTTTTATTATTTTGAACTATTGTTCTCTTTGTTGATATAGATATTATTATAGACACAACATTTCAGCTAAGTACCTTCTGGCCATCATCAGGTGTCCATTGTTTGACTGATATAGGATATCTGTTGATTCTTGTGTTGTTTGTCCCTATGATGCCAGTTTTTTTTTTATGACAAATCCAGGGATTGAACTCACTAGATGATAGTAATACATATATGGTCAGTACCTATATCCACTGACACTCTCTCAAACGACATTACTGATGTGTTTTTGAATCCTTTATATTTAATGTCAGATTGTTTTAACATTTGATTATAATGTTGGGATTTTACTAATAAGTTTTACTTTTTAAATTTAAATCTTTACTCTTAAGAGTTTAAAACAAGTTCAATAACTACTTGTTGAGCCCAAGGCTAAATTAGAGAAATTAGAAATTGTTTTGCATTAGTCTTCCAAGTAAGGAAGATCTTCAAAATTGACATTCTAAAATATGCATTTTGAGCTCTGACCACAGGCATTAATAGAAAATATGCTACTTTCTCTTATAATTTTGCATACCTAATCAACAATTGAATGCAATTGAAACACCAGTATTTTCACCAAAGTTTAGCAACATTGATCCTACTCTGTACCTAGATGGGTGACTACTTGAGAATATCACGTGCTGTAAGCTTGGATTTGCAGGTAGTGATAATGGATAATGGCTCAGAATTTTTAATCAGAGAGCCGAGTTCTAATTCTAGTAGGGTTCTTTATATTTACTTACAGACAAATACCCATGGAAAAGGTATGAATTCACTTCTCCTCACAGCTATGGGTTAATTGGTAAGATTTTTATCACTAAACCATTATTATCTCAAAAAAAATTCTTACAGTGTAAAAATATTTTCTGGCTTTAAATAACCTACAAGAGGTTGATAAGCCATAAAAAACAAAACCATCAGTCAATCAATTGATTAAATGTAAAGATCAAAAGAAGCTTGCATTTATTTACAAATATTTTAAATCAATGTAAAAAATAATTTTAGTTTGTTTATGTTTTGAGATTAAAAATGAAATATTTCAGATTGTGGTCCATTTATTGATAGCACAGTTGGTGGTCTTAACAAGAAGTTGTTTTTTGGTGAGTTGTGGTTTTCTATAAGTAAGCTAGGCTACCCATAATTTTCAAACCACAAAGTGGAATAGTTTTCAATTTTTATTATAAAATACACACATACATACACATATATACTGATAGCATATATCTCAAGTGAAACACAAGAACAAATACTGGTAAATATAATAGGCCTAGGTAAATATAGTAAGCCTAGATATGTATATATATTGTACTCATTTCATGTAAAATAAAAAATTAAAATTTTAAGTTTAAATATTTTAAACATAAAAAATAAAGTAATAATATGTGTTCTGACCTCTTTCATAGACACTTGTTGAGTCGTGGCTTTTTAAAATTGATAAGTAAAGTGGAAAAATATAAAAGAAATTTACCTTAGAATCAATGAATAAAACATTTATAAAGTATAGAACAGAACATATCTCACTTATATTAGATGGAAAATAATATGGCTTTGTTTATGATTATTTAAGTTTTTGTTAACAGAAATAGAAGTTAAGAAAGAAAAAACAAAAGAAAGATAGAGGAAAGGGAGATATTAAGATAATAGATTACTAATATCATAAAAATACAACAGTATTTTATATATATTTTTCCAATTATTATTGTTATACTCTGTACTTTCATGTAAGCAGTTGTTTTCATATTTAAAGACAGTTTATGATTTACTCCAGTGGGGGTGGAATCTGGATCCCCCTGACCCTAGCTCTAGATTCAGGCCTGTTATTATTCTGTTTATTTCTATGCATAGCTATTATGCTTTGCAAACAGGACTGGACTTGACAAATGTTGCTCAATCAAAACTACAGAAGTGTTTGTTATTAGTCTCTCTCTACAATCTTACCTTACTGTATAATTTGCCAACTGTTATTTTATTTGTACCATCTATAGCTTTCTATCTATAGTAGAGTTATCTCCCTTGCACTAATGAATCATTTGTGATTTTTATAATGACAATGGCAAACTGTTCAAAGATGTATATGAATCAAGATGGTGAAAAATCAATTCCACGAAAGAGTAGCATACTAATATAATAACTATAAAAATATTGCTGTTATAGAGTTATCTTTACACTGACAATTTCAGGTGACAGTGTTTTTTTATAACAATGCCTAAGATGTTTATTAAGTCAGGAGCGGAAAATACTGTCTACAGTAAAAGAGCAAAGTATTAGCAATAACAATTTGAAAAAAATTTTAAAAAATATATATAAAATGCTAAAATTTTTTATGGCTGGCATAAATTTTAATCTTAATATCTCCATTTACTTTTTTCTTATTTTTTTCTTTTTCTTCATTTATTAAGTTAATATATGTAAATGTGTGTGTATATATATATATATATATTATATATTATATATATATATATATATATATATATATATATATATATATATATATATATATATATATGTTAAATATCCAGTAAGTGCATAAACATATATAAAAAATTAATGATGATTTTTTTCATCTGTGAGTATTTCTGAAATTGCACTATTTACATGTTTCACATTGTTGTCTTCATCTGTATTTCCATATATACAATGTTTCAGCTATTGTACACTATGGACTTCTTCAGGTGATCTTTGGAATTTTAAACTGAACCCTTTATTTAATCCATGGGAGAAGATGGTTCTATTTCCATGTGCCATGCTAATGTGGATATCTCAGTTTTAGCTAATTCCCTTAGTTAAACTCAACTCTCTGCTTTGGCCAGGAATTGAACTCCCAAGTCGTTGCATGAAGTCACTTTTAGATCAATCAACCAGTGCTTTTTTCATTGGGACGTGTGAATTAGAACAGTCTATTGTCATGGATTAAATAAAGGGTTCAGTTCAAAATTCCAAATATCACCTGAAGAAGGCCAGAGTATACAACAGCTGAAACATCATGAATATGACAATAAAGATGAGGACAACACTTTGTTGTGGAGTTATTTCGCTGTGGAGGCTTGTATTTGTACTAAAATCGGTCCTAAATAAGTTCAACATACCAAAACGTTAGGAACTTGATATAATAGGTATTACGCAGAGTAATCTTGTGGTTGCTGACTACTTTCGTATTTGACTAACTGTCGACTACTGTCATCCAACATCGACTGACCCTCGTTCCTCTTACTACTCCTACTTATATTAAGTGGGAGAGTCTAATATCTATAGAATAGGTGTGTTTCACCATAACACCCTCCACCTAAAACTTTACTCTGTAGGAGTAAAACAGTTTTCTTTATTTTTTATTTTTTACAGGAAATATGAAGAAAAAACAAACAACAAAAAAAAACTTCATTTTTTTAGCAACATCGTAGTGTATCTCCTACATTTTGGATCCACTTTTAAATGATCAGTTGCCTTTCCTTTTCTCCTGGATTGGCATATCTCAGGTAAAATTGTTGCTGGTGTTGTTAGATCAAACGTATCGAAAATCACCTCCATAGGCATTTCTGCGGATCACGTCTGAAGAGCGTCGTCTGATCCGGTTAATGTGCCATCTGCACGTGAATTTTTCGCCCTTCACCAAGTACATCATGTTGCCAATCTGCTTTTCTATTTTTCCAATCTCCCAGAATGATTTATTCTGTTTATAGACCTTAAAGTATACTTTTTCACCAGGATTGTATTTTTTTACTTGAATAAATTTTTCTCTACCTGGCTTTGTCTTTTTTGGTAGTAATTTGTCAAAGACAGATCTTACCCGACGTGCAAACATCACCTCGGCTGGCTGTATGTTTCGGCAAACCCTTTTTCAATCCAAAAATCGAAATTAGAGGATTATGATCAGATTGTAGCTTAAAATGTCGACTGTGGACAAAACGGTGAAATTTCGCTACTGCAAATATTATTCCTAGCGCCTCTTTCTCTATCTGAGAGTAATTCTTCTCAGCCGGAAGTAGTGCTCTAGCAGCATGAGCAATTCGTTTTACTTGCCCATCTGTCATTTTGTGTAAGATGCATGCTCCTACTCCATACGCACTTGCGTCGCAAGCTACTATGATCTCTAAGTCCGGGTTGTAATGAGTTAAAAATAATTCCGAGGTTAACACTTCCTTTATCTTTTCAAATGCTTTCTGGCATTCATTAGTCCATTTCCAGGGTTTTCCTTTCTTCAGTAGTTCATTTAATGGTGCCCACAGATCATACATTTTAGGGATGTATATTTAGTAATAATTAGCTAATCCCCAAAAAATTTGTAATGCGGTAATATCATTTGGAGCTGGCATGTCTTTTATAGCCGCTGCTCGCTCTGGGTCGGGCCTTCTACCATTCTTACCAATGATCTGCCCCAGATATTTCACTTTCTCCATAAAAAACTCGCATTTGCTTTCCTTGAGTTTAAATCCAAAATCCTGTATTCTTGAAACTACTGCATTTACATGTTCCACGTGTTCTGCTATACTTGTACTTCTCATGAGGATGTCGTCCAGATATACTACGGCAAAATTTAGACCACCCAACATCGAATCCATTACTTGTTGGAAAATGGCAGGCACGACCTTAATCCCAAAAAGGTAGTCTGTTAAATTTATACAGACCCCAATGTGTATTTATACACAAAAGTTTTGACGTTTCTTTTTCTACCGGTATTTGCAGATATGCGTCACTGAGGTCTATCTTCGAAAATATTGTGCCTCCATTAGGCTTCGCAAATATTTCTTCCACTGTTGGTAGAAGATAATTATAGTCTTTGAGTGCCATGTTTAAACCTGTCGAGAAATCAGCACAAACACAAATTTCTTCAGACTTTTTTTTCATGTATACTGTCGGTGTTGCCCATTCACTATACTCAACTTTTTTAAGTACACCGGTTTTTTCTAATCTATCCAATTCTTTATCTATCTGTTCAATTGAGGCAAACGGCACATTCCTTTTCTTTTTGAATACTGCCTAAGTGTTTTCTTTTAGCTGGAATTTTGCCTCCATCTTGGTACACGTTCCCAACCCTGGAGAAAAAACAGTAGGAAATGTTTCCTTAAGTTTCTTTATTAATTTTTGGGCTTCGGTGTTTAAACTTTCTACCTTGTAACAGAAAGAATTCATCGGTAGATCCCATAATTGGAATTATGTTATCCAATTCATACCCAGTAAGTTCGTGGTATTTTCTATGACAAATAGTTTAGCTTTTTGCGTTTTTTTATTTAACGCGACGTTTGTAATAAATTCTCCAATAAATTGTATTTTTTCTCCCGTCACTGACCTCGCGATTTTCTTTGTCTTCATTAAAGTTGGTTTCCCCAACTTTTTCCACGTATGCAAATTTATGATAGATAGATCCGAACCAGTGTCAAGTTGCACTTTTATATTTTTATTACTTATTTCGACGGTAACAAATTTTCTGGTTATTCCATCTTTTACCTCGTTGGACTTTAATTTTCTTATTTTATTGTCTTTATTTTTTTTACCTGCAATGTGTGCTTTTATGTCCCACTCTTTTACAGTTGAAACATTTTTTATTCCTAAAATCGCAATATCTGTACCAGTGTAGTTCACCGCAAGCAAAACATGGCTTCGGGAGTTTTTGTTTATTTTTCTCTGGTATTTCACTTTTTGCTTGATAATCCGCAATTTTAGAATTCTTTTTGGTAGACTGACTTTCTTCTTTGTAGCGTATTTTCCTTACATGCGAAATGCCAGACTGTTCTATCTTTTTTTAATCTTTCTTTACGCTAACATATCTTGTGCAGCCTTCTGCCAATTTCTGTACCGTAATACTTGGATCGCTTTCCAATTGTGCCAGTACTAATTTTCTCAACTCTGCATCTCTTTCTGATACCAGCCCCTGAACAAACACCAAGCACTTAAAATTGTCTGCACTTAACTCTGCTAGCTTGAATTCTTCACAATGCTTATTCACATTGGCTGCATACATTATATAGTCTGGTTCATCTTTCATCAGATTCAAACATTTCCACCTCTTATGGAACAGAGATGTCTTTTTACTAAATAATTCACTTAATATATTTACCGCTTCGGTAAATGTCAACTCACTAGTTTTTTTCAGTAAAATGTAGTTTACCAATTTCTTATGCTCAGCAGTTCCTAATTTGTTTAAAAGAAGCCTAACCTTCTTTCCTTCAGACCACGAGTGGCAGTCCTCATTATACACGTCCATATACTTTTTATAATACTCCTCAAAAGTTATCTCTGTACATGAATATTTCAATTGAATTCCATATTGTATTCTCTGGGAAAGAATCATTTTGTAGATTTTTCTCTTTCCTCTTCTCAGTTATTTCCAGAATTTTGCTTTGAAACTTCCTATGCATCTGTTCCATTTTTTGTTGGAATTGCATTTGTCTATTGAAAATTTCCTTCTGTAGCTGCATCTGGAATGTTGTTTGTTGCTCTACTTTTTTGTCTGTTATTTTGACTGGAACTTAAAGAATTCACGGAATAGACTTTGCATTCCTTCATCTTCACAAAAAGTTTACACAATGTCTAAATACTGTAGAGGTGGGGGTCCTACGAATTTGCAATTCGTGACCTATTTGAGCAAACTGTATTATTGAGAAAAATATTTCTTTTCTCGACAGATTTTTTGTCACTAAGTTGACGTCTTGGCGTGCAACAAATTTTGGCATATTTTTTTTTTAAGTGTGAATCTGAGACTTTGTCACCGAAGTTATTGTGGCAAGCAAATTTTTTCTTCCTCCTTGTGAGTGCGAATCCTCGTCACCAAAGTTGTTGTGGAGTTATTTAGCAGTTAAGGCTTGTATTTGTACTAAAATCGGTCCTAAATAAGTTTGACGTACCAAACGTTAGGAACTTGATATAATAGATATTACACAGAGTAATCTTGTTGTGGTCGCTGACTCCTTTCGTATTCGACTAACTGTCGACCACTGTCATCCGACATCGACAGTATTTACTGTCCTCCCCATGAGGGATAGATGTGGCACAAAGCCAAGTTTACAGTGGGTATTCCCGAGCCTGTAGGCTCGGCCAAAAAATGCCAGTAGAACCCGTATAAACGGGATCGGGTTGGTCAACCTCCCTGAATGAGGCTCCACCCTTCGGCGGAGCCTCGTCCGGGTTCCTCTCTGCTCAGAGGGAGAGAGTTTGACTGTCTAGCCAAGTCGCCCGACATCGACTGACCCTCGTTCCTCTTACTACTCCTACTTATATTAGGTGGGAGAGTCTAATATCTATAGAATAGGTGTGTTTCACCATAACACACTTCGAACAATGTAAATAGTGTAAATGATCTTTTTAGTTAAATACATAAAATTTACTTTGATTGCATTTAGTTCTTTGTCTTCATCATCATCATGTAATGTATATGTTTCTGTCTGTATTGTACATGAGTGGCTTACATACTTGTAATATTTAAAGTACACACAAGCACACACATGGACACTTACACATACATTTTGACCAAGTTTGAAATAAGTCACTAGATACATTTCTCTCCACCTCAGTTCAGTCAACCGTTATAAATGGACTGAGCAATAAAATCAAAAAGTAGGAGGCAACAAAAAAAGAAAAAAGAAAAACTTATTAACGGCTTTATTTCTCTTTTTTTAATTTTATTTTACAGCCAAATTGGCTGTAAAATGAAATAAAAAAATAAAAAAATAAAAATGATCAAGTTTTGTTTGTCTTACCTACAGTGTGAGTGCTTTCATATTTTATTGATAATTGTTTCATTCTGTTTCTATCTATTGATATCAATTTATTCATGTCCACCAATATATCAATCTATTCATATCTATCATATATCAATATCAATTTATTCCTATCTATTTATTGGTACCCAGAACCTGACAGCTTAGAGATAGCCACAAAATAAATATCCTGTTTATTACTTTTGACAAGAAAGTGAATATCAAGAAATTAATACCAACAAAAAGTGAATTCAAGTAAAAATTTTACAAGGGAAATGAGAATAAAAATGGTACAACTCATCTCTCAGTGAAAAATCCATTAATTTTCCGTTCTGTCTGGGTAACAGGAAAAAACTATAAACCATATAAATCAAAATTTGTGGCACTTTTATTTTATAACTCCTCTATTTAAACTGATATATTACTTTCTAATAAATATAGTATTTTAAATAGTCAAACAATTTACATCTAAAATTTGATTATTTTGCCATCAGCAAAGCAATGGGTATTAAACTAATTTATACTAAAATACAGTCCCACCCTCAAATATATATCTAATATTACCCCCAAATAAACCTTTTAGCAAATCTTTCTCCTCACCAGTGAATCTAATTAGTCTTATGTACATCTTTAAATAATAATTCTGGGTAAATATGGATACTACTAAGAACAGATTTCTTGTTTCAGTTTTAGTTTTATATTAGGTAGATCAGAAAGTAATCAAATTTTTAGAAATAAAATAAAAACCCATTCAGACAAATTTATTTATCAAGAATATTATCATTATTCTATCTTGAAACATTTATTGTTCCAATTTATCCAGTTCAAAATGTTCATTAATCACCTGTTTTTCATTGAGGCAATGCAAAAAATATGTCTGAGTATTGCAATATTCTTTCTTCAATTTTGAATCCACTTTCTGTAGCTTTGTTGCAGACTGGCGAATGTATTTTAAGATATCAGAAGATTAGGTTATCAGAAGGGTTAGTGATGTTGGTGTTCTTAGACATTCATCCACAACAAATTAAGAAACAGGAATATTGAAGGCAAATCATTCAAGAGAAATCAAAGTGAAAACAACATAATTAAAAGTTTAACAATAACATTGATTTATAAAATTAACATACACAATTAAGTCAGATATTGTTGGACAAGTGTGAATGGTTGAATTGAATTATGTAGTGTATTTATGCCAAGTTTCAGTGTGTGTGAAACTGTTACTAATGTTTGTGTGTGAAATTAAACAAAGTGTTTGGTTGTGTACAAAAGTGTCTTTTGTGAGAGTTCAGTCAATTGTGTGTATGCGTACGTTTGTTTAAATTAATGTCCAAAGTTGGTAAGAGTTGTGTACCTTTAGTTGTTTTGGTGTTTGATTGAATGTTTACGAATACTTATTTAGTAGTGTGTTATTTCACTTTCTTTAGTATTGTAAGAAATTGTTCCTGGGAGAGTGAAATGCTGTTTGTTGAGTCAGAGAAGTTTGCGCGGGAAAAGTGTAGTTGGTCAAAGTTTTGACTAGCGTGGATTAGTCTGGCATCTCTCCAGGGTGAATTTCTGACTGGTTTGAATCGATTCAGATGCTTCTATTTATTGAGTTTTGGGTCTAAAAATCAGCTCAAAAACGTTAGGCGTGAAAGTTTTAGAGATCTGAGCCAATGAAAAGTCTAGTTTGCTGAAACTAAGATGCTGATTGGTTAATAGGTGATTATTGGTGTAAAGTGCATTATCCCAGAGGGGTGAAAGGTAGGTATGGACTATTCCATCAGCTTCATTAATAGTGAGAAAATGAGAGCTGGCAGTAGTATCTATAAATCCATATTGTAATGCAACGTCATTAAAATCTTCACTTGTGAATTGTTTTTCATCATCACTCACTATTTCATCCAGAACACAAAATCTACTGAAAAATGGTTTTTAATTTTCCTATTACATATATGTTGGTTAGTGAACATATGTGTGTTGTTTTTTTTGTTATGAAAAATAGTCAATTACAATTAACTAGTATTGATCCTCTAGTTTTAGGATGTCTGTTCTTAACTTTTTCCATGACCTATCCAGTAATTTAGTGGGTTTTAGAGTTTCATGTGGATTTGAAGAATGCTGTAGGTTACAAAATCCACATCTTTTGATGAAATCTTCTATTTCTCGGGATATCCTTGGCCACCATACTGAGATGTTAGCCATTTCTCAGTATTTATTTAATCACAAATATCCACTGTGTACGAGTTCTAAGATTTCTGTTCTAAGTGATTGGCTTTCAGATTTGTGTTCTAAGTGATTGGATTGGTTGTTTAGTAGGATATCAATGCTTATGGACTATTTAATGCCAGAATCTAAATATTTTGTACATAATTTTATGCCTTCAACTACTGATAATTTTATATACTTTTATACTTTCAGGATACACATATACTTTATAGATATATAATTTGTAGATTGTAGATAATCTACTGTAGATGTTATATGTTTTGTTATATTTCTTTAAGGTAGGATATTACGTTATTTTCCTTGAAGATTTTATGCCTTCTAGAAGCTAAGTTTGTACATCCAGTTATTTCATGTTGTACATGTTGGTTGAGCTTCATTCAGTAAGCACCTAAATGATTGGGGAATTATGATGTAATTTTGATAAAATAATATATTTTGGTTCACTGATACCCGATTCCAGTAGTTAAAATAAGTTTTACCTCTATTTATTCATTGTTCATTTTTTGGCTACCCATTTAATGTTAGACGCATTACTTCTTTCAAAACCTCACCCTTATGAGTAGCATTGTTAATTTCCTATCAGCTGCTGATCTTGTTTTCATTATGCTATTTATAAAAGGTTTTGACTCTTCCCCTCTGTGACTAACTACTTCATTTAGAAGGCTTCTTGACAGTTTATCAACTATTAAGAGTAGTCTTTTGTGGACATGCTCAATTTTAAGGTTGTATCTCTTGTGTCTCATTTTTGATATCTCAATAGATTATTTAATTCTTGAGTATTAATTAGTGGGATGAAAGGACCAACTGGAAAAGAGCAGTCCCTAAAAACATCCTTTGAAAACACCAGAAGACAAATAGAAAAGATGAAAAGAACCCAAAGAAAAGCCAAAGCTCTCCATCCCCTGAACCCTCTTACTATACTATGTGGTGGCTGCAGATTCAACATGAGACTCATTTCACACAGAAATTTCCTTCTGTGTGAAATACCACATAGTATAGTAAGAGGAGATGAGTTGATGAGCACCTCAATACTTGGCAATAACTTCCGCCTATGATGATTAATTAGTGGGTCTAGAGGTAAGATTGATCCTGTCCAATAATAAATATATCCATCAAGTCCATATGCTTGCTAAGTACTTTTTTTTTCCATTTGAGCATATTTTTTGGCTAGAGATAGTGGGCAAGATGAATATATTATAACTTTTAATTTTCCTTTCTCTACTTGGAAAATAGTTACTTCAAGACCATAGTTGCTTGCATCAGCACTTATACTTATTGGTTTGCTGGGGTTATAATAAGAGAATATTGACATTTGTGTTAATTTTTCTGAATGCCTTTTCCTGTGGGTCATTCCAGGACAAAACTTTATCCTTTTTTAATAGTTATAGCATTGTTTGAATCGTGTTTGCTAGGTTAGGTAAAAATCTGCTTAAATACTGAATTATACCATTAGTTCTTTCAAGTTTGGTTATTGAAATAGGGGCAGGTAACTCACATATTCCTTTAACCCTTTAATAACTAGGTTTTATCCCCTTGTTTCATGATATATCCGATGTATTTGCTTTCATTTATTTGAAATTTGCATTTAATTTAATGCCTGGTTGATTTGTCCATTTTACTGCTCTTAAGTGTCTTTCATCACATTCATCCATCATTTTGCCATAAATTAAAATAAAGTATATAATTACTTTTATACCTTCCAAATCTGCTAGTAATTCAGACATGTGACACTAAAAATTTTGGGCGCACATGAAATACCAGAGAGTAGATATTTAGAACAATATTGCCCAAATGATTTTGTTAACAACAGGCTTTCTTCATCTGATGGAATCCACAACCTACTCCCATTTTTTAAAAACCTTTGAACCAACTAATTTATATATGTTATCCAAGTTGGTAAGCATATAAAGTTCCCTGCTTAATTTAATTTTTCGAGCTCTACACACAACTCTATGTCCCTGTTTTGCTTTTTTTACTGAAATAATAGAAGTGCACCAATCTGTAGGCTGTTTAACCTTTTCTATTATATCTTCTTTTTCTGAGCATTGAAACTCTTTTTTCATTTTAGACAGAATCACAAAAGATATCCTCCTGGCAATTGATCTTGTAGGGGACCGGCAAGTTAATGTGAGGATAAAATCTCTGGACTAAGACTTCCTGCTGGCCAGTCCCACTACATAGTAATGTTGGACTATGATGGAGTCCAAAGAAAGCAAAATAAAATGAACAAGACAGATATATATGTACAAAACAAATATATATTAATGACAAACAGATTGATACAAGAATTACAAATACATCATTTAAAACATGAATAAAACGTTAGTGTCTGTATGGAAAGTTATTGTGTGGTGTGTTGAATTGAAATTTCCGTACGGGTGAATTTTGTTTTCAGCGTGTTCCCTGAACATGGGAAACGCTGGTTGTGTATTAGAGTTCACATATTGGATATGTTAGAGAAAGTTTTTCAGTACCTCGCACCACGTGCGAGTTTGCCGGCCCCAGGAGAGGCCGTTTTGGCCGCACGTGTGCGAAGCCGTGGGAAGAGCTGTGGAAAGAGAAAGAGGTGAAAGGTCAGCCCGTATTTATACTCCCGGGAGAGAGAGCCCCCTGTTGAAAGAGTTACGAAACGAAGAGGAGATAACCCGATAATCTACAATATAGCACAACTCTGTTTTTTCGAGTAATTTTCATGGGGTTGCTCTTCATATATAATGTATTACTCTTTCCATTTTTTTATGTTTATTCTATAACACTAATCAGTTCCATATAATACACTGTATCTTTAGGTCAAGAGTTCCCGACCTTTTTACACCACTGCCTACTTTAACATGGGAAGAAATTTACACTGCTCACCTGTATAATAAATATTCAAGAGCATACCAAAATTGTTTGGTAAAAGTTTATTACTGGTTCATAAACTGACTTTATAATGTAATAAAAAATACCAAAGAGAGGTAATAAATAAAACTGATTTATGTGGTAGTGGCAGCTGCTGGTACTACTGCTACTACTATATTAAAGAATAAATGAAAGCAAACTTGACCATTGAAAACTATATAGAAAATACCAAAATATTCTTTGTTTGTGGAGATATTTATATCTTATCTTGGAATGTGACCCAGTTATTCCCAATTAGCCTCCTTTTTTTTTTCATGATAGTTTCTTTGTATATCTCCTTTGAATATTTTTGGTGGGTAGCATATGTTGAAATACCTTTTTAATACTCAAAATCTTACATCACCCACCAAAATTTCCAGTCACCCACCATTTTCTGTTCAGTTACCCATTGATCACCTAACAGTTGAAATTGCCCACTAGTGGGGAATACTGTTCAAGTTGGGAAACCCTGCTGGATAAAAGATTTTCTGAATTCTGGTTATCTATTACATGAATGTCTATTGTAAATGGTCTGTCTTTGTATTTTGTTTTTATTGTAAATATTCCATTACAGTTCAGAATGTCACCTTGGGCTTTTGTAGTTTTCTCTGGCTGGCTTTGAAATTGGCTTTTTCTTTAAATTTTTAAACTGTTTTGTAACTTATAATATCTATGTCAGTTCCTGTGTCAATTTTAAAGTAATTGGTGTCTTACATGTTTTAATTTTATGCAACAAAGGTCCATTTTCTTTTACATATTCTCTTCAAATACTGCTCCTAAGAAATGTACATCTGTCATATGTGTTTTAATTTCGCCTGTTTATTTTATTTTTTATTGGAACATTTTACAATGTTTCATTTTGGTTCATTTTACAACATTTTCTGCAGATTTCATTTTGGTTCATTTTACAATGTTTTCTGCAGATTTCATCTTTGGCAGGGTAATTTTTGAATTATGGTATTTACCACCTGCATTTCATGAAATTACCAGATACTTCTGTGAAATATCTTCATATTAATGGCTTTGAATTTTGGTTTTTATTACTGATATCATTCACTAACTTGATTTGAATTTAATCTATCTGTTCTTTGTTCAAAGCCATGTGCTGTCTCTAAGTCTCTTTCTAAGCTAAGGTCTGGCATTAGTTGTCATTACTCTGAGAGATCTTTATTTCTCACTCTATCTACTAAGAAGTCCTTTATTTTGTTGTTTTGTCTTGTTTTGTGGTTTTGGATAATATTTCTTTTAGGTAAAATGTATAGGAGTAGATAGGTTCATTTATCATCTGGTTCACACTCCGCATCAGTCTTTTGAACAGGAGTAGAGGTTTATCATTTGTTCCCTGTTTAGGATTGGGTTCATTATCTTTTCATTCTCTTTCACTCCCTTGCATCTTAGTGGCATTATTGCCTTGCTTGGGGTGAACTGATTAAAAAAAGAAGTCATATATATTAAGGATTAAGTCAATAATTTTCTGATTTCATCTTTTTTTTAACAAAAAAGACCTGAATATTTTTCTGTGTCCAATACCCATACAATACAAGGTGAAATGTGTAAGTTGTCGCCATTTTGTATTTTTAATTTTGTACATGTGTGTTGTTTATTTTTGATTTTGTTGACTTCACAGTATAGTACAGTCAGTTGGGAACTGTCTGTGAGGAAAGGAGCCAATGTGTAAGTTGTCGCCATTTTATATTTTTAATTTTGTACATGTGTGTTGTTTATTTTTTATTTTGTTGACTTCACAGTATAGTACAGTCAGTTGGGAACTGTCTGTGAGGAAAGGAGCCAATGTGTAAGTTGTCGCCATTTTATATTTTTAATTTTGTACATGTGTGTTGTTTATTTTTGATTTTGTTGACTTCACAGTATAGTACAGTCAGTTGGGAACTGTCTGTGAGGAAAGGAGCCCCATGATGCAATTCACTCCACCAGAAATTTGGAAACAGCATGCTGTACTGCTTGGCATTTGCACCGGAAGCTCCAATACAAACATTTTAGAGTGATAGTCAAGGCATTCAGGAAGAGTTGGATGAGTCTAATGGTGATTATGAAGATACAAAAACTAGGAAAACTCACTTTGATTCTTCTGATAAGAAAAGTCCTGAATTTGTTAATGAGGGTCTCAGACTCAACATGGAAGTCTACATCAAGCAGCTAAAGGAGGTAGTGCTGCCCTTGTTCAATATGTCTGGACTCTGCATCATGCCCCACAAGCAGGAGAACCCAGTCATGGCTGTCAGACAATTTCTATAAACACATCACTCTTTACATCTGGCCACCTAACTCCCCAGATTGCATTATTAGGTGTGGGACACTGTTGAGTGAGAGACCAAAAATCAACTGAAGGCAAGAATTATGGCAGCATTCACCAACTTAAACAAGGAGACCATCCAGAAGAGTTACAGGAGATTCTGAAGTCATCTGGAGGTCATGGTTGAAGCCAATGGTGATTTTATTGGATAAATTTACTCTTTAGTATTTCAAGATTTTTTTATGCAATTTTGGTAAATATATCTGTTAAAATGAGATATCAGTGTTATTTTCATTTTTGCATAATTTTGATGACAATTTAGCCATCACACCCTCTATTACATGTGGTATTAAGCTGTGTTTCACTCATTTCCTCAGTCAATTTTGATGTTACATGAAACCTCTGAAATTTTGACCATCCCCTTGATTTAGTGAACTCAAACATCTCTGGTGGTTATATTCTGAATATTTTCTAAATGGTAGTGAAATATTAAAAAAAAATGTTTTTTTCTATCTTGAAAAAAAGATTTAATCCATTGTCTTCTTTTTTCAATTCATATTTCACTCCTGTCACCATGTTCTATTTTGAGGATCCTATTACTTAAAGTTATCCAGTTCAGTGAGTTTAATAAGGGCCCGTGCCCCAAGACTGGAATATGACCTTTGGGAACTGTAGACTAATGAAATTATGGGGCCCCACTCAGATAGACCCACCCACTAATTTACTTGCACACATCTTGAACATATTTTACTTGTAATATATTTTAATAACTTGAAGTAAACTTGTCTATATTTCTGAGATGAGGTATTATGTACAGTATTTACATTAGTCAGACTATTGTCCTCATCTTTGTCGCCATATTTGTCACAACGTTTCTCAGTGGAGAACTTTCAGAGGGTAAATTAGCAGGAGATAACTGATAACTGACATCCATCAAACATGGCTTGTGGAACTAGAACAGTCTACCCCAGTGATCGAAATAAAGGGTTCAGTTCGAAATTCCAACCACCTGAAGAAGGCCGGAGCGTACAACGGCCGAAACGTTGTGACCAATATGGCGACAAAGATGAGGACAATAGTCCGACTAATGTAAATATTGAAGTAAACTTATTGCGAATTCTTTAAATAAACTAGAATAGCTATCTTTCATTAGTCAATAAAAATATTCTTTAAGAAATAACACTATTTTACTATTTACTGCAAACCAAATTTGCACATATTTCAACACAACTATAGTAAAAAAAAAAACAGATTTTTTTATAACCAGCATTATAACAATAAAACAATCAAAATAAATATGAGTTTGTCATATTCATATTATTTCATTTTATAAACTATTTAGTAGTTATAACATCTGGAAAGTTAAAATCATTGCTTTATAAGAGCTTGAAGGGTTCTAGGCTGCAGCCTATACTAGCCTAAAGGCACTGACCAATCCTCATTTTGAATTAGGCAGTAGTAACAAGAAATACATGTGTACAGTTCAATAACAGCAAAAAAGTAGCAAAACAAAAAGAGGCATAACGGTGGCCCCACAGGTGCTTCATCGTTATCATTACTACTATTATTAATAACTATCATTTATTTCCACAAGAATCTTCATTATTAATTTCTTTATTCCTTGTTAAAAAAAGTTGGTATTATAGATGAAAAACTTAAGTTAACATTTGAACTAACTTGTCAGCTCTTTGTAAACAGTTAGTGGAATGTTTTCATATTCTAAGAGCTTGTAATAAATTTGTTTTTGGTCATGCAAAGGGTCATTTGCTCGTTCTTTTTCTTGCTTGATGTCATTTGAAACATAACATTCTCTTTCCCCTGAAGAAGATTAGCAGTAAATACTTTCATTCAGCCGTCAAAAAAATTCAGCAACAATCAGCAGCAGCTTATTGCAACCAAATTCTTTTAATCTAGAATTTCTGATTCTTTAAGTCATTTTAAAATTTCTAAATTTCCTTTATTTTACTTAGTTTTACAACTTTATAAAAGTTTCAACAATTAAATGATAAATAATGCTGCTAATAAAAATTATCTAATTATCAAAGTTTTTAATTTCATGATATTTTCAAAGACTGTTGATATGATATGACTGAATTATTATAATGATTGACAAGTACTGTGTTTTTTTTCTTTTGACATGTTCTTAATCATTAAAATTAAAATGGTCTTAATAGGTCACCAGTATAACCGAAATATACTGAACAACTCTCAACACCAGTCAAGTATGATTTACAAGAAGAATGAGAACCAGAACACAAGGTTGAATCTTAATATCTACATTGTTAGTACAGGCTTCAATGATTTGGCAATGTTTAAACTTCATGATCATAAAAGAATAGTGTGTTAAAAGAACAGTTATTTCCTTGACACCACTATTATTGTATACACTTTTGACTCTCTCAGTAATTTTTATTGTTTTAAAAAGCAATGATTAGAATGTTAATAAAGCCCTTATATATGAAAGTGAATTAATATCTTTTCTTTATTCTTGAGAATTGACAATAAAGTTATTAAACACTATTTATTTATTGGATTGCTTATTTATAAAAATAATTTTATATTTACAAGAGTGTATTAAAATATGTGGTGAGAGCAAATAAGAGAAATACCCAGAAAATGCATTTTTTTAATTTATAATTACAATTACTTGTTATGTGTTTATTAACATTTTCTTGTTCAAGGATGAAAAAAAAATTCTTTTCTTCATAATTCTTAATTTTTTTTTTTTTTTTTTTAAGCTTATCACCCCAAGCAAGGCTGGAAGCCACTAGCACACAAGGGGTTACAGAAGGTTCGGAGGAAGAGCAGATAGGAGTGGTAAAGGAGAGGATGTGGAGAAAGATAGTGGATCGATCAAGGCAAGGGGGTTACAGAAGATTTGGAGCGAGAGCAGATAGGAATGAAAGGTGAAATGATGTGGAGAATGGAAGTGGATAGATCAAGGCAACTGGAGATGTCGATTGACATTACACTTAAATAGTTGGAGATTATATTTGTCAGGGAAACAGGAATAAGGAAGGGAGTTCCACAGGCAAGATGTGCGAGACAAAGCTATTGGAGTAGAAGAGACGTCTACATCTAACAGTTTCAACGGTGAAGGGGTGGGAACGGGATGCCAGCCTCGTAGGACGTTTAAATTCATGAATAAAAAAAATTCTTTTCATATTTCTTTCTTTATGAAATTGTAAATAATAAATATTTCATTATATTTGGTTCACATATTTTTATAATCTTGTAAATATAAAATTATTCTTGTAAATAAGCAAGAATATAAAGTGTTTAACATCTTTGTTGTCAAGAATAAGGAAAATATGTAAATCCACTTTTATGTGTTTGGGTTTTATGGCTTCAAATTCAATGTTGCACTTTTAGATTCGCTACCCACAATAGCTAGAGAGCTTACTATTTAACCTATAGTTGGGAGTAGAAGAGACACATTAATGATTTTCTCAAGGATATTAGTATGAAGTAAACACAAATTGTCTTGGGCTGGCATTTGAACTCTGATCACTGGTTCCATTTTCTATGTTGTTAACCATTAGGGCATCTTCACCTCTACAATCATATATGCATACATGATGACTGTAACTCAGTTTTGAGTAATACTATTTATTAACTGATTTATCTTCATGTATGGATAGTGCAGATATGACTTTTTAGTCCTGCTAGGAACTTTTATTCTCTTGAGCAGATGTGGCAACATTGGGCACCTCTTGCAGTAGGTGTTACAGTAATATTTTGGTGAATTTTCATTTGATGTTTTAGCCCACTGTGGCACATTCTCTCCACACTCACTATAAGTAGAATTAATGTGTAGTGAATGACTTCTCAGCAATGTTTAACTTTCATGTCCACAAAAAAACGCTATCAAAAGAAACTTAACTCCCTTGTATTAACTCCCTGCTATTACTGTAAACTGCCTTCACTCCCTTGGCAACAATGTTTATTTATATTATAAGATTATAAAAATATGTGAACAAAGTACAATGTGATATTTATAAAGATTTATTATTTACCATTTATAAAAAAATAATTTTGAAAATAAATCTTTTTATTAAAAAATTGATAAAAAATTACAAAATGATCAAAATATGTAAACCAACTACATGCAATACTATTTCATAAATAACTATGAAAACTATTTTAGTGAATTTATGTGGCAAGTGCAAAATGAAAGAAATGATTGAAAATTTTCTTCCTAAAATGGCAAATAATAAGTATTTCATTATAGTTGTTTCATATATTTTATAATCTTGTAAATAAGCAATCTAATATATAAATAGTGTTTAATATCTTTGTTGTCAATTTTCCAGAATAAGAAAATGCATAAATCCACTTTCATATGTTTGGGTTTTATTAAAATTCTAATCATCACTTTTAAAACAATAAACATTGCTGAGGAAGTGAAGGGAGTTGGCACTAATAGCAGTGTCAAGAGAATAACCATCTTTTTGATAAACCATTTTTTTGCAGTCATGAAGGTTAAACATTGCCATTGATTTCTCTTTGTATGTAGCTTTCATTATTTTTAAGGCTGGTTTTACTTACATCAAACTCTGTGCCAACATTGTCAAGGAGATTATCATCAAGACCCTTATGAAAATCTCTCTTGGATTTTTCATGTTCAACATGAAACTTGTTCAAAAACTCTCTTGCCATTGTGTACTGCTTTCCTCTAATGTACAGGGTGTACCTAAAGTCTGAACATATAGGAAATCTCATTATCTATATATTTTCTACCTCCATGGTTTTGTCAAAAATAAAATGGATAGACTTCTTTTTCTGGGGTATGTTAAAAGATAAGGTATACTCAATGAAAATTACAGATGCAACACACTTGGTTGAACGCATAAAGAGTGAATGTGCTAAAATTGAGAGCAATATGGAGTTATTACACCTTTATTATAAACATGATGTCAGAAAAGGATTTGCTGTGTTATCTGTAGAATACTTAATTCAATACTCTGCTTCTTTTTGTCATATTGGTCTAAATTAGAACTTTGTTTCTTGCTTCTTTATTACTCATTAACTCACTCACTAGCAGATAATGGAGAAATTGCCTGCATCCAAA
This sequence comes from Acanthosepion esculentum, assembly GCA_964036315.1. Classification (NCBI taxonomy): domain Eukaryota; kingdom Metazoa; phylum Mollusca; class Cephalopoda; order Sepiida; family Sepiidae; genus Acanthosepion; species Acanthosepion esculentum. The sequence goes on from OZ038520.1 coordinate 40,945,258, forward strand.
CCACTTGAATTTAACCATGAAAACTTGTCTGAAACCTGAAGGAGATGGAAAGAGAAACTAATAACATTTTTACAGGCAACTGAATCTGATACTGAACCCGGAAAAGTCCAAACTTCCATTTTACTAACATATAAAGAAGCAAAAAGAAGAGAGATTTTTCTGCATTCAGGTTTGAAAATAATGGCAATAAAGTGAATAAAAATGCCTTAAAACCAACTACACATGTCTGAGTCATTATAACCTATCCACACTCATAATCAATTTATTTATTATATAACATATAGGGTTTAATGCTGAGTAATGTGAGAAAGGAAGACATTTTAAATATGTAAAAACAGATGAAACATCCCTACACACAAGCCACTAATCTGTCACTGGGTGGCATGCCAGTAGCATTTACAGCAATGTTACTACTGGCAGACTGCTAGAGGCCCACCGGTTGCATACTGGTGGCTGCCACCAGAGAACCACTTGTGTTGCCATCAGCCACATGCCAACGGTCCACTAGCAGCTTGCATGTAGAGATGAAATAAACATTTTATTTTAAATTTCAAAAACTAAATTTTTATTTCACTCTTTGATTGGATGCCCTCCTGATATGGATGTTCAGGGTGGTCATACCATTTGCCTCCCTTTCTACACGCTACCAGATCCTTTACTAGTAGAGGTTAAGTTTAGAATATATGCATATGTGTGCATTTAGAAAGAGATGTTTATACATGTGTGTGTGTGTGTGTGTGTGTGTGTGTGTGTGTGTGTGTGTGTGTGTGTGTGCGCACGAGCATGAACACCTACGTAAATTTATGAAGGCCTTTTATTGTTGACAATGAAGATATATTTACTTATCAGAAATCAGGTCATCTGTAGAATGTTTCTGATATTGAGCTGGTTCATGTTCTTTTGAAGCCACAAATTGGTAGATAAGCAGATTTTCAGTGTCTTATATTTATATTGATAATTTAATTTCTTCACACATTTTAAGAAAATGAAATTGGTTTGGGAATTATTAAAAAAATTAAGTATAAAAAATATTTCTAAAGAACATATTTTTAGTGTGCACCATTTGGTAAATTTGCTTTTCAATCCCCAAGCTAAATATCTATTAATATTTTTCGAAATCGTCATATTTCCATATAAATGTACATGCTGAACTCGAATTAACAATTACAATTTTGATAAAACCTACTGTTTTGGAGTTATCGACCAGAAAAAAAAACGGATTTAATCGCAGTCATTACCAGCTTTGTTTAATTAGATTCACTGAAAATCACTTACATTCATTTCCGTAGTACTATCATAACTTTTTGGCCTATTTACTGCTTTCACTGCTCTTATGGTGATGGGGGGGTAGAGTTCTCGTTGTTAATTGTTGCTTGTATCAGAAGGTAGATAAATAGTAGCAGTCCTTCGGGACAGCCGCTAGTTTGGCCTAAAGGTTCAACAAGCGATCAAATTGAGGTCACCATAACATAAACAAAATAACATACGAAAGAGAAGGGTATATCAAAAACACTTTGTATTTAAATGCAACATCAATGAATAGTACAATGTTTCTTGATTTACACGCACAAAGTCCGTTACAAAATGTTCATTCATAGAAGAGAAATCCGATTATTAAAAGAATATAAGTGTCTTTTGTTAATACTTAAGTTCATGACGCGCTGGTCACAGGAGATGAAAGGTGAGGTCAATGGGTTGGTAGGAGTCCTTTGATATCTCCGTTGGTGAAGGAAGGCTGAAGGCATCGGGTTTGACGGGTGAGAAAAGCGTAGCGACATTCACTGACGGTACTTCAAAGCTTTTCTGTCTTAGAAGTGAATTTATCGCTCTATTTATGTGTGCCCTTCGGATCAGAGTCAGTCTGCTGAAACAAACTGTTGGGTATGGCGCGGAGCTGTTTAATTGGTGGAAAATTGTTTATCATTCTTTTTATTTCTTTTTAGTTTTCCACCGGAAATTCTGCGTGGAGCCGGGTGCGCAGAGACCAGTATTGGTAATTTGCTGTCTAAACCTCTGAGGGTTAATATCCGGTCCTTCGCTTGCTCCGTGCCACCACACTCTTACTCATCAAAATTATTGCGCACTATCATGAAGCAATGACAACTGGGCGATATTTTTGATAAGTGTATTTTTTTTATAACAGAAAACTTTAAACAAAACAAATTAAATAATACAATGATACCTTTTTTCTGTGTAGAATAGCAATGACAAATTAAAAAAAAAAACAATAATTAATATGCAAACTTTATAAAGAATAAGGTAATTTACAAAATAAAATTACAATGTAAGAAAATGTTAGAAAGGAAATTCTAACAAGAACAAATTTAGGGTTAGGGTTTTCTTTTTGTTGTTTACATATATATATATATATATATATATATATATATATATATATATATATATATATATAAAGAACAAAAAGGTTTTCTTTTTGTTCTTTATATATATATATATATATATATATAAAGAACAAAAAGAAAACCCTAATCCTAACCCTATATATATATAAAGAACAAAAAGAAAACCCTAACCCTAAATATATATACATATATATATATGGATAACAAAAAAAAAACGCTAACCCTAAATGTATATATATATATATATATATATATATATAGAGAGAGAGAGAGAGAGAGAGAGAGAGAGAACAAAAATAAAAGCCTAACCCTAAATGTATATATATATAACCTTGTCATTGCTTTATGATAGTGCGCAGTAATTTTGATGAGTAAGAGCAGTGGAAGCAGAAAATAGGCCAAAAAGTTATGATTGCACTACGGAAATGAATGTAAGTGAACTGCAGTGAATCTAATTAAACAAAGCCAGTAATGGTGGACGAATGACCACGATTAAATCTGCTTTTTCGTGGTTGATAACTCCAAAATGGTATATTTTATCATAATTGTAATTGTTAATTTGAGTTCAGCATTTATACAGAAATATGATGATTTTGAAAAATATTAATAGATATTTAACTTGGGGATTGAAAATCAAATTTACCCAACATTTGACAGAGGGAAAAAATACAATATAGGTCACATGATTTAGGTTATATGTTAAATATATTTAATTCTGTTTAAGGAAAATATATTGATTTTAGTTAATAAATGATTAGATTTCTTTTCTCTTATTTCTTAATCAATATATATTTCTTTAGTAAAAAAAAGCCATAAGAAAAAAAATGTATACTAATTTAGGATAAGAAAAGTCATAACCCCTGCTTCCTGATTAAATCAAGAAAATAAGTAATATTCTTATTTATTTAATTTATAATGACAAAATAATACTTGAATCAATTTTTATTCATGTTTTCATCAACATTTATCTATTATTCAGTTTATATATTATTAATTTTATTACTATAAATTAAAATATTGCTTTTTTCCAAGAATTTTTCCAGTAATTTTTTAAATCTTTTTAAAAAATTTTTTAAAGACGATATAAAACTAGATAATGATATTATTAAATTTTTAATAAAACCTTTTAGATAAATAATATGCTCTTGATGAACATGCTTTAACTTAAATTTTCACTTAAAAAAGTAAAGGATAATTATTAATTCATGAATATGTCAGTGGTATAATAGTCAACATTGCAGAAAATGGAACTGACCGACCATATTCAAATTCTGGCTGATACAGTTATATTCAATTATCACTAAAGCATTTGAAAAAGACATAAATTTATTTCTTCTCTCATCTTAATGAATAATGGATTTAATGGATTTCTTTCTTATCTTAATGGATAAAACAGTAGGATAGACTGGGCCCTTTGTCTTTCTTAAGAACAAACATGGTAATATACAGTTTACAATTATTAAAATAAAAGGAAACTGTAGAGAGCTATATTATTATATCATGAAGAGACATCATTTTTTAGGAACATCATTTTACTGTAGAAATGGCTAGATGCAATTGTAAGTTTTATGCTAACAGTCTCTTTTTTCGCACTTCTCACTTGTGTAATTCTCTTCTGGCTTCTTGCTTTCCACTCAAGTTTTATCTTTGAAAATGTAAAGTCAATATTAAATGTTATCTTCTGTCTCCTTAATTTCTTTTCTTTTATTGTACACCTCCTTTTATTGTCTTGTTTTTCTTTTTTCTCATATTCTTTCACACTCAGTCACCCCACTCCATCTTAGTGGCTTTGTTGTCTTGCTTGGGGTGAAATTAGAAAAAAAAAAAAAAAACTAATTAAACAATTAGCTGTAATTGTTTCTAATTTGATTGATTTTTGATTTAAAAAGATGATAACTTTTATAAATGAGATACTTACTGATAGATTTGCTTAGTCTTTCTATACTATGATATAGTGATAACAAAGATGATGTGAAGCCAGGAATGCTGTAAATCAGGAAAGCTGATTTGCATTTTTTAAGTTTCCAAAATCTCTTTTAAAACTATTTGCATTTTGCAACTGATATTTTCACACAGCTTGTTGCATGGTCCAATGTTGGTATTTGATTACCATCAGCAGTGTAACCTTAAGTGAAGGAGTCTGATGTTGGATAAACTGGAAATGCCTAAGGATTCTAGGGCAACATCACTGTGGTCATCTTACAGATGTATTTCTAAACTTCTCATGGTAAATTTTCTGATAAACTTTCCACTTTGGTACCTTGATTTTATAAATTTAATCACAGTACTATAGGTCTCATCATTTTACAGTTGAAATTGCTAGATTTTTTTTAATCATTTCACCTCAAGCAAGGTGATGAAGCCTCTACAAGGGATTACTGAGTGTGAAAGAATATGAGAAAAAACAAAACATTATTAAGGAGAGAAGCCAATAAAAGAACAAGATTCAAGGAGATGGAAGATGATAGACATTACATTTAAATTTTTGGAGATTAAAGTTGACTAGAAAGTAAGAAGCTGAAAGAAAAGTCCACAAGTCAGAAATGCAAGAGAAGAAACTGTTAGCATAGAACTGATGGTTACAATTAGCCATTTCAACTATAAAATGATGAGACCTAGCTGCCAATCTAGTACTGCACTTAAATTTATGAAGTTGAGGTACCAAATAAGAAATCTCATCAAAACAATTACCATGAAAATATTTGTAGAAAAGAGACAGGGAAGCTGTTCTATACTAACAGTTTTTTCACATGCACCATTACTGATAGAATATTATTATATATATAATATTTATATAATAAATGCGAATGTCAATGTGCCACTGTGTCACACTTTTTCAACTTTATTCCTAGAGGCTGTAGCCCAACATATCATACCATTTTGGAATCAGACTGACTCCATGAGCAAATTAAAAACATTCCAGGCTGGATCCAGACCTGCAATACTGAAATTTTAGATACCCAAGTTTTCATTATTGTTGTTGTTTTCACCAATTTTTTTACATGATTTTTTGCAAGAAATCTTTTGCTCAGTAACAATTCATATAACTTGGAAATAATTTTGTGGATAATCAAAATTAATTGCAAAATCCAGTAAAAGTCACCCGTAAAATAAAAATAATTGTTTTTATGAAAAGTAAGAACCTATGTACATCAAACTGAAGCTCTGGAATATTTTTGTGTGACATCATTGAAATAAAATATCACATAATCTGCTCCAAGAGAGTCATTACTTTTGTGGTGATAGAGAAATAAGTAAATAAATAAATAAAAATATATAATAACAAGAAAACCAAAATTTCACCATCTCTTAAAAATAGACAGATAATAAAAATCACCAGGCAAACAAAATCATAGTTCAACCAAGCTATCAGAAAGCTTTCACAACTATATGTAAGAAAAGAAATAAACAAATAATAACAAGGAGACTGAAATTGCTCCATTTATAAAAATAGATAGTGTGACCAATCAATCAGAAAATTTTCACAACCAGGATATAAGCAAATGAGAAGTGAGCAGACTTTTTAAAGTGGATTTATAGTTGTGCATATAAACAGATGGAAAATCAACCAAAATCAGAGTTAATAAATTAATTTTGTCTATTCTTCAATGCTGCAATCATCATAACATACCCAGAGGCAAAAGATGGTATCTGCACAACTAGCTGGCAACTTTACATGACTAAACCATTCCTTGTGTTTATCTTTTTGGGACAAAAAAAGACATGTTCATATATCTTACCAGCCACAACTGGACATGCAAGTCATACTTGGAATATGAAATTTCTCATCGAATATCTTTCCAGCCACATCTGGTCTAAGAGATTTTTCATTCATGCAAAAAAAGACATGTTCATATATCTTACCAGCCACAACTGGACATGCAAGTTATACTTGGAATATGAAATTTCTCATGAGGTTATTATTATTGCCAGCCATTCTAGGAAAATACATTTTTCATGTCATGAAATATCTTGCCAGCCACACATGGTTTCAGGATTGTGTGCTCCAGCCTTCTTTAGGTATTTGTCAATCTGGATGGTCTTCAAGGGATCTTGAACTGGAATCCGAATGATGTGTTCCCTGATCTACAAATACCATTGTGTATACAGTTTGCTGTTGCTGTCTCTGTGGCATCCTGTGAGTGCTCTTTCAACAAACTAAAATTAATAAAAAAACTATTTCCAAAACACAATGGGTCAGGAAACCTAAGCAATTTGTCTTTATTAAGCATCAAAAATGAAGAATTTGGAGATATAAATGTGGATGGTGTTATTGACAAATTTTTGACCACCAAGCCTGGTTGTATGCTGCAGCTTTACGAATTCAAATAGATGAAATGAATTGCTTTAGTCCTGACATCTTTTAATTCAGGTTTTGTCAATGCACAGTGCTTATTGGTAATAGCGAATCAAAAAAATGTATTTGAATTATATTTAAATATTTTTCAGCGCATTTGTATTTGTGTGAAAAAGCACTTAGATTTTAAATTTTGCCTAATTTCAGAAGTATTTGTTTCTAAGTTTTTGGAATTTGGAATAAAATTACTTGTATTTATATTTGTATTTCCAATTATATTGCATCAATAATCACAAGAAGTATTTGTTTTTGAATTTCTAAAAAAATTAGTATTTGATCCATCCCATATTGTTGGCCACTGGTTGTGGTAGAGGATGCAGACTCATGCTCTTGCACCCCCACCCACCGCGCAAGACCTCAGCATGCCATTGAACAAGACCTTTTAATTAATCTACTGGGGAAGATTGTCTTCATTCCACTGACCATGTCAATGATTATTTCATCTTGTTCCTATGTAGTACTGCTCATTGACTACTCTATTTCTGTTGTTAAGTTATTATCTGTCCTATTTGCACTGCCTGGCCCAGGGATTGAACTCACAATTACCATGTCACTAAATTGATATATCATCAATTTAGGAAAAAATGTCACAGGTGGAAAAATAGGAAAAAAAATTCCATCTGATAGTAGTTGATCTTATAATCTGTTTTTTATATATGTATCCTTGGAAGAAAATTTTCTCTATCCTTTATTATTTATGACTTCCATGATGGGGTCGTGGTAGAGAGCCAATGGTGTGTACTTGATGCTTCCCAGATAACTGAACCAGAAGTAAATAAACAGACAACAACTGTCCTCTGATTAGAAATTTAACTTTAAATAGCTTAAAATTAAACAGCTACTGGTCTTTTTTTCACTTGTGCTATTTTTTGCCTATTTTTTCACTTATGCCATTACTACCTCTGCCATTATTACCATCCACCATCAACCAGGACAACACTTTAATCCATTGCCTATTTTTTTTATAGAAGTATCATGAATCTAGTACAGTGTAACACAGATATAAGAGAGTTGTCAGGGCCGGAGAAGAAGTCTCTTATATCCGGGTTTCTCTTATATCCGGGTTTGGTCTATTTTGTTTTATTAACACAGGCTCTAATTTTGGACCAGATAAAACCTCTCTTATATCCGGGTTTCTCTTATATCCGGGTTACACTGAGTAAATACATTATTTGGTGTCACTAATAAGTAAATATTGAGATAAGTGTCATTTAGCTTATAATTAAATTAATATTTTAATAACACAATTTGTTAAAATAATATTTTATTACTATAAATTAAATGACTTATTTTATCTAGAGGTATTAAATAAAAATATTACATACTTATTTGAAATATTAACTATTTTAAAAGAATGTTTTACTTTTTTTATTTTTATTTTACTTTTTCCTACCCATTAGACAAAGCTACAAATTTATTTCCTGTGACTTTTCCTACTTTAGTAAAAAGTATCTTCTAATTTTTGTTCAAAAGATCTTTACATAGCTGCTAATATTTACTAACAATATAAGATTTCTGAATTTTTAAAGTTATAATTGGTTAATCATTAAGTAATACTGACTTAATTACATATAAAAAATTAGAACACATAACAATATAAAATAGGCCAGTGTGACCTAATTATAATTTTGTTAAGTTGAATCTTGTTACTACTGTTTAACATGAAAACTTTTTGGGAATAAGTAATTCTAAAATTTGTATTTCAAAATAATTAGCTAAAATTATTAATTTTATGATTAAGAAATCTTATTAATCTTGTAATTTGCAAAAATTAAAATAAATAGTAATCAAAAAAGAATTATTTTTTATTTCGTAATAGTAAAATTTCTGAAATATGCATTCAGTTGCTTAATGGAATAATGGAATAAAATAAAAAATATAAATGATGATGATAGCGAGTTTTAAAAAGTTTAAAAATCTCATTAATTTTGTAATAATTCCAAACTTATTGGAAAAATTACTATTTTATTTTTTTTTAAAAATGTTCCAGAGTTACGTCCCCTGGCGTTCAAATGACCTAAAAACAAAATAGCTAAAAGTGACGTCAAAACTAAGGCAACGTATTTTTATTAAAACAAATGTAGTTTAAAAATATTGGGTAAAAATTATTAATAGTTGTAGTTGGTTGGTGTTTTAATCTTTCAGTTGTTTGACTGAATTAAAAGTGTTTTTGACGCTATATATTAAAAAAATGTAATCAATTTTTTTGTTAGTTTATCTATTTTTGTACATGGATCTAATGTGCATCAGTAGGATTTTTTTTTTTTAAATAATATCAGTATTTTTTTTTTACCTTTGTAAAAGATGATATAAAATCTGTGCTAATAAATTTTCATACTTTAAATTATTTTTTATAGTCATAAAATTTACCAAATTCAAAATCAAACAAAATTCAGTATTACAATTTTTAAAGGCATTTAGTAGCATTTAAAAATATTAAATTAAATAAAATAACCAAGAACAAATAATTAAAAATATATCCAAGTATGCCTGACTAACAGGGGGCTATAGCCAATCTCTGTTACAGATGCATTTTCATGCACATATGTGTTTGTTCAACATCCACAGCCCACCTGTGGTTTATATTGCAACTATATGGACCTTAGTTACAGTTTCTGGGATAAAGCGCATTATCTGGCATGATCAACATTCAGAACAAGGCCAGTATGCTCAAACCCTCTGTCATGATGACTTGTGACTTTATGCTATCACAATCATGGATGACTCCCAAAAAGTTCTGTTTATCCAGTTTCCCACACAAGGATTGGATCAACATGTGGTATGATTTCAGGTACTTTCCAAATGTGCCACATGGTATGATCACTGAGGATACAAAATAAAATATAGATATTACTCAACATCTAAAATGTATTTTTAACATCTGTCAGTTTTATGCTTAATTAATAATAGAGGTTTTATATTTTTAATTTTTCATTATCAGCCAGTCAGCTAACATACCATATAACAAACGCAACTGGAATTCAAACTCAGCTCTCTGATTTCTTATTCCAAACCATTATCTATTACACCACCCACACATCCAATGACTAGCTATGCAGAAGATTTTCTGTTATGTATCTGTATTGTATCTAGAAATTTTTGACAAAATCCAAAGAAGAATCTGCAATGCTATCAGTCACTTTCTCATTCTTGTAATGTAGCTTCCCTGTGCTTTTTCTATATTTTCATGGTAATTGTTCTGATGAGCTTTCCTCTTTGGTACCTCAACTTTATGAATTTAAGTGCAGTACTAGATTGACAGCTAGATCTCATCATTCTACAGTTGAAATGGCTAGATGTAACTATAAGTTCTATGCTAACAGTTTTTTCTCTTGTACATTTTTTTGAACAGAATGTCACTGTTGGATTCTGGTTGAATGTGGTATCAATGAAACCAACTTATGATGGTGATGATGATGGAGGCCTGGAATGGATAGTGAAGATGTTGATGTGTTAGGAATCACTGTGTTTTGCATTGGGAGCCCAGCAGTGTTGAGGCTGGCCTGTCGGCTGCATTCTGTGTGTGATAAGTTAGGTGTGATTAGTGAAGCTTGGACAAGATCACAGTGGTGATGAGAAAAGTGATCATAGCAGTGACAGTTACAGTATACCTGCATGCTGACAGGTAGCCTTTTGGCATGCAGCTGTGTTGGTTATGGTGGTGGGAAAGTGATGGAAACCAAGATGCTAGGTCAGTACCGTTAAGATTGCAGCTTCTTCTTTGGATTTTATCAAGAATCTCTAGATACATAGAAGAAGCACCAGACCAAATATGACAGCAATATTCAATGCATGGATGACTGATATAAAGTTGTAAGATAGATTTTGGTGACAAAAATTACCTAGAACAACACACTGACCAATTTACAGTCTGAAGAAACTATTACCATAGATGAGACCTAGCTGTCATTCTAGTACTATGCTTATTTTATTTTAATTCATGAAATCAACATACCAAATAGGAAAGTTCATCAGAACAATTACCATGAAAATGTTTATAGAAAAAGAACAGGAAAGCTATGTTATTGTACTGGGAAAGTGACTGAATATATGATGGCAGGTCAGCATCAATAACATTGCAAATTTTATCAAGTTTTTTAACTACATAACAGAGGCACAAGACTAGATGAGGAGACAATATTCAATACATGGATGAATTAAAAATGTATAAGATAGATTACTACTTTTTTACCCATTGCATAATTTTGCCAGTCTTATTCCCAACCCTATCAAGATAGTAAAGGTCAATTGTAATGATACTCCCATTAATATACTCTCTTTCTCCATTCCTCTATTTAGCCAATTTCGATGACTTGCATAAAAAAATAATAAGAAATAATTCTAATACTCCCATGAATACACTCAATTCTCTCATGCTCTATTTTGTCAAGGCCACCAAAATTGTAAATGATAACTCTCATGATAGTTTCATTAATACTTTGTCTTTTCCTCTTCCTCTATTTTGCTAATTTACTAAACAAATTACTAAAATTTTACTGTAATTATACACTCATTAACATTATCTCTTTCTTCACCTACTCCAAAATAGTAAAATTTCATTATATAATACTCCATTAATATGTAGCGATTACTACTATGTTTGCCACGCCTACATTTTTCTCAACTGTGATTGGTCAAATAATAAATACTAACTATCACAGGACAATTTACTGATCGCATTCACCACACTGAATTTTTCCTACTGTTAATTCACAAACATGCTTTTGTTATAAAATCACCGATTGGGTAATTTTTCATCCAATCAGATATTTTTTGTGTGCTCTCGAAATTTCTCCCGCCATTGCCCTGGGAGCCTTTCCATGGTTATATAAACCAGAATTCGTTCCAAAAATAGACAGTAGAAGCAGAACTCAGTAGAACTCAGCAACTCACACGCGTCTACACAGACTATTCATTCTACTCACTGCACGCATGCACGCACACAGAAATATCATTCACCATCAGTTCTATGTAACAAGCCAAGTTGCAACAGCTCTGTTAGTTATATCTAATCCACAACTGATTTATTACATGTTCTTCTGAAAACATCATTCCATCTAATACAGAACTTTGAACATTCTTTCAGAAAACTTGTTTATTTACATTTAATCTTTCAGATAAAGGGAAACTACTTCTCCTTTCTTATTGTTTCACACACTACAAAAAATGTTTTGTATTTGTTGATTTTAATATATATTTTATTGTTGAAACAAAAATCGGTTTTCCATTGTTTTTCCTTGATACAAAAATGTATAATTGTTAAATGCTATTCAGCACACAGCCACATCAACGTTTTCAACACAACCAGCATTTACAAATATATCTTCTTTCTCTGCTGCACAATTTTCACTCTCTGGTTCTGACATCAATCAAAATATTAAAAGTTGACTGTAATGATACTCCCATTAACAGTGCTCATTCTAAAATTGACCTATTTTGCCAGTTCTAAATTTTCTAAGAACATGCAAATTGTAAAATTTAATTGTAAAAATACTCCTTATAATGATACTCCTATCAAATTTCCCTATCCTCCCTCTTATTCCTAAGCGCATCAAAATAATAAAATTTGATTTTAAATAGTCTGAATTTCTGGGATGATGAGCAGTGCCAGTGTGTCTTAACCTGAAATCCCCAACCCAGGTGTGCTTCATTTGGCTACATTGCTTCTTTTTCAGCACTGTTTTATGGTCATCTGCCATTTTTTAAATTATTTATAAACTGACATTACATTGTCAGTCATCAACTAATGATATATAACATGTATCTGCATAGCTGGTGTGATGCATACTACACAGGAACCCCTGATGAGGCTTGAGCACCAAAAGTATCATTTTTTTTTTTTTTTTTTTTTTACTTTTTGTACTTTTTACTGTTTTGGACTACATTATGGCTTCTTTTTCAGTACTGTCAATCATCAACTAATGATATAGATCATGTATCTGCATGGCTGTTGTGAGGCATACTACACAGGAACCCTTGATGAGGCTGGAGCCCCAAAAGTAGCATTTTTTAAATTTTTTTGCTTTTTGTACTTTTTACTTTTTTGGGCTACATTATGGCTTCTTTTTCAGCACTGTTTTATGGTCATCTGCCATTTTCTAAATTATTTTCAAAAAGACATTGCATTGTCAGTCATCAACTAATGATATAGATCATGTATCTGCATGGCTGTTGTGAGGCATACTACACAGGAATGCCTGAGGAGGCTGGAGCCCCAAAAGTAGCATTTTTTACTTTTTTTGGCATTTTGTACTGTTTACTTTTTTGGGCTACATTACGGCTTCTTTCTCAGCACTGTTTTATGGTCATCTGCCATTTTTTAAATTATTTATAAACTGACTTTACATTGTCAGTCAATGTATGGCTGGTGTGATGCATACTACACAGGACCCCCTGAGAAGGCTGGAGCCCTTAAAATTTACATTTTTTTTTTTGCTTTTTGTACTTTTTACTTTTTTGGGCTACATTATGGTCATCCGCCATTTTTTACATTATTTTTAAACTGACATTACATTGTCAGTCATCAACTATTGATATAGATCATGTATCTGCATGGCTGTTGTGAGGCATACTACACAGGCACATCTCAGTAGGCTGGAGCCCCAAAAGGGCTAGTTTTCAGTAGAATTTTTTTCTTTTTGTACTTTTTACTTTTTCTACCTTAGTTCTATTGTAAATCATCAAATATAATAATTGATTACTACCCCAAACCTCTCAGCCACATGGAGGCCCCATGACTACTGGGGAGGAAGAACAAAAGTGCTAATTTCAGTAGTTCTTATTTTTTTAAATTTTAATTTTTTCTTTTTAACTGTTCTTTTAAATCAATTAAGAGTGTGACATATCTCGGGAAATCATTTTTTATTTGAAGATCATCTACTAAGGAGGATCTCAAATTTTTTTTTACTAATAGTAAAACCAGAAAGTTCACAGAAAAACCAGTTGACCACAGCTAGTAATTAAAATAAAATTTCTAATCTGTATTTTTTTAATTTTTAGAAAGATAAAACCAATAAAGTGAACATTTAAATAATAAAAATGTTTAAAGTTTTCAACACATGAAAAATTTTCCTGCAAACTGAAATACTGTTTTTAAAAGAATTTGTAAGATAATCCCATTTGTGCTGTGTTGGGATCTTTGTAAAACATTTTTTTTCAGCAAAGATGAGTCAGTGATTAATTTTTATAAAAATGTAAAAATTTGCAACTTAAACATTTTTTGAAGTAAAATTTAGTCATGAAAATATTGGTGGTTATTACAAAAACAATAATACTTTCTCAGATTTAAAAAAATAAAAAACCTATTCATTATAAAAGCAAATAATGAATATGTACAGAAATTTTGATTTAAATTGGATAATTCCCTGATTTTTGGTAATTTAACAAAAAGTGCTGCCCTTCACCCCAATTTTCCTTTGAGGGTTTGTGGGAAAGTTTGAAATCAACATGCAATAGAGAGGAGGGCTCCATATCAAATTTTTAGGCAGTGTGGAGCGAGACCCTAGTGCTGGCCCTGATGATGAGTTATCATTATTTACACTATTTACATGCAAACTATTGTTTTCATTTTTGTTATTATAACATTCAAGTGTATATTGATCCTGGCAATCTACAAGGAATTCCAAACTGAACCCTTTATTTAATCTATGGGGGTTGACTTTTTTCATTCCACTGCCCATATCTAGGGATATCTAGTCTACAGACACCATTCTTCCAACTAGAGTCTGACATATACCAACATGAGGAAGGTTTGGCAATGGGTTCACCATTGTCACCAGAGATGGTGAACATATACATGGTATACTTTGAGAAAATGGCTTTAGGAACAATACCACTAAAGCCAAAAGTATGACTGAGATACATAGATGACACCTTCATATTCTGGCTTTACCAGGGTGCTGTACAAATACTGCTGGGCCATGTGAACTCAATACAACCTTCAATCCAGTTCTCAGTGAAAGAAAAAATGAATAATCAGATAACCTCCCTGGATGTATTAGTAACTTTCATGGAGAATGGATTCAAGTCATCTGTATATCACAAGCCAATCATCACCGGACAATACTTGAACTTCAATTCCCACCATCCATACAGTATTGTCCAATACCTACAACACCTGGCAAAAAATCATGTTTCAATCCAGACACATACCAACAGAAAATTATCAGCATCAAATGTACCCTTCAATAACAACTACCCTGCAAACATAACATCAGTGTCTGCAGGTGAAAACAAAGAGTTAAGGAGGAAGACCAGAAAATTGATATGGTCTGAATGCCTGATATCAAGAGCTTATCAGAAAAAATTCAGAAGATCTGTACTCCATACAACATCAGGATAATATTCAGAAGCAGCTCTACTCTGGGGAAATCCCTACCAAGTAAAGCCTAACATAACAAAAAATGGCCAATAACAGTTGTAGCAAAGAATATAAAGATGAAACAACTCCTTCCTAAAAGAAAGGCTAGAGGAACTTCAAAAAGCTGTAGTGAAGAGTGAGACAATGAAATCAGATATAAATGATCTTGTATGGAGGGAGAAGGGTAGTCATAAACCCCCGTGGAATGAAGTGAAAATACTGGACAAAGAAGAATACCAGAGAGTTAGCCTGAAAAAATCAGCACATATACTAATCAACAGAGAACTCCTATGTAGGCCTAAGATAGAAAACATGCTATGTGAGATGCTAACATAAAAGAAAGACAAATGGCAGCAAGTCTACAACAGCAGCATCAACAGCTGTGACAAAAGAGAAAAGTTTCAGTGAATACAGTTAAGCATGACAAGCAGCAGCAGATGAACACGTCAGCAGGTAGCTTAGGATTAAGGCTCCAAGTTTTTCACAGAGAATTGTCCCACAGATCAATAGTCTAGTGGATTAAACTATTGGTTCATGAATTTTTTGACATAGAAATTGTGAGTTCAATCCTTGGGCAGTGTGTACTTAGACTCTGTGAAAACAGAGTGGACAGTAACTGAGCAGTACTGAAAATATCTGGATGCGACATCCCTAGACATGGGCAATGGGCCAAGAACAGTCTATCCTTATTCAGAATTCTTTGTAGGTTACCTGAATTGATATGCACTTGATGAAGACTGAAAGGCACAACTACCAAAACATTGTGATAACAACAATAAAATTGAGGACAATAGTCTGCATTTAAATAGAGCAAATATTGATTGTAATTACATTCACATTTATTCGATTGCTTTCCACACAAATCTAACTTTACTAATCTGATTCCTAAGCCCTTCAAAATAAGTTTTACTGTAATAATATTGTCATTAATAACTCCCTCTTCCCTATCTCTCTGTAGGGTTTTAGATAGAAGCAAGCAGATAACTTTATGAGTTAGTGCCCTTGGCACAGTTAGTGGATGACTGAGATGAATTAGCATCCTTGGCACAGTCAGAGAATTAGTTTGGACCTAAGAAGGAAATAAAGCAAGACTTACTGTAACTAGTTTCCAGACTTATACTAGTGAGAACAACAATATTTCTAGATGGTAGCTAATGACCTAACCTCACCTTAACTTAAAGGTAGTAATTTTTTAGAGAGCAAACCTTACCTGCTGTAAGTATTATGCTTATGTCATGTTTTATCATTGTTTTGCATTGTTACAGTTAATAAAAATAGTAAACGTATTTTGTCACTTCTCTTTTCATTTTCCTTTAGCGCCATGTTTATATGGTTGTGAGTTCCTTGAGTTGGGGAGCAGTTATAAAATAACAACCAACACCTCCATCTTGCCAAACTTCTTCTAAAGAGAGTCAAAATATCTAGATGTAATGATACTGATATCAATTGCTTCTCTTTTAACATTTTATTGTTAAGTGCATTGAAATATTAAAAACCAATTTAAATTTAATTATACAATTAATCCTTTATTTTTCTTTACCTCTCTGTTTTATCCATGTATTTGCATGAGGATCACCATAGCAAGAGTTTCATCATCCAATATCTATGAAAATTGTATTGAAATATTTAATCTAAGTTATAATTGTATAGTTGATTCTTTCTGCTTGACATCCTCTATCTTTTTTGCAAATGTAACATGAAGTGTTTACTATCCTTATACACAATAACAAAATGTTGAATCATAAATAATTTCTACTTCTGTTTATCAACTTTATTCTTCAAAAATAAAATACAATTACATTTTATTCAATTATATATTCACCATTATTTGTAATGACTTCTTGCCAATTATTAGGTAATTCTTAGTTACCTTTTGAATAAAATTCCACAAGTTTTGATGTGAAAAAGTTTTCAACAAACTCTTTGTTCTGGTTTTCATTAGGGAAAGTTTTCTTTATTAAAGCAGCAGTAGTTGAAAATGGCAATAATTGTTTGGTTCAAAGTGTTATATATATGCATATGATAGCATAGAAGAACAAATGAAACAACAGTACTACCAGTCAAGTGAAAGGAAAAAAAGACAAGAATTGTAAGTCTAAAATTCTTTTGTATTGTTGATACAGCAGATGTGAGTAGTATGTCTCTAAATATAGGTAAGGGAGATGGCTTTGAAGGAATGGTAAAGTTGGCAAGGCCTGAAGTTGTGTTTGTTGGATCAGTTGACTGAGTTCATAGTAGTGATGTTGTGAGGCCTGGAGTGGATTAGTGAAGCTCACTACAAATACAAATTTGCTGATATAGTGTATGTGAGTAGAATGTCTACGTTGTCATTTTGTAGGCATTTAGAGGAGGGTGGATCTTGTGTGGATATGTGTGTCAAGTCTGTTGACTGAAGACACAGTGGTGGTGATGAGAGCTTGCCAGTTGTCAACAGATGGCCTGTTCTCCTTCTTTCTGTTTGCTTCTGTTCCAGTCATTAATGAGCAGCTTTCTTAAAAGCAAATCTGGTGACTCCTGAGCTCATATTTTTTCTTTGATAGAAATCTTCATGATTGGCTTCTTTTATGTTGTGGATTTTTGAGGGGATTTTTTTTGTGGACCAGATGTAATGCTTGGAGCCAATGATATTTTATTTTTAGCTTTGCTTTCTTAGCCTTGACATTTGGCTGATAATGTAGAGTGAATCAGAAAAAGATTTAATTTGCAGTAGAGTATAACAGCTCTCCTCAATCTCAATCTGATTCATTGATAGTGAGTGGATATAAGCAGTAAGAATGTGTGTATTTATTTATGTCAGTGTTTGCACTGCTGATATGATGAAGTATTTGAAGTGTATTGGGAGTTGTCCATATGTTTGTCATTTTGGAATTTGTTTTGCAGCAGCTGTGGGTGGTGTTTGAGTGGTTTCACTGGATCTGGAGTCTTGTGTCTATATGTTCTCCTGAAACAAAAGTGGAGGTAGTGACTTTAATCATGGTTGAAGATATATCATCGACACATGGTCACTGAACAAGATGAAGGATGGGCTGCAGAGGAAGTAATCAAATTTGGTTATAGTTTATTTTATAGCAATTGCTTCACACTCAGTGATAGACCAGTTTTGTTATGTTAGGCAAAAAGTATGGGAAGCAACTGCTATGATATTTTTATGCCCATTTTCAGTTTCTTGCATGAGAATTGCTCTGCATACAATGTTGCTGGTACTAATGGTGAGTGAAGAGTTTAGTAAAGTCAGGAAATGAGATGATACGATTGGTGGTAAAGAGAGGCACTTTTACAGAATTTTTTGAAAGTTTTATTGACTCTTTTGGTCCAGCCAAATCATTGGCTGTCCCCGTTGAGTTCATGTGTAGGAGCCATAAGGGTGAAGAACAAATCAGATTGGATTCATTCATGTAGACAGGTCTTGAGGAATTATCAGATCCAAACAAGATGTCTGATGAGGCATTGTAGTTCTTTTTCTGTTGTTGGAGAGTTCATTTTGTTAGTTTTACTTGCTATACACTGACACTAGTTCTTATGATATGATTCTGGTTGGATGGGTGAACAAACAAAAATAGCAATAAACAACCTGTGTGGCAGAAAGAAAATATAACAAAGTTGTTAATATAAGGTTCTTTAGCTGTTGTGGATAAAGGAAGCAATTTGGTATAAGGGTGTTGTTAGTAAAGAAAGTGACTTTTTGTAGAGGAGCTGAGTTAGTAAGGCCTGGAGGTGATGTGTTTGTCAGGTTGGTTGACTGAGGTGGATAGTAGTTATGTGGAGAGAGTCCTTGAGTGGTTTAGTGAAGCTCGCCACAAATCTGATACAGAGGATGCAATTGGAATGTCTATGTGGGCATGGTGTAGGTGTTTGTTTAGAGGGTGGGTTTTGAGCAGACATGTATACCAAGTTGATTGACTGAAGTCACAGAGGTGATGTTGAGAGGCTAGTGGATGTCAGCAGTTAGCCTGTTCTTCCTGCCCTCTGTTACAGTCATTTATGAACAGCTTTATTAAAAGAAAATCTGGTGACTCCTGATCTCATTTCCTTTCTTTGGTGGAAGTGTTCATGATTGGCTTCTTTTATGTTGTGTTTTAGATTTTTGAGGGGATTTGTTTTGTGGGCCAGATGTGATGCTCTAAGCTCCTGCATAGAGAATGACATTTTAAAAAAAATTTTGGCTTTGCTTTCTTAGTATTCACATCTGGTTAACATATAGAGTGAATCAGAAAGACATTAATTTTTTACAGTATTTACATTAGTCGGACTATTGTCCTCATCTTTGTCGCCATATTTGTTACAACATTTCGACTGTTGTACGCTCCGGCCTTCTTCAGGTGGTTGGAATTTCGAACCGAAACCTTTATTTCGATCACTCAAGGACACATGGCACAGTGGATAAAGGCGTTGGTTAGATCCAGTGACAGACCCAAAGAGTGTGAGTTCAATACCCGGTTCAGGCAGTGGAGAACTTTCAGAGGGAAAATTAGCAGGAGATAACTGATAACTGACATCTATCAAACATGGCTTGTGGAACTAGAACAGTCTACCCCAGTGATCGAAATAAAGGGTTCGGTTCGAAATTCCAACCACCTGAAGAAGGCCGGAGTGTACAACGGCTGAAACGTTGTGACAAATATGGCAACAAAGATGAGGACAATTGTCCGACTAATGTAAATACTGTACATAATACCTCATCTCAGAAATATAGACAGAATCTAATTTTTTGTAGCATAGTATCACAAAAGTCAGGTGAATTTGATGGGTGGAATAGAACAAACCAACTTTCAAAATTTTTACCTGTATTATTTATACTGTATGTGGCCTCATGTTGTTATGGAAGAGAACATCATTTTCCCTACTGAACACCAATGTATTTTTTATCAAATTCTATCGACATCTGCTGAACATATAAATGTACATTTAATATTTCAATGAATTTTAAAAACTCTAAATGAATTATACTCTGATGACCTCACAACACACACAACATTACCTATCTTCTATGGAGTTCAGCTTTTAGGGTTAGTTGTGTATATTAATCCTTGTCAATTCACTGCTTTTGTGTTGAACACTGTCATACGTAGCCATTTTTTACATCATCTGTGATGATGTATTCAAGTAATGGTTATTTAGGAGGCTGCATTCATCATTTCAATTGGTTCCCAAAAATGGAAATTACCTATAATTAAAATAATTATTTGCCATGTTGAACATGTTAGTTATTTTTTTTTCTGCCCTGGAACATCATGATAATTAACCCCTAGGTTAATTATCAATGATAATTAACCTGATATCAAAGGTCAGGAAAACATCCATCATTTTCTCAACTACCATTCATTATACAAGTACGTGTGTGTGTGTGTACTGCTATCAGCTTTTGTGGACTAAAACTAATAAATGATAAATTCACAGTGAGAATCAAAATTATTTTGTCTGTTTGAGGAGGAAGACAAGAAAATTGCCACAGTCTGTTTGCCTTACATCAAGAGCTTATTGGAAAAGATCTGTGATCAAAACAACATCAGGATAATATTTAGAAGCAACTCCCCTTTACAGAAAAAATCTCTGCCAAGTAAAGCCTAATATGGGGAAAAATGACTAACAACTGTGTGTACTCTATTTCTTGCAGTTGTAACAAAGAATATAAAGATGAAACAGATCACTCCTTAAAAGTAAGGGTGGAGGAATTTCAAAAAACAGTAGTGAAGAATGAGACAATGAAATCAGGTATGGTTGATAATGTATGGAGAGAAAAGGGTAGTCACAAGCACTTGTGGAATGAAATGAAAATACTGGACAAAGAAGAACACTGGAGAGTTAGCCTGAAAGAATCAGCACATGAGTATACTAGGCTATGAAGACCTCCTTAGTGGGTCTAGCATAGAAATAAATATAATATGTGGGGTGCTAATAAAAAAGAAAGAGAAATGACAGCAAATCTTCAACAGCAGCATCAACAGCTCTGACAAAAGAGAAAAGATTCAATTAATGCACTCAAGCATGACAAGCAGTAGCAACATCTGCACTCATCAGCAGGTAGGTTAGGTTTAAGAGTCCAAGATTTTCACCGAGAATTGACCCACTGGAAAATAGCCTAGTGGATTGAAACATTGGTTTTTGAATTTGTTAAATTTATTATTTTCTCAACCACCATTCATTATGCAAGTATGTGCGTGTGTGTACTGCAATCATCTTTCGTGGATTGGAGCTACTAAATGATAAATTCACAAAGAATCAAAATTATTTTGCCTGTTAAAATCCAGATTAATTGTGCCAAATGCTCTTATTCTCCCTGCTACAAGAAAGTCAAAACTAAGCAAAATCTAAATTCTAGCTGTTTCAACCAGTGACATGCAGAGGTTTGTTGATGTCTGGTGATTCCTGAGGCCAACTCCTTGATTGTATGACCCTAAGACTCAGGTAGGTGTGGTGGTGCATATAGGGCCTAGTACTGAGAAATATGAGAAAGGAAAACATTTTAAGTATATAAAAACAGATGAAACATGAAGTAAACTCAAATTAAATATTATAATAACTATCTTGTTAGCTATTGTGGTATGTGGGGCCTTCCTTACTGTGCTCAATTCAGCAGTAGCAGCAGCAATGGAAGTAATCAGCAGGGAACAACAGGAAGTCCCAGAACTCATAAAAATGCTGACTGAGCTTTATTCAGACTCTTTCTTCACTTTTCCTTTTCAATGGCTGCTACATTCAAGGCCAGCTCAAAGAACAACTCACAACTCTTGTTGCAGAAGATATGTAGCAGTCCTGACAGTTTGAAACTGAGATTTTTTTGTTCCTCATAAGGACAAGAAAGGGACTATGAAACATCTACTCAAGGAAGAATTGTATTAATTGGTAAACCCAACTTATTTCCCACAAAATACCACTATTTTTCATTCTCTTCTCAAAACCACAAATAAAAGTTGTTAAGTGGTTATTTCAATCCCTGGGTTTCTTCATTCCACTCTGTATATTGCCAAGCACACACACACACAACACACACACACACACACACACACACACACACACACACACACACACACACACACACACACACAACACACATACACACACAACACACACATACACACACACAAAACACACATACACACACACACAACACACATATACACACACACACACAACACACACAACACACACATACACACACATACACACACACAACACACACATACACACACGCAACACACACACACACAACACACACATACACACACACAACACACACACACACACACACAACACACACACAACACACACATACACACACACACAACACACACATACACACACACAACACACACATACACACACACACACACACAACACACACATGCAACTGGGAAAATCCTTACAATATAAACTAAATTTTTACTTCACTCATTGATTGGACATTTGGTGCTATCATACCATTTACCTCCACTTCTGAATGTGATTGGTTTATTTTAAAATCATTTCCTGTACTACATTTTTTATTTTCACTCTACTAGTTTCAATAACTATAACATTATCATTATTTAATTCTATTTTTAATCAAGACATTAATCTCCCATTGTTTGTTCATTGCTGTAGACTCATACCTCAGGAATACTAGTGACAATCAATAATAATAGTAATGATAATAACAATGGTTAACAATACTTGACCTAAATATAAAAATAAACATGTTATAAATGCTATTAATACTAAAGCTGAACAAACTTTCTTTTCTTTTTGCCCTGCATTGTGAGTTCAAAACAATGAATTATATCAGTTGTTTGAGTGAGTTTGTATATATGCAACTGCTGATAAATAAATATACTTAAAAGGTTAATGAGGGCTAAAACGTTAGTCTCAGAATTAGTGGTGGGAAGTTCATGGTCATGAACCTTCAACCCAACAATCAGATATACTACTTATTATATTGCAGCAACTGCTTAAAGAGATGAAAGTCTTCCAGTATCCAAGCAGTAACATCTACAACAATAATGAAATAGATCACTTCTACACTTGCCAAGGCCACTGCATTCCTTCAACACCTCTGATATGCATTGGAGTCAACAGAAATCAAACCCTACATCAAGATGAGGCGCTATATTTTAATAGCTAAGATACTTGAACTTGTATTTTTTTAATTAGAAAGCAAGGTAATAAAGCTACTAAGATACAAGGGGGTTACTGAGTGTGAGAGAATATAAGAAAAAGAAAACATTATAAAGGAGAGAGAACAATAAAAAAACATAATGATACAGTGTTCATTGGCCTAGTAAATTTAAGAAGTTGTATTTTCATTATTTGAATTGACCCTCTGGGCTTTTAACTCTATTATAATCCGTGTTCATACCTTTTCTGCCAGTTAGCTCATTCACTGTTTCCTTGATGAGTTAGAAGAAGCCATTGTAAAAATGCAAGATAAATAACACGAACAGAATTAATAAAGTTTGGAATGAAAAGAAAAAGAGCAAAAAGGATGAAACAGCAACAATCATGCAAGCGAGCAAGAGAACAATACAGTTAAAGCAAATGAAACAGGTAAGAAGGCAAAAGAATTCACAGACTATGAGGAAGGTCGGACAAGTGAATGCAATAGGTTTGTCTAGCAGTTAAGGCAGATCTGAACTGAGTCATGTCAAAATGCAAGCTGTCCCATTTTACTGTCTGAGAAAAATATCCCAGTGTGCATTTTATATGTTTCTGACTATAAGAGAAGGAGCGGGAAAACTTTTGCAACCATTCCCCCATCTTCTGTGAAATCAACACGACACAAGTTTATTTTTTTAGGTGTTTTATAGCATCTGTAATGAAGT
>OZ038520.1:40974128-41101628 GCA_964036315.1 Acanthosepion esculentum
ATTTGTAATCTTTCTTCTTAGCACAGGTACCATTTTTATGATTCCCCATTTAATGTTAGTGAAGATGACTTTTCCTTTTGTTTATATATATATTTAGAAAGTGTAGTATTGTTAGCATATCTTTTTCTCTTGTAAGACATATTATAATTCAAATGCCTTTCTTTAAATGTTTTTTCTGTTGCTCTGATATATGTTTTTTCCTGTATTAAAACTGTTTGTTACCATATTTTTTTTAGATTATACTATTGATTAAGCATTTTACAGAGGGCATTTCTACAATTACATGAAATAGTAATGTTTTTATATCATTATAGTTACTGTAGTATTACTGCTATTATTGAAATTAATATTGTTTATATTATTAATTATTTTTGTTTATCATGTTTTACATGTAATTGTAAATTATTTTAATATTACTTCCATTAGTAATTTTTGATAATTAGTATATTTATCAATTAACTTGAAAAATATTTTCCTATTTTTGTTTTCAGTTCCTTGGTTTAAGGTGGGTAAAACCAAATAATATTTTGCCATTTATTGTTTTTGTTTATATTGTTTTCCATTTTATATTCCACTTTATTGTTATACCTGCTTTATTTCAAACCTAATTCATATTCTTTTTTATTTTCATTTAAATATTTTGGTATTGCTGGAATTTTTTGAAACTCTTGCTTATAGATATAGGCATTTGTTTGAAAAGCAAAGTTGGTGTCAGTTGAAATATAGATAGTGATATTATTTTGTTTTCTGTATGGTTTTACAAGTGATATTATTTAAGTTAAAGCTATATCTAAGAAATGTTTTTATTTTTATATGACTTGTGAAGTTTTTGGGGATTTTTTATTATCTATTTTGTGTTTATGTTTATTAATCTGTTTACACAATGTCATCATCTCTATAAATTTTTAATTATTTTTATCAATTGTTGTAGCTCATTTATTGATTAAATAAATTCCAAAATTTACAATTTTAGACCATCATATATACCCATGGTGACATCAAAATTATTATTAATGTTTATTGTAGAATAATATTGATCTTATTCAATTTTTATTATTTGTATTTCATCATCAGACATATTTATATATTGCTTAGCTAAATCTAGTACCTTGTTTAATATATTCACTTTAAAAGAGGGATAAAAACTCTTGCCAAATTGTATAACAAAACAGTCTCTCTGATTTCTAACATTGTTAAACCAATTTATTATGGCTTTTATGTTTTTCAATTGGTTTATGTTTATTATACTGTAAACATATTAACTGTAAACTTATTTTTCCAGTATATTATTTTTTCTTTTTAATGGAATTCAATAGTTTTCATATTGGTTTATTTATGAAATTATCTTTATGATATATTAATTTATATTTGTTAATAATTTATTTATTATTTATTATAATTTATTGAGGTTATATATATTAAATTATCTAATTTGAGTTTAGTTCCTGTTTTTGGTTCTTTATGTTAGTTTTTTTATGTTTGTTTCCTTATAAAATTTTGTGACTTTTTAAACTAATTTATTATATATATTAGTCACCATTTTATAAATTTTTCTCAATTTATAAGTTTTTTTTAATGGATAATTACAATTGTTATCTCCATTTAAAACTTCTCTGGCAGAGCCCCTCATTGGACATAAATTTAAATCAGTGTACCCACCCCATTGATGGTCCTGAGCATGTGGCACTGGCCATGGATGCAAGAGGCTAGTGTATTGCTGAGAGGCCATGACTCAGTGCTGTATAGTAGCACAAAGAGGATAGTGCTGTTGTAAACACATAGCTTGGTGGATGGGGAGATGTGGTTTCCAGAGGTCTCTCATAATACCTGATGATCTCTGTGAGGCTCTCCTGTATTAGAAACTTCTGAGACCAAGTATATAAAAAACATGAATAAACTTTGCTGGTTTAGTCAGGTCCTGCAACAAACCCTACCCGAGTCATTTACCAGTTTGATCTGCCATTTACAAACAGGCAAAGACCTCACAGTAGCTGGAAGGGCATCATCATTCAGGACCTCACCTCCAGCAGATTAATCTGGTGCTGAAGGATGTTTCAATGCTCTCCCAGAACTATGAGAGATGGAGTGACAAGGTGGTTCTCATGAGCTCAATGCTTTCGGGGAATGAGATTTAGCAGTGTTAGCCATATTTAAAACTGAAATATAATCATATTATTTTAATAAAATAAGACAACTGTATAATATTTATATATTATTCTTAATAAAGTATAATAATAAGCAAAATACAAAAATTTACTAAAAGGTTCTCAACTGATGAAAATGTAAAGGATCAATTAATAATGTTTGTTGTTAGGATATATAGATGCAGTCATGAGTGTGTATTATCATTTTATTTATTGAATTGCCTTAATCAATATTTATTAAGTAACTCAAAAGGAGTTGAGGTCACAGTTATTGACCTGCAAAATTAGCAAGTTTATTAAAATCTACTGATTTTAATATATATATATATATATATATATATATATATATATATATATATATATATATATATATATATTAAACTCAATATTGGGAATATGAATTCTAATGGTCTATGGCTACTTTCTCTCTGCCAAAAATTTGATCTCATCATCACCAACACACGTTATCAGCAGTCCAATCATCACAAAATGACTTTGATGCATCCCAGGTCCAAAGATTGGCATATGATTGATTACATTATCACCAAGAAACGTGATGCGAAAGACTTCAATATCACCAGCTCTTTCTACAGCATTTGCTATCTTTCAGACCATGCTCTACTATGCAGCAAAGCATCCTTTCAACTCATACGCAAGAAACCTCTCGTTAGCACTATTGTTCCTAAATAAATCAACATCTCATCTCTGAATTCTGATGTTAGAAGAAAGAACTCTCTGACATAATGGATTCGAGACTGGATTCATTTGTAATCTCAGAAGACATTGAATCCTCCTGAAAATCTCTCAGAGATGCCATTTATTCCAGCTCCCTTGAAATTCTAGGACTTCCCATGAGGAAGCATCAGGACTGGTTCAATGTAAATGATACTCACATTAAATGTCTCATGAAGAAGATGCATGATTCGCACAAAATATTCTTAAAAATTGACCATCAGAAAAGTGTATATATAAGTAGTGTAAGAGGGAAATTCAGAATGCTCTCAGAAAAATGAAATAATCCTGGTGGTCTGCTAAGTCTGTGGAAATCCAGAAAAGATTCCAAAGTATTCTATGAAGGCCTTAAAATGGTGGACAGCCCACAAGGAAATGGAATTTCACCTGTTATGTTGTCTAACAGCAACACACTCCATACAGAAAAGAAGGAAATTATATCACGATGGAAAGAACACATTGAAAGTGTCTTTAATTCCACCTTTGCCATTGATGACAGCATCAAAGCTTCAGTTCACCAGCAACCAGAAATTGTCTTGAGCCATGCCTAAAGGAAATTCAGGATTCTATCAAGCAACTATCCTCAAGCAAAGCCACTGGAAAAGATGCTATTCCCCAAAAAATTTTTAAATATAGTGTGAAGAGTCTGGTTAAGAAACTCCTTGAGATTTTTGACAGTCATATGGAAGGTTGGTTCTGTTCCACAGGACTACAAAGATGCTTGCATAAAATATTTGTTCAAGAACAAAGGCAAACAGGTTGTATGTGATAATTCCTGTGGCATTTCACTCGAAAGTACCACCGGCAAAATGCTCTCTGACATTATTCTCAATAGAATAATCAAATATCTCATTGATGACATCTATCCTGAATCTCAGTGTGGTTTTCGTTCAGGTCATGGAACAATTGATATGATTTTTTCACTTTGTCAGGAAAGTTTGTGAGAAGAACCATGAACTCAATAAAGTATGCTAAATGTTATTGTTGTGGATTGCGGGAATGGAATCCTGCACAAATAAATAAACAACGCCAGTAATTGAGATAGAAAAATAAGTGTATTAAACGTAAGAATACAGATCTGAAGTGAAGATTAGTAGTCCAGGAATGCGGGTTAGTAGAAAGTATATGTACAAGTCTCTGTAAGTGAAGCCGTAATTATCTCTCTCTCTGGACTCTCGTATAACTCTCTGTGAACACCCTGTGTACTGTCTCCGTATCTCTCACCCTGACTCAACGTATCTCAACCTGCAGGTATTCTCTCTGTCAGTATAAGTATACTTTGGATGAGTCCATCTTGTGTAAAAGGGGTCTGCCCGCACAACACCCCCTCCCTAGCTTCTTTTTTGGGTGAAGTTAATATTTTTTTCGCTTATGGTCTATTATTAGTGGTTCCGTGAATTTTCTTTTTCGGCTTGTTCTTCTGATCCCGGTGGCTACTTGTGGTTTTTGGATTTCGAAAGCTTTGAAAATCGCTTCCATCGCGTCTTCATTTTTGGAAGGTGATGAGTTTGGTTCCTCTACCCGTCTTTTGTGTATCTGATTTATGTGCCTCCTGTGAGTGAATTTTTCACCTTGGAGCATGTATAGAACATTCCCCAGTCTGTTTATTATCGTACCTGGTTCCCAGTATGCCATATTATTCTTGAACATTCTGAAATAGACCCGTTCGCCTGGTTTGAAGGATCTTTTAGGCACTATCGGTGTATGCCAGTTTTTACTTTTATCAAAAACAGACTGTATTTTGCAGGCAAACATCACTTTAGCTGGCGAAAGGCCAGATAGTGTGTTTCCGTTTGGGGTGATTCTGTAGACTTGTAGGAACTGTTGTATGTCTCTTTTGTTGATCACAAATTGAAAAACATTCCGCTAGATTTCTTTCTTTTTCTTCTATTTTTCTCTTTGTACTTTGTATGAATTCATCCATTTCAGCTTCTCTTTTGATTTCTAACAAGGTCACTGGTAATTCCCTTACTGTATTGTTTAGAACTTTACTAATTTCGTCTTCAGCTCGCAAAGCCACTATTACAGAGTCTTCCAAAAGTTCGCATTTCGCAGGTACCAATCTAGATAATACATCCGCATGACCAATTTTCTTCGACGGTAGGTAACTCTAGTATGAAATTATAATTCAATAATATAGTTCCCCATCTCAGAAGTCTGTTGGCTGTGTAAATTGGTAGTCCTTTTTTCGATCCGAATATAGTGAGAAGAGGTTTATGGTCAGTTTGAAGAGTAAACTCTCTTCCATATCTGTGGAAGCGAGTTATGGCGAATATTATGCCTAAAGCTTCCTTCTCATTTTGCGAATAATTCCTCTCTGCTGGTAACAACGATCTAGATGTGTGAGCTATAGGTTTCCTTGTGCTATTCTGCATCTTTTGTAATATACAAGCTCCCACACCATGTGAGCTTGTGTCACTATCAATGATAATTTCCAGTTTGGGATCAAAATGCGTCAGTGCTAGATCAGACGTAAATTTCTCTATGATCTCCTTAAAAGCTTTCTGACAATCTTCCGTCTAGTTCCATTTGTTATCTTTTTTCAATAATTCATTGAGGGGAGCCCTCAATTTGTGCATGTTTTCAATGAATTCACCGTAATAGTTCGCTAGACCAAGAAAGCTTTTTCGACTCGGTGACATTTTTCGGCTCAGGCATATTTTTTATTACAGATGCCCTATCTGGATCTGGTTTTCTGCCACTTTCATTGATTATATGGCCTAGATACTTGATTTCTTTTAGAAAAAAATTGCATTTTTTCTCCTTCACTTTAAAACCAAAATCCTGAATTCTTTTAAAAACTTCTTCAATGTGCGTTGCGTGTTTTCTACATTATCGCTTTTGATTAAAATGTCGTCTAAGTAAGCAGTAGCAAAGTTCTGTCCCATGAGCATGGTATCCATAGTCTGTTGAAAGATTGACAGTGTTACTTTTATCCCAAATGGCAATCTGTTAAATTTGTAAAGTCCTTTGTGAGTATTTTTGTACTTTCTTCTTCTACTGGAATCTGAAGATAAGCTTCACTTAAATCAATCTTAGAAAATACCTTACCACTGTTAAGCTTGGTAAATATTTCCTCCGGGCTTGGCAATGGGTATTGATAATCCTTGATAGCCTTGTTTAACCCAGTCGAGAAATCTGCGCAAACACTGGTTTCTCCAGATTTTTTCTTTATGTTATATTCCGTATTTAGATGCGTGGGTGATGTGGAAACAATGTGGGCGAATACTGCGTCTGGTTGCAAAACAAATGAAATTCAGAATCGAAAGAACAAGAAAGACTGTAGATATATTTTATAGTCTCTTTTAGTGAGGAAAATAAGAACAAGTAGAAAGTTCGTATTTAAGAAGTTGAAAGTCTATGGTAGTGGCAAGTAAAGTTCATGGAGTTAACTTGATTTATGGAAGGGGAAGGGTACCCTTTGACAAGCGTCGGACGAGAGTTCATTAGCAGCAGCAGTCACATGCTTCGTTTCGTCGCCGGGCCAGTGTGTCAGGAGCGAGCGTCGTGACCCTTCTGCCTCGCCGTTGAATGGGACTCCTCCTTTTTTGACTTTCCCGTGTTGAACTTATACACGCCTATCGGCTCCAAATGGAAATTTTTATGAGTACGCGGGAGACGGTCCGATTGGTTGATTTAATTCTTTCATTTTTTTTTGAGTTTATCCCAAACGGAAGTATCTGCGTCGAGCCTATGCGTAGACGTGCAGTTTTCATTTCGAGTCGGGGACTCGTGATGGTAACTTCCGTTTATCGAAGCAGGACAAGATCTCATCATGTAACAGATCCCCCAGATCTTACCCTGATTTGATGTTTTGTTAGTAATGTTGTTGGTGTGTGCGAGTGAATGTTTCTTTTTTTTTCCTTTTTCTTTTGTTTTATAGCCCATTACGAAGTCTTGGAAGCGTGCTGGCAGTTGCCCGCGTGTTTTCCGTTTTGCTGTGTTTTGGCTATTATTGCCGGAACTGCAGTCATCTGTGATATGATGCTCCCCTGACGAAAGTGTAGGAGGCCGTGTCAACGGGTTATGGGGGATTTGGCGGAGCGGAGATGGAGGTGGGGGTGGAGGCGACCGGCTCATGTATTGCAAGTGATTTGGTCGCGGTACGAGCCGACGAATATGTCCCCGGTGGAACCAATCGGTTTCGCTGTTTTTGTTTTTGACTTGGAGCACCATATCGTTAGTTCTGGTAACTTCGAAGTCGCCTATCCAAGGCAGATGTGATGAGTGGGCTATTGTGGACTGAGGTCGGTAGAGTAGAACCTTGTCGCCGACCTGTATCGGGTCCTTGAAAATCTTATGGTTCAGTTTGGCTTCCATTCTGTGGTCAGCCTCGTTGTTTGCCAGGGCAACTCTTTGGTGTACCTGTCGGAGCAGGGCGTTTATCTGCATGCCGTAAGCACCAGGATTGTTGTTGATGATGTCTTGACGTGGTATCTTTGGTAGTCCGATATGTGGTTGACGACCAGTGATTATGAAATGTGGAGATGCGCCGGTGGCGGTGTTGGCCGTGGCATTCATGTAGGAAACTACGGATTCAAGGACGTCCGTCCATTCACAGTTTCTATCTTCGCAGATGATGTAGAGGGCGTTTTTGAGGGTCCGGTGTTGCCGTTCGATGTTACCCGAACTTTGTGGTCGCCATGGACAGTGAAGCTCCCGAGTGATCGATGTTAGGTCGCAGAAATCCTTGTAGACCTCGCCGGTGAAGTGGGTTCCTCGGTCGGAGGACACGATGCGGGGAATCTCCCGATGACGGAGGAAGAACTGGTAGAGCCCGCGGGTTGCGTCGATTGCACGGTCTCTAGCACATGGTATGGCCATGAGATGTCGGCTGAAGCTGTCTAAGATAGTGAGAATGAACCTTTTACCCTTTGAGAGGGGCATTGAAACAAAATCTATGTAGACAACCTCGAATGGTTTTCCGCCTCGCCTACAATGGCCCATGGGCCAGTTTGGGTGCCTGCCGTAATTCCCTTTACGTTTAGCGCAAGTTTGGCATGAATGGACGTAAGCCTTGATGTCGCAATTTTTATATTCCCACCAGTAACTGGATAGGAGTTCCTGCATGCGGCGGATTCCAGAGTGGTTTACACAGTCATGAGCCTGGTGGAGATATTTTGCGCGGAGCTTGTAAGGTACCACCAGCTTGGGTGTGTTCGCAGCGTCCCTGATCATTAGTACAGACGTTTCCGGTTCCAAGTAGAATTGATGCATGAGTTTGTTGAAAAGTGCAATGCGATGATCGTTGGGGTCAAGTATGGCAGTGTCAGGTCTTGGATCTGTCGACTGGAGGGCTCTGATGATTTTTGAAAGTGTACCATCAGAGGCTTGTTCGGCTTCAATACCCATGTGGTCGGCGATCTCTTTAACAGGGATGGTGGAAGTGGTGTGGAAAGCGAAGAATGCATCGGCGACCTGCTTATGCTGTTGGATGTCCCGAGGTGTATGTGTCCCCGGGAGTAGCTGGGAGCTCTTGAAGCATGTCGAGTGCTCGGCGTTGTGTGGATCACTGTCTGCTCCGGGTAAGGTGGTATCAGTGGTCGCTATGTGAACTTGAGCGTGGGGAGGGTGAAAATAGGGACATCTGTTACCCTTGAAGCATGTACGGCCTCGTAGATAGTTTCTGCATACTGCCGGGTGGCCGGATTGGCCAGTGCCTCTTTGCGTCCGGCTGTGCTTCATGTTGGAGGAGGGGCCGGTCTGATTGTTCCTGTTGATGGTGATTGGGTCGTGCCTGTGCACCTGCCGTAGTTGCTCGTTCAGGTCCAGCAATTGTCGCTTTACGTCGGCTAGAATTCTGTCACTTCCAAGGCTGTGAGGCTTGCCGGAGTTTGCCGGTTGGCTCGCAATCAATGCGGTTGTTTCAACGGAGGTGGTCATGTCTGTTTTGATGCCACGATCGAGAAAGCGTTGCGCGTCGCTGGCAATACCGCCCGCTGAGTAGTGTCTATCCATGGTTTTGACGAGGTGTGGATAAATGTTGGGTGCCCATGCCTTGATCCTTTCGCTCATGAGCATGGCCCCCATTAGGGAGAAAGCGGTGTCGGCCGTCATCTCGGCATTTCGTTTGTCCAACTTGAATCTCGCCTTGATGTGGACTGTGGCCTCTCGGATTGTGTTCTCAAGTCGGCCTGCAAAATTAGTGAATTTCTTCCCCTCACAGCGCTGGAGGTCCCATGCCCGGCTCAGATGTTGGAAATTCGTCATCAGGTTCCCGTGAGTGGAGACGAGGTAAGTTTTCAGTTCCTCGAACGTGGCTGTGGATTGTTTTGAGCCTTCCATCTGCTGGAA
Organism: Acanthosepion esculentum; assembly: GCA_964036315.1. NCBI lineage: Eukaryota > Metazoa > Mollusca > Cephalopoda > Sepiida > Sepiidae > Acanthosepion > Acanthosepion esculentum. The sequence goes on from OZ038520.1 coordinate 40,983,299, forward strand.
GATACCTTCGTTAAGGAGTTGTTTTGACAGTTTGACGAATTCTTTCTCCATCTCGGGGTATTCGCTCAACTCTGGCTTAACGTGTATCGTGTAAGCTTTGCTGAGGTCGGTGATAAAGCGGTTGACGTCATTGCCTGGTTCGAAGGCCCGGATGGATTTCGTAGCGTCCCGAAGTGATTGCTGTCGCATTAATAGTTCGTAGTCTGAGGCGTATCGCGGTGTGTGTGAGCGATCATGTGTGGTAGTCTGCAGAGCGGCTAAAAGTTCGTGAAGGTCTGCTTTTAGTTCGTTAATGATCGATTGTGTTTGGGGGTTGTCAGCGCGTTCCATGTCGATTTTCGTTTGGAGAATCGCTGTTTTCTGTTGCTTGATGAGTTCCAGAATTTCTGGGCGAGAGAGGCCTGAATATTCCATTGTTTCGCTGTACGCTTGACACCAGTGTTATATTCCGTATTTAGATGCGTGGATGATGTGGAAACAATGTGGGCGAATACTGCGTCTGGTTGCAAAACAAATGAAATTCAGAATCGAAAGAACAAGAAAGACTGTAGATATATTTTATAGTCTCTTTTAGTGAGGAAAATAAGAACAAGTAGAAAGTTCGTATTTAAGAAGTTGAAAGTCTATGGTAGTGGCAAGTAAAGTTCATGGAGTTAACTTGATTTATGGAAGGGGAAGGGTACCCTTTGACAAGCGTCGGACGAGAGTTCATTAGCAGCAGCAGTCACATGCTTCGTTTCGTTGCAGGGCCAGTGTGTCAGGAGCGAGCGTCGTGACCCTTCTGCCTCACCGTTGAATGCGACTCCTCCTTTTTTGACTTTCCCGTGTTGAACTTATACACGCCTATCGGCTCCAAATGGAAATTTTTATGAGTACGCGGGAGACGCTCCGATTGGTTGATTTAATTCTTTTCATTTTTTTTTTAGTTTATCCCAAACGGAAGTATCTGCGTCGAGCCTATGCGTAGACGTGCAGTTTTCATTTCGAGTCGGGGACTCGTGATGGTAACTTCCGTTTATCGAAGCAGGGCAAGATCTCATCTTGTAACATTTACGTAGACCACTGGTGCTGCCCATTCACTGAATTCGATTTGTGAAAGGATTCCAGTTTGTACCAATCTATCTAACTCCTTGTCAATTTTTTCTATGGTTGCGAAAGGCACATTTCACTTTTTCTTGAATACTGGCTGAACATTTTTCTTTAGTTCAATTTTAGCTGCAACCTTATTACATCGTCCCAAATCGCTCGAGAATACTTCGGGAAATTAACTGTGTAGTTCTTCTTTTAATTTTGTAGCTTCTGACGGCTCGCACTCTATTTTCTTACAAAATGAGCTAATGGGTAAATCCCATACGTCAAATTTTTGCATCCAGTCAGTGCCCACCAAATTTTCTGTGTCTTTCATGACAAATATCTTCAATTTTTTCGTTTTGTCCATGGAATTTTACGTTTAGAATTACTTCTTCAAAATTGATACGCTTCTCTGTAACAGACTTGGCGATTTTCTGTGTATGCATCATGGTCGGTCTATTTAGCTTCCTCCGTGTTTGTAAATTAACTATAGTTAGATCTGATCCTGAGTCTAACTGTAATTTTACCTTCTTATTTAAGATCTCGAGTTCCACGTATTTTCTTGTGTTTAGTTTGTCTTCGTAGTCCATTCTAGTAGTTTTTACCCTACTAGTGTGTTTTTTGTTTCTGCATTGAGATGCCTTATGTCCCATTTTTCCACAAGCTAAACAGTTCTTGTATTTAAATCAACAGTCTTTATTCCATTGGAATCCACCACATCTGTAACATGCAGATGGGGGGCTTATATTTGCTTTGATCTCTGTCATTAATCGCCTTATACCATGTAATTTTTTCTTTATCATAAATTTTTTGTTTTTCTTTCGGGTGGGTGGTGAAAAACGTAACTTTTTGTTCAACTTACGTATGTGTGCTATTCCCGTTTCCTCGATATCTTTAGAGTCTTTTTTTATGCTCAAGCATTTTTGGCAGTCTTCTGACAATTTTTGTAGCATTAATCCAGGCTCGTTTTGAAGCTTCGTGAGCATTCTTTTTTGCATTTCACTGTCCTTGGCTGAGACTAATCCCTGTACGAAAATAAAACACTTAAAATTATCCGGAGTCAGTTCAGCCAATTTAAAATTATCAATGTTTGTTCACAATTGCGGCGAACGTGGAGTAGTCCTCATTTTCGCTTTTTACGAGGTTGAGACATTTCCACCTTTTGTAAAAAAGTGAAGTCTTTGGACTGAAGAGCTCCATAAGGCATGTAACTGCCTCGTCAAACGTCAAATCGTTTGTCTTTTTCGGTAGAATATAGCCCACAAATTTTGTGTACTCCTCTGTTCCCAATTTCCTGAGTAATAAACGTAGCTTCTTAGCTTCCGTCCAATTTTGGCAATCAATGTTGAAAATGTTTTCATGACGTCTGTAATAGTCCCTGAAATTTTTATCATCTTCTAGAGAGTATTTAAATGTTTCTATTATGTTCCAAACTGCGTCTTGAGAAAAAGTTGCCTCTTTTTCGATATTCTTTGGTTGTGCGTTAACCATTACATTTAATATTAATTTCTCAAGTTGCATTTGTCTTTCTTCACTTCTTCTTATAAACTCAAGCATTGATTTTTGAAAATCTTCCATTTTTTAGGGAGTGATGAAACTTTTCTTTCTATCTCTTATGTACGTTCTTTTATGTTCGTCGTTAATTTGTAGTTCTCAGTGTGAGTTCCTTCGAGTCTTGTCGCCAAGTTGTTGTGGTCGACGTGACTCTCAAATTTCCGTTGCCAGTTATTGAGTTGGCGAGCAAAAATTTTTTATTTCGTACGTCCGTACTTTTCGTCGTCAAGTTGTTGTGTTGACGAGAGAGATTTTTTTTTCGTGTGTGTCCGAAATCCTCATTGTCAAGTTGTTGTGAATTCCGGGAATGGAATCCTGCACAAATAAATAAACAACGCCAGTAATTGAGATAAAAAAATAAGTGTATTAAACGTAAGAATACAGATCTGAAGTGAAGATTAGTAGTCCAGGAATGCGGGTTAGTAGAAAGTATATGTACAAGTCTCTGTAAGTGAAGCCGTAATTATCTCTCTCTCTGGACACTCGTATAACTCTCTGTGAACACCCTGTGTACTGTCTCCGTATCTCTCACCCTGACTCAACGTATCTCAACCTGCAGGTATTCTCTCTGTCAGTATAAGTATACTTTGGATGAGTCCATCTTGTGTAAAAGGGTCTGGCCCACAACAGTTATCATCTCATTTCATGAAGGAATGAAACCATCTGCATTTCTAAGTATCGCTGGTAAAATTCTCAGCAGAATAATCAAATATCTCATTGATGACATCTATCCTGAATCTCAGTGTGGTTTTTGTTCAGGTCGTGGAACAATTGATATGATTTTTTCACTTTGTCAGGAAAGTTTGTGGAGACGATCCATAAACTCTATTGACGCATGCTAAATGTTATCATCTCATTTCATGAAGGAATGAAACCATCTGCATTTCTAAGTATCGCTGGTAAAATTCTCAGCAGAATAATCAAATATCCCATTGATGACATCTATCCTGAATCTCAGTGTGGTTTTCGTTCAGGTCGTGGAACAATTGATATGATTTTTTCATTTTGTCAGGAAAGTTTGTGAGAAGAAGCATACACTCTATTAAAGCATGCTAAATGTTATCATCTCATTTCATGAAGGAATGAAACCATCTGCATTTCTAAGTATCGCTGGTAAAATTCTCAGCAGAATAATCAAATATCCCATTGATGACATCTATCCTGAATCTCAGTGTGGTTTTCGTTCAGATTGAAATGATTTTTTCATTCATCAGGTTGCTGAGAAAGTTCGCAAGAAGAACAATGAACTCTATCCAGTCTTTATTGACCTGACCAAAGCATTTGACATTGTAGACAGTGGTGCCCTTTGGAAAGTAGTCAAAAAGCTTGGCGTACCTGAATATATGCTAAATGTCATCATCTGATTTCACAAAGGAATGAAATCATTGAAAGCATCTGTTCTATTTAATGCAGAGTTTTCAGAAACCTTTGATGTAACAAATGCCACAAAACAAGTTTCTGTCATGGCTCCTGTAATTTTTGCTCTCTTCTTTTTGGTCATGCTGCACAATGCTTTTTGTGATCTTGACATGGGTGTTAAATTTGAATTCCATACAAGTGGCAGCCTCTAACCATCAATGTTTTAAATCAAAATTGCTGACTCAAGCAAGCATTATTCATGATCTTTTGTTTGCTGATGATGCTGCAATCATGGTCACCTAAATCAAAGAAGCTCAAGCATTTGTCAATTGTTTTTCTACCACTTGCAATGCATTTTGATTAACTATAAGCATAAAGAAAACTGAAGTTGTCCATCAACCAAGGCCTACACCTAAGCAGGTCAAGGGTGTGAAACAAAACCACTTGCTCATACCTTTCCAATCATTCCTATTACTGTTGGCAGCAACAACCTGAAGTTTGTGAAATCATTCTCGTATTTAGGAACAAAAGTAAATTCAAGTGCTTCAATATCAAAGTCAACCAAAGCCTTTGGGAAGCTTATTGCTTATTGCCTATGCGATGTTCATGGGATTTCACTGAAAATGAAAATCAGTGTCTATTCTCACCACATTTCTTTATGGATTAGAATTGTGGACACCATAGAAGACACATATCAATCAACCTGATACATTTCATAAATGCTGTCTTCGTTCAATATGCAGTTATACATGGCAGGACAAAATCTCTAACCCTGATCTTTTCATCAAATGTGGTGTCGGTGGTATTGAATCTTTTCTGATGCAATCACAGTTCAGATGGGCTGGTCATGTCATCAGAATGAGTGATGATCGGATGTCGAAAATCCTCATATATAGCCAACTTTTTCATGGTAAGCATAATGTAGGCTGTCGTTGGTTATGTTTCAAGGATAAACATAAATACAATTTAATTGCTGCAAACATCCCTATAGAGAAATTCAAACTTGCTGTTGAAAACTGAGCAAACTGGAGAAATACCTGCCACCAAGGTATAACTAACTTTGAAAAGAATCATCTCAGCCATCTGAGAGAATTAAGACTTAACACTAAATCTCGGGCTAATACATCAGCCCATATGACGGTCAACCCTTCAGTATGGCCTTCGTGTGGATTTGTTTGCAAATCCCGTGCAGGATTGTTGTCTCATGCAAAACATAAACATAAAAACTGAACTGAGAGACACTCATACATTGAAAACGACGGGAGAGTCCATCATATATATATATATATATATATATATATATATATATATATATATTGAGGAAATTGTATGACAAAGTGGAAAAAGTTTACTTGTGATGTGTTTTGTCCTTCAAGACTTCACTGGGCTAAATTTGTGTTGGTAGTACTACACATGAACCTAACAGATGGATGCTGGGAATTTTAGAATATTTTTTTCTAGCCAAATTCATTTAGAGTTTTTTTCTTTTTATTTCCCTCACTTTGGCTTCTATAAAAAGCACTCTAAATGAATTCAGCTAGATAAAAAAAAATATTCTAAAATTTCCAGCACTCCTCTATCATGTGCATGTGTAGTTCTACCAACACAAATTTAGTCCAATGAAGTCCTGAATGACGAATTGATTTACAAGTAAACTTTTTCCACTTTGTCATACAATTTACCCAATACTGTTCTTAATATACAAAAATATATATTTTTATCTCATATATATATATGTGTGTGTGTGTGTGTGTGTGTGTGTGTGTGAGAAAAGGATTTTTTTACTGGGGAGAGTGGGAGAAGAAGAGAAGATGTCCATTTTTTTATTATGAATATTGTATAAGGTGCATACATAAACAAACAAGACATGAAACTCCATAGTGAAATTTGAAAGAAACAAACATTTATTACAATGACATAAAAACAACAGAACAGAATACAAGGTTTACAAATAAGTTTGAACAAAATTTTCCTTTTGTGCACCTTATTATTAAGGCAAGTTGACCAGTTCAAAATATTGAAGTATGGTTCATAAAAGCAAACTTTCAACAATCTAAAAATTTGAGAAGATATAATACAATTCCTTTTAAAAAAAAAGAATGTTCTAATGATACATATTCTTTCAAAAAAGATACTCTTGCTTATTTGAAAGTCAAAATTAAGAAGGTTGGCAGATTAACCAAGTCTTTGGGACTTTAACAAATTTGCTATTTTTTTAAACACAGTTCCATTATTAATTTCAAGAAGTTTTTACTTATCTGGTTTCTTTTAGCTTCTGTTTCTATTTCTGTCTTCATTTGCTTCTTACTTCTTTTGTAAGAAACAGCTCCTTAATTCATCCACTGGTAACATCCAAATTTCCTTGTCCTTCTGAAATCATTCTCTTGTGGTATCTTCACTCACATAATAGGAGTAGTGATTTTTAGGCTTGTTTTTACAAAGATAAAAACAGGAAAAATAAACATACGCAATACAGAAAAGGTATGGTAAATTGTATGTTAATTTCATACAATTTTATTTATGTATTTGTGTGTATTGGCATGTGTATTTTTTACCTTACAATTGTGTTAATGTACATGTTATGAAAGGTAGCAATTTATTCTGTAATATTAAAAGTCCTATCATGGAGGTGACTTACACACATGTTGTCATCCTGACAGTTCTTGGGTAAAGAGATTGAATATCATGTCTTTTGGTGGAATATCCATATTTCTGGCAGGAACAGTTTTTGTTGCATGCTGGCAGTAATTTTATTATTTTTCTTTTTTTTTATTTATTATAAACAATTTTTAAAAAAAATTATTTTAAACAAGGTTTAAATTATTTTATTTATTTATAATTTTCATTATTATTATTATTTTATTTATTTGTAACAATGATAATATCCCTACTCTCTAGATTGTACCCTTCTAACCTCTTTTGCTCTTTTCCTTGTATCCTTCTGATTTTTCCAACCAACTCAACTTCTTATATAGGCCCCAAATTAGCTCTTGATGAGTCCCAAATTTTAAATTTGAGTGGGAGGAAGTCTAAAACTTAAAAGTGTATCTATGCACCATCCTATTTTCAGAATCTTTAAAGAAAAATAATACTTTATTTACATGAAATTTATTACTTAATTTTTTACTAATTGTCTGACCTTCTTTAATTATTTTAAACATTTCTCTTAAAAGCAAATGTATTAAACAAATTTAGTCTATTATAATATTTATTTATTTTTATCTTTAACCTTTTATTAATCATTTATTTAATTTTTTATATAAATTTCCATATTTTCCTCTTAGGGGAAAGAAAGAGCACTAAACAAACTTAGTTTATTGTATTATTTTTCTATTTTATATTCACCTTTTAATTATTTTACATTACCTTCTTTCTTTATAATTTCTTTTATAATGTGTGTGCATGTGTAACAATAATCCTATTATAATTCTGCTTGTCCCTCCCTTAGTTTGCACGACCATTATGCCCTGCCAATACCTCATAAATAATTTTTACTGTAGGGAAATATGAAAATGACATATCAGAGATGCTACTTGGTTTCAGTGAAAGAAAGAAGGTAAAATAGAAGTGTTTAACATCTCGTGTCAATACCTTGTAAATAATGGATTATTCCATTTTGATTGTGTGGAAAGATATATCAAAGATGTTACTTGGTTTCAGTAAGAAAGACAGAAAGAAATAAAGAAAGAAAGACAGAAAGAAGGGAAGATAGAAGTGTGTAAAATCTGTTTCAGTGAAATGGAAAAAAATCAATCTTTTTAATGTAATATTTTGTTACAGTTGTAAAGCTCAAATATTTAACAATGCAATAGGGAAAGTTCTATTGATATTTTATTGTTATAGAACTCACATAAGCTTATTCAATCATTAACTTAAAAATTAAGAGTCATCAAAATATTAAAATAGTGTGAAATTTTCATGAGGCTTTCTTGTATTGCTAATCACTGCACTGGTACTATTGTTTCTGTTTATTGTATAAAGATTTATATTTCATTTAAATTATTTTTAAAATGAAAGAGAAAACAAATACTTCAAATCAAATCAAATATTTGGGATGTAAATTAAGCTGTAGGTACATTTTATTTTAATGTTATCCTTAAATATATAAGTAATTATTTCTTTCTGCTTATTTTATGAAAAAATAGAAATAATGTCATACAAAATGAAATAAAAGATTATATTTTACAGAAAAAATAGTTAAGTTAATTTAATCTGTGAGTTTAATTAATTTTTCATTTATATCTTTTCTCTTTTCATCATCCTATTTCACCATAGAAATTAAAAGTGATTGTATTTACAAATGCACAGCATCATCTCACTTTTCCCTCCCAAAATCTGACCTGCTTGTGATGACAGCAGTAGAATGAGGTATAGGAAATGTTTTAGTTCATACCTTTAGGAAAGATAGGTTTACCATATATCTTGGTTTAACTAGGACTCTCCTGATACCCCGATAGAGATAAGCTATCAATAAACATTTTTTCTCTCTTTTTCCTATACTTTTTTTAAAACTTAAGAAGAAGTATTGGGTCATGAAAACACTTTATTATAAACGAATCTACAGCCTACACTACATAAAATTGAAAATTCTCCTGGCATGAGTCTTGGAAATTATGGTAAGCTTACCTAAAGATCAGTGGAAAATAACACATTAGCAAACAAAATGGAAGCCATTTTGTTGCTTCCAGTGTTGCAGTTCAATTTTTTTTTTAAGTTTTAGTATTGCTATGTAAGTTTTAAATGCAAATATGTCTGACAGATACATAACATAGTATATTTAGGTGCTTTATGCAGGAAATTTTCGTTTTATAGTAATTTCGTCGCCACAGGTGTTAATAAACTAAATATACCTGTGATAAATAAATTGAATCTGAATTTACATCAGTTAGTTGCTGGAGAATTATTGCTTTATATTTTCCTTTTTGTGGTTAGTTAGTTCTGCATAGGTTATTTCCCTTGGTCTAGTACAATACATAACATCGCTGACTGAGCTAGGTTTCCACCGAAGTTGTAACAACTATGATGTAACTCTGTTTCACCTTCAGGGTTCCATTATCCAAGGAGAAGGACTAGGGTTAATTCCATGCACCCGAGGCGTTCTCAAAAGGGAAAATGCCGAGGGAGCTTGAATAATGTTTGTCCCTTGTCTCATGTACGCGTGTGGCCCATACATTTGATTAAATTTAAAAACTGACATTTTTGTTCCGTATTACATTCGAGTGGGCGTGAGGACAATTTTTTTTTTTTTATAATTCATTGGATACTTGTTGGAAAACGTTGTTATCTATTTTTGTTGTGTTAAAAATGTTTGAGAATTTTTACATTATTTGACTTAATTTCTTCTTCAGAATAATCGTTTATACAAACAAACAATTATCTGCCCTGACCATGTAATTATGTCCGAGGATCAGCTATCGTCCCGAGTTCGGATTTCAGTCAAAAATTGTTTTTATAGTTCATGACAAATTCTGATGGATATTTTACGGATAAGTAAAAATAAGACTTGGTCTAGTGTTGAATAATTGCGTTACTACTAAATCAAAGTTTCTTTAAAGAAATGTAGAATGAAAACAGAGAAATTTCAGAGTTTAGGTTACATCATCATCATCATCATTATCATCATCATTGTTATTTTTTCGTCATCATCGTTATTTTCCAATGGCTTACCCTTAGTGACAGCCTCAGCAATAATACTCCAACACTCTTTTTAATAATGTAGCCGTTTTCAATAATGCCATCATCTGGATGGTTCCAACTCATTGAATGTTCTCACTTAGTAAATGGTGCCTTACACTTGAGATTAAGTGACAGCAAGTCTCCTCAATACTTCAGCACTCTTCTTAGTATTCTAGCTGTTTTTAATAATGCCATCATCTGGATGATTCCAACTCATTGAATGTTCTCATTTAGTAAATGGTGCCTTACACTTGAGATTAAGTGACAGCAAGTCTCCTCAATACTTCAGCAGTCTTCTTAGTATTCTAGCTGTTTTTAATAATGCCATCATCTGGATGATTCCAACTCATTGAATGTTCCCACTTAGTAACTGGTGCTTTACACTTGAGATTAAGTGACAAGTTAATCTCAAGTGTAAGCACCAGTTACTAATGGTGGAAACCTTCAATGAGTTGGAATCATCCAGATGATGGCATTATTGAAAACAAATAGAATACTAAGAATGTTTGAGTATTGAGGAGAATTGCTGTCAATTAATCACAAGTGTAAGGCATCTGTTACTAATGGTGAGAAGCGTCTATGAGTTGGAACCATCCAGATGACGACATTATTGGAAACAGCTAGAATACTGAGAAGAGTGCTAGAGTATTGAATAGACTTGCTGTCACTTAATCTCCAGAGTAAGACACTAGTTATTAATATGTACATATGATGGGTATCATTCCTGTCAAATAAGAACAAGGAATTGAGGGGAGAATTTTTTAAGGATCATAAAAACTGGACAACAGAAAATTGGAAAAATATTGCATTGCTTGATGAGTCTTGATTTCAGCTGTGACAGATGGTAGGGACAGAATTTGGTATAAACAAAATAAAAGTATGGATCCATCGTGTCTTGTTTCAATGGTTCAGATTGGTGGTGGTTGTGTAATGGTATGAGGAATATTGAGACCGTTGGTACCAATAAAAAATTGTTCAAATGTTGTAGCCTGCTTAGATATTATGGTTGACCGTGTACCTCAATTTATGAATATGGTCAACGCATCCTTTGGTGGCCATTTCCTTCAAGACAACATACTGTGTTATAGATCAAAAATATTGGCAGATTAGTTCATGAAACAGTTTTCTGTGTTAAAGTGGTTTCCACAGTCAGTGGATTTCTATCTTTATACAGAATGTGATGAATAAATTGTCATCTAAATTATGCAAAAATTAAAATAATACTGACATTTCATTCTTACAGATATATTTACCAAAATTACACAAAAATATCTTTCAAATTTAGTCAATAAAATTGCACTTGGCTTCAACCATGGCCTCCGGACAACTTCAAAATCTCCTGCAACTTTTCTGGATGGTCTCCTTGTTTAAGTTGGTGAATCCTACCATAATTCTTGCCTTCAGTTCATCTTTGGTATTACAAGGAGTTTTGTTGGTCTCTCACTCAACTGTAACCCACATATAATAATCAAGGGGGTTGCAGTCTGGGGAGTTAGGTGACCAGATGTAAAGGGTGATGTGATTGCAGAAATTATCTGAGAGCCATGACTAGGTTCACCTGCTTGAGTGACATGGTGCAAAGTGCTGTTTACTGACATAGTCTTCCATATTCTGCCCTCCTACCCAGAGCAGCATTACCTCCTCAAGGCACTTCATGTAGGCCTCTATGGTGAATCTGAGGCTGTCACCAACAAATTTGGGAGTTCTTTTCTAATCAGAATAATCAGAGTGAGTTTCCCACAATGTCATACATTCGTAATCACCACTAGATTTACCCAACTCTTTCTGAATTCTCTGCACTGTCCTCAGAATGACATGCAAACACTCTGAAATGTTTGTATTGGAAAATACTTCTGGCATGAATGACAAGCAGTACTGCACGCCGTTTCAACATATCTGGCAGAGTGAAATGCATCATGGTGCTCATTTTCTCACATATAGTGTCTGACTGACCCTACTCTAAATTGTGCAGTCAACAAAATCAAAAACAATGCACATGTACATATTAAACAGCAACAATTTACCCTTCAGACCTTGTATAGAACTTTTGGGATATGGTGTAAAGGGTGGTTTGAATCTTGGGGTGTACAGCCAAACAATCTAGAAGAATTATGAGATGCCATAATAGCAGCAATGACATCTCTGTGTCAAAGTGGCACACACACACACACACACACACACACACACACGCACGCACGCACGCACACACACACACACACACACACACACACACACACACACACACACACACAACATGTCACATATGCACACACATACACACAAAAATGAGGTAAAAACTATCCTAACACCAAGAACACGATGATAAATTAATTACATCAAATTTAGTGTAAGGATAATGGAAAATGTGAAAATCTGTAGTCAATTGCTGAAACTTCCTGCAAAGTGGACTAAACAATTACTAAAAGGTTTATTGACAAAATTCTGGAGTTGAGGTGCAGAATATATTGTCTATCAGCTAATGTTATATATATATATATATATATAATTGTTTATTTAAATATTATAACATAAATATGTTATAAAATCACTACAAAAATAGCCATTTTGTTTCAACACCTCTGGTGTCTTATCAAGTGATGATGTTGAATGTAGAATAAATGGTTTTAAAAGTTTCAAATTAATTAACGATCCTTCGCTAGGGGTAAATGCTGTTACATAAGCTAGAATGACCAATCAAAATACAAGTATATGAGAATCCAAAAAATTTGACAACGAAGCAAGGTTATCATAGATATTAAAAGCTTTAAAGTTGGGGTTCTAGTAAAATAGAATATGTCCTAACTAATAAGTATTAAATTATATGATAAAATTTGAAATTGAAATTAAAAGTAAAAATTACCCATTTAGAAGTCTAAATCTAATCTCTATTAAGTTTAAAATTATAGAATTACTGAGGAGAAAATAAAAAAATACATATGTTATTTAATTTATTTTTTCATTGAAATTACGTTAAAAAGGATGTTGATAGCTCCAGACAAAAATGTATACAATTTAACATTTTAATTCAACGAGTGTAACTATGCTGATCACCTCTCACGTAAAACAATCCAAACACACTCAGGTTATAATACATAAGCGCCCAGACATATTTAGATATATATACACACAAAAAACGGTGACGAGACATGACCCTTGATAAAAAAACGAAAAACACACACACACACACAGACAACCAAACGTGCATGCACTTTCCTTACACATAGACATTGATAAACACATGCACATACATCCACATGCACATTGACCTAGACAATCAGATGCAATAGCCAAAACATATTCGGGGCTTAATATGTTATTAAACGAATTCTAACTACTTATTGAAATATAACTAATCTGGGCAAATATACATAGATAAAATTAGTAAAAAAAAAAAATTTAAACAAATAAATATATCTAAATATATATATATATATATATATATATATATATATATATATATATATATATATATATTATGAAAATATAGTTTTAATGTATGCTATATTTACAGGTTAAAGTTCTCAATATCAGGATAGAGTGTATATAAATATAAAAGTGGGCATTAATGTCATCACCCAATGGCAACAGTCTGTTTCATGCTTTAATGCAATTTCAGGCCATGTGTGTTGTGTCTTGACTCAACTATTTATATATACATAAGGCTATTTTATTATTCTAACTGTTATTGTGTGGTCAGTAATGGTTATGTTTCAAATTATTCTAAGCGCTATTGAGTAGAAATAATTACGAATCTGAATGCAGTTTTGTGGCTATTTTATAGTGTTGCTTTTCAATTTTTTTTACTCATTATTTATCATTATTCACTTTATTATTTGTTGTTGTTTGTTATTATTACATTTATATGTGTTTCTGTGTGCATTCATAGTTGGTTAATTTGTTAATTTTGTGGTTTACTTATTTATTGATTTGGATTATTTTATTTTATTGATTTTATTTTATCTCAAAACAATTTTTATATACACACATACATACATATATACATACATACATATATACATATATATATATATATATATATATATATATATATATATATATATATATATCCATGTAAACAAAAACAGACTATCATCAATTTCTTGTTCGTGTATTGCTTAATATATTGTGTAATTGTTATCTTCGATAATGGCTTATGTAAGCCGAAAGCTTAGATTGGATTAAAATATATATATATATATATATATATATATATATATATACAAGTATAGGATTGGTGTATACAGAATAAATTCCAATAACCAACAATTACTATTCTTAAAAGAGTGCTCAATACAGAGTAGAGCAGATATAATTGTTTATTTAAAAATTATAACATAAATATGTTATAAAATCACTACAAAAATAGCCATTTTGTTTCAACACCTCCGGTGTCATATCAAGTGATAATGTAACATAAACACTTGATAAGACACCGGAGGTGTTGAAACAAAATGGCTATTTTTGTAGTGATTTTATAACATATTTATGTTATAATTTTTAAATAAACAATTATATATATATATATATATATATGTATATATATATATATATATATATATATATATATATATATATATATATATATTCTTGCCCCATTCCATTCTTTTCATCACCTCCTTTTCCACTTGCCTTCCCATTACATCCAATGTCCTGTCTTTCAATCATCATATGCCTGATATTTTTTTAAAGATAATTATGTAGCGTACTTTGTGTTTTTTTTTTAGAAATAAAGCGTGAAAGTGGTCATTTTGAAATTATCACCCAACGAGACTGGCAGGTAAAAACTGTGGTTGCATGTTTTAAGTGACCTCCTGAATTTTAAACTTAAAAGCTCTACATGTTATTTTTATTTTTACTTATTTTTTTTCTCAAGTGTATTGAGAATTTTTTAATACTACTGTTTCCTGGTCTGATTCACCTCTGACCATTAACCTTTATATATATATATATATATATATATATATATATATATATATATATATATGTGTGTGTGTGTGTGTGTGTGTGTGTGTGTGTGTGTGTGTGTGTGTGTGTGTGAAAAGGATTTTTTACTGGGGAGAGTGGGAGAAGAAGAGAAGATGTCCATTTTTTTATTATGAATATTGTATAAGGTGCATACATAAACAAACAAGACATGAAACTCCATAGTGAAATTTGAAAGAAACAAACATTTATTACAATGACATAAAAACAACAGAACAGAATACAAGGTCTACAAATAAGTTTGCACAAAATTTTCCTTTTGTGCACCTTATTATTAAGGCAAGTTGACCAGTTCAAAAAATTGAAGTATGGTTCATAAAAGCAAACTTTCAACAATCTAAAAATTTGAGAAGGTATAATACAATTTCTTTTAAAAATATATATATATATATAATAAACCTACCCATAATGCACCATTGACCAGCTTATATAGTTGAGCCCAAACTCAACATACATGGCTTGAAGATTGTGTTTAAGCATGAAGCTTATATTAACTTATAATTTTGCTATAATGAATTATAAGTGTTTATTGCTATTTTTGAGTTTTATGCATTTATGAATTATATTTTTTTATAGCTATTTTGTATTGTTTATAGTGTGAGTGTATCTGATCCTGATAAAGTAAATTTATGGTGCTGTTATTTCTATTGTGTATAGCATTTTAAAAAACTTTGCTTTCTGCTGGAAAAGTGAAATCATGTTCTACATTAACCGTTTTTTAAATTTGTTAGAACTCACACTCTTATTTTTAAATTGGTAATTCATGCTGAAAATGGGACAAAAGTATTCTGTATAATGTGGTATTTGCCTTGACACTAGTTCCATTCAATTTATTTTATTTTTTTATTTTTTATTTTTTAAGCGTATCACCCCAAGCAAGGCTGGAGGCCACTATCACGCAAGGGGTTAAAGAAGGGTTGGAGGAAGAGCAGATAGGAGTGGTAAAGGAGAGGATGTGGAGAAAGAGAAAGACAGTGGGTCAATCAAGGCAAGGGGGTTACAGAAGATTTGGAGCGAGAGCAGATAGGAATGAAAGGCGAAAGGATGTGGAGAAGGGAACTGGATAGATCAAGGCAACTGGAGATGTCGATTGATGCTACACTTAAACCGTTGAAGATTGTATTTGTCAGGGAAACAGTAATAGGGAAGGGAGTTCCATAGGCGATATGTGCGAGACATGAAGCTATTGGAGTAGAAGAGACATCTACATCTAACAGTTTCCACGGTGTAGGGGTGGGAGCGGGATGCCAGCCTTGTGGGGCGTTTAAATTCATGAAGCCTGGGGACAAGGGAAAGAAACTGTTAGTGCATGTTGACAAATAAAAAAATCCTATGTGATATGGTATTTTTTAGACATTGGTTCCCTTGAATCAAATTACTTAAATTAGTTGTGTGTATTGATGAATATAGGAATCATTTAAAATGTGTATTTGACTAGTTTCATTCAATCAATTTATTTAAACTGGTAGTTTATATTAATAAACAAATGAATCCTGTGAAATGTGGTATTTAGTTTAGTTCAGTCTCTATATCTCAGTTTAAGATTCACTTCAGTGTTGTCATAGGCAATCTGTTCTAGTAGAAAAGTTTTTTATCTCCTCCTTTTGGAATATTCTGTTTTGGTATATGACATTTTGTTTTATGAAATGGCAAAAACTGTGTGATATTTCAGTCACTTGAAAATGCACATGATGAATTGAGCCAACCACCCTTATCACCCCACAAGATGGTCTTTCACAAATCTTTTCCTGAAATGTGTAACATATAATTTCATACATATACTGTTAAAAATTCAAATTGGTCATCCAGTTTAGAATTTCTATACAGGGGGTCCTTGACTTGTATTGGAGATCTGTTTTTATGGCATGACATAACCTGATTTTTGACATAGATCAGAACTTACTTACATAAGCACTCATGAGCCTGCCTTACACTTGGGAGCCATAATGAAGGGCAAAAAGTTCCCTAAAAATGAATATGAGAGATAGTGAATGTAACACAATCCAATATAGCATACCACCAGTGAAGAAACAATGCTGTCTTCTTCATATAGTGCCACATGACAAGGTATTACATTATGGGAGATGGCACTGTAACACCATACATCAGGTCCAACATAGCCTGAGGGGACATTCTGTATTTGTAATTCTTATTTCTTTTCATTAAATGTGTGGGTGGAACTTTGATTAGGATTTCCAAGAGGAAGGTGGGATATGGATTTTCAAGAAAAATAATCTGAGAAAATATACTTTCCTTAAAATAGGGAAAATAGAGCCTTATTGAACTGTGATATTCTTCATGGTCGAGTGATAAAGCATGCTGACTCAAATGTTGGTTTCTCCTACAAAGGAGGATGCAAGTTTGATCTCTGAAAGAGAACACATTTTCTTTATTAACATTTCTTGAATGCACAGGCTGATAAATGTAATAAACACTGTTAAAAATAAAAATAAAAACACAGCATCTGTTTCAAATACAATATCCACTATAATATTGTTTGAAGTAATAAAAATGTCAGATTAAAAAAAATAAATCCATTAATTCTTTGGAAAGTTTTAGTTTCAAAGTTATCAGCATGCAAAAAGCAGTCAAGTTATAAATATTACATAATGTTTTCTTAGTTTGCTAAAATTTAGTAATATTATTAATTATACTGACATATCTCTCATTAGTTCTGTGTTTACATTATAGCAGATTATACTGAGATTATTTAAATTTTCCTGTCTTCTTAACAATAGTTCTACAATTTCCTGATATTATGGCACATGCAGGGATGCTATTAAGCATTACTACCTGGAACATCCTAACCAGGAGAAAGGGGTTAAACCTGATTGTGGACAGTGCTTTCTGACCCTTGCTATCTTATCAACATTTGTTTTTTCTACCTATATTTATATATCTTACATTTCTTTTTTTTTATTTTTTTTAAGCGTATCACCCCAAGCAAGGCTGGAAGCCACTAGTACACAGGGGGTTACAGAAGGTTTGGAGGAAGAGCAGATAGGAATGGTAAAGGAGAGGATGTGGAGAAAGATAGTGGATCGATCAAGGCAAGGGGGTTACAGAAGATTTGGAGCGAGAGCAGATAGGAATGAAAGGTGAAAGGATGTGGAGAAAGGAAGTGGATAGATCAAGGCAACTGGAGATGTTGATTGACATTACACTTAAATAGTTGGAGATTGTATTTGTCAGGGAAACAGGAATAGGGAAGAGAGTTCCATAGGCGAGATGTGCGAGACATGAAGCTATTGGAGTAGAAGAGACGTCTACATCTAACAGTTTAAATGGTGAAGGGGTGGGAACGGGATGCCAGCCTTGTAGGATGTTTAAATTCATGAGGCCTAGGAACCAGCGAAAGCAGCTCCTTGGAGCAATTACCATGAAAGTATTTGTAAAAAAGACAGAGCGAGGCAATGTCACATCTGTGAGAGAGTGACTGCAGATGAGATGACAGATCAGGGCCAATTACATTGCATATGCGTCTCTGGATCTTATCAAGAACCCTGAGGCAAACAGCAGGGACTCCAGACCATATATGGCAGCAATACTCCATGCAAGGGCGAATAGTCGATTTATAGATTTGGAGGATCGATTCTGGGGAGAAAAATTTCCTGGCTTGGCACAGGGAGCCAACTTTCCTTGTGGTGGATGATGCAATTGACTCGATGTATTTGTTCCATCTCAGACCTACATTTATATATCTTACAAATTAAACTAAGCACAACTATTAAAAGGATGAAAAATTTTCACAGATTTTGACATCATTATGGAGTCTTATTTTTTTTTCAGCCAAATCTGTCAATTTGTTTTGCTCATGCTAAGTCTCGAAAAAGACACTATATGAAATTCACTATTTTTTAACCATAATGTTGAATGTGTTAAAATTATTCAACATTTTAACAAGAAAAATCTCAAGATAATGTTAATAATTACTGCAAAACATTGTTGATTTATTTGATATGGAATGATCTATTATGACATGTCTCTAATTATTTAAGATGGAATGATCTATTATGACAGGTCTCTAATTATTTAAGATGAAATGATCTATTATGACAGGTCTCTAATTATTTAAGATGGAATGATCTATTATGACAGGTCTCTAATTATTTAAGATGGAATGATCTATTATGACAGGTCTCTAATTATTTAAGATGGAATGATCTATTATGACATGTCTCTAATTATTTAAGATGGAATGATCTATTATGACATGTCTCTAATTATTTAAGATGGAATAATCTATTATGACATGTCTCTAATTTGTATTTAGATACATTGTACTTATTTTCAATTTTTCTAGCTGAATAGTTCACCTATATTGTATATGATCAATTATTGTACATATTAGGTCATCCCATAAGTTCTGTCCGAATTTTAACTTTTTGTTAAAATGAACGAAATTTAAAGAGTATTTTATAATGTCTAATGGAGCTGAACATTATTTTTATGTTTAGATGCATTTAAACTGATCAAATTTTATTTCAGAGAACAATAAAATTAAATTTTGTTTGATTAAAACCCTGCTAACATGAAAGTACCCAAGAATCATTTGAGGCACATAATGCTTTATGAGTTCAAGAAAGGAAACTCATCAGCCGAAGCGGCTAGAAACATTCACTCAGTTTATGGAGAGGAATGTGTGAATGAAAGAATATTTCCTTCCAGGTTCCAACCAGAGACCTAAGGTCAGAAATGGCTTCATGAAGTTTTCCATTGAGTATTTTTGTAAAAAAAACAAAAGAACTAAGATCACACATATTTTACATAGATGAAGCTCTTCATAATGTGCGGGCTGTACTTGTGAGTACAATTTTTGGTATTTCTTTAAGGCATGGGCTGCCAGGAATCCCTTTATGAGTCTGTTGGTACCTTCTCCAATCAGTCTGAGGACTCCAACTACAACTGAAATTATAGATGTCATCATGTGCCACATTTTTGAGATTTCCACTTCAAGATCCTTGTATTTTGAAAGTTTTTTGAAGATCTTGAAAGATAAAATACAATCTGCAGGAATTGTCATGCCAATAAGAAAGCACATTCTGTTTTTGTGGTCTCTGATCATGATGTCTGGGTGATTAGACTTGATTGTTCTGTCAGTGTGTCTATAAAGTCCTATAAAATTATTACATGTTCTTATGTCTGTAACTGTATTATTATTATTATTATTATTAAGCATATGGGATTGATGCTGGTAGATTATTCCTTATATTTAATATGAACTACTTATTAATGATCACAAAATGAATTTAGATAAAATTAAATAATTTAAGTACTTGAAGATTGTGTTTAGCATGAAACTCCAAATCATGCTAACAGTGTGGCATATGTATATTTATTAATATATATACTTTATAGCTCTGTTATATAACATCGAGCATTGTTTTAATAACACCAACACTTATGTGCAATGCATATATTTATATATTTACATATATATATATATATATATATATATATATATATATATATATATATTTTTGTCATCCACAGACAGACTGTTTCGCTGTTTCACAGATCATCAGTGTGGCTAGACGTCTGGTTGCCTCTAGCTAGGATCGAAACCCGACTGAATTTGCGTCAGTCGGAACTTCTCCCACTAAGCCATCAGCATACAGTACGGGATGAAGGTGAATTTTAGCGTGTTTATTTTTAGATTCAGATAAACACACAGTGACTGACAGTGACTCAATTCTGTCGAAGAGTCGTGCAGTATTAGCTTAAATAGTCACTGTTTACAAATTCACACCTCAAACCAGAGGGCTCAACTGAAATTAATTTTTCAGGAGCTAATATATATATATATGAAATTCATTTTTCAGGAACTATATATATATATATATATATATATATATATATGTAAGATTTCAGATTTAAGAAAGCAGATATTTTTATATATATTGCTCAATATTAAAATTATTAAAATAATATTAAAAATAGAGTATTAATATTATATATTATATAAAAAAGATTACTTAACTTTTAAATATCAATTTTACCCCAACTTCAAAGTTTTCTGGTAGGATTTCTGTTCTGCAGCAGGTTCAGTTTTTAATGATATTCCCAATGTTTTCAATTTCAATTTTTATCTAATTTCAATTTTCAGTTTGGAAGATTTTCAGAAATTGGAAAAATTATTAAAACCGATTCCCCTGAAGAACCAGGAAACTTTGAAGTCAGAGTAAAATTGATATTTAAAAGTTAAGTAATCTTTTATATATATATATATATATATATATATATATATATATATATATATATATATATAGAAAGAGAGAGAGAGAGAGAGAGAGAGAGAGAGAGAGAAATAGATCTTATTTCAGTTTGTTCATTATCTTTATATAAATATAAAAATATAAATAGTGACAAAAAGATGAGATAGATAAATAGGTAGATATTGAACAGGCCAATATATATATATATATATATATATATATATATATATACACACAGACAAACCTTTCATCAATGGACTAATAGTAGGGAGGGGTGGTTCGTTGAAGCCAATTCTCTGTAGATGGAAGGAACTCTAATTTGTCACTGATACTTAGATTTGTACGTTTCTTTTTTGCTCTTTCCTTCTGCTTCGCTGCCATGATGAGGGCAGAACAATTAATATATTAATAAAAATAATAAAAATAATAGATTTCTCACAGATACTTTCTCATGCACCCGTCTTTGTTTACAATTGAAAAACTTGCCACATTGCCAAGCGGTCACTTTGGAACAAATACGACTCATTCTGCTAAGCCCACAAATTTTGAAATTCATGACTATTAATGGGGATCCATAGATGGAGGTTTGTCTATATATATATATATATATATATATATATATATATATAGAAAGAGAGAGAGAGTGAGTGGTAGTTAGATAATGAACAGGCCAACATATATATATATATATATATATATATATATATATATAAATAAATATATATATATATATATATATATATATATATATATATATAAATATATATATATATATATATATATTTATATATATATATATATATATATATATATATATATATATATATATATTATATATATATATATATATATATATATATATATATATATATATATATATATATATGTTGGCCTGTTCATTATCTAACTACCACTCACTCTCTCTCTCTTTCTATATATATATATATATATATATATATATATATACAGACAAACCTCCATCTATATATATATATATATATATATATATATATATATATATATATATATATTATAAGTTATATTACATTCGAACATTTAAGTTACCACTACAGAAATGCACTTTGATGCCCCATTCAGACATCCCATCAGGTGGTGATCAAAGATGGGTAACTATCGTTGATCACCACCTGATGAGATGTCTAAATTGGACATTGAAACAAATTTGTAGTGGTAACTTAAATGTTCGAATGTAATAACTTGTAATAAATTATTATTGCTCTGCTTTTGTATTGAGCTCTCTTTTTAATTCATGTTAAGAATGTTTGAATTTATATTCGTTTCGTTCTATTTACGTTTATATATATATATATATATATATATATATATATAGAGAGAGAGAGAGAGAGAGAGATAGGTAGACAGATAGAGATATCAGTTTATTCCTTATCTGTCTATCTATCTATGTATATCAATCTTTTTTGGCTAATTATATTTATATAGTAACTTAAACTTCTTTCTATTCATGGTTGGTTATTTGAAACTAAAATAATCCTTAAGCAAATAATATTAGTTTGCTTAATTCACTATTTACTAATACTTTTCACTTAGGATAATATTAATATTCTGTTATTCTTGCCTTCAGGCTTTAGTTGATTATAAAGAAAATGTTTTAAAATAATAAACTTTTAAAAGTATTTATTATTTAATTGCATCAAAATATGATGTTATACAAAATAATATTTAAAAAAAATATTAAATGTTATTATGTTCAGTATATATTTGTATCGTTTATTTGTCATGTTTTTTCTTTAGAAAAAATAACCATCCCTTTCTTTAGAAATTGCTTTGTTTATATTAGGATACAAAACTAAACAGATATGAATGTTTCACAAGTTTGAGAAGATTTGCATTTATAAGGCATTATTCATCTTTGCATGATCAGATATGCACTTTGTGGCTGAGTCAGTATAAGCACATTGGATCTAATGATGATTTCTTCTGCCAAGGGAGATGAAGGTTCAAATCCTTCAAGAGTGTGCATATTTTTCTTTAATAAGATTTATCGCATATTCAGTCTGGTTGTTGAAAATTAATAAATATACTGTTTAATAAATAAATGGGTATCCACTAAAAATACAATGTTTGTAATAAAATCTGTCAGATTAATAAATAAAAACTCCATTACTTCTTTAGGAATTAATTGCTTCATTTTACTTTATCCAAATATTTCAACTATATATACTTTTTAAGTTTTTGATAATAATCAAAAAATTAAAAAGTATATATTTAATCTGGAATATGTTTTCATTTCTCATATGCATTTTCTTTCTGACAAAACTTCTTAGAAAAGTGGATATTTTTGGAAAGATTTATTTCTCCATATTTTTATCAAACTTTATCATCAATTTTTAAATAATCAAAAAAAAAAAGAACAGTGAGATTCTGAGCTTAAAAAGCAAATACTTCTTTATTTTAATGAGAAAAACGTCTAAAAACAGTAAAGAAATATAAAATTAATTGTCTTTTGTTTTTCAAATTTCCAGTTATTGATGGGACAATTTTTCAACAATTATATATTCAATAAAATTACATTAGCTTCAAATATAAAATTTTTAAATGTATCCTATAACCCTCCACCAAAAACAAATAATAATAAAGAAGTCACAAAAATGTGACAAAAAATGTTAATCTACTTATGACACTTGTAAATGAGTGAAGTGACCCACAGGCTACAGTAAAAATTAGATATAATCCTTAATCTGCTATCAATAAGATTAATGAAAGTGTCTTTGATTCATCCTGTAGCACTACAATTAGACTTTATATTTTAATAATGAATAAGATTATGAATGATGACAAATTCTCTTTTCATTATGAAAGATGACAAATTATAAAAGATCTAAGTTGATATAACAAGTATAAATAATAGAAAAGTAAATCTTTCAAAATTTATTCATTTATAAAATATGAACTATTTCACAAGCTTTTTTTATCATTTTATCCAAAACAAGGCAATAAAGGTTACTAAGTCGCAACGGGTTACAGTGAAAGAATATGAAAAAAGAAAAATCTTATTGAAGAGAGAAAACAATAAAAAACAGGAATTAAGAAGACAGAAGA
This sequence comes from Acanthosepion esculentum, assembly GCA_964036315.1. NCBI lineage: Eukaryota > Metazoa > Mollusca > Cephalopoda > Sepiida > Sepiidae > Acanthosepion > Acanthosepion esculentum. Next base: position 41,007,238 of record OZ038520.1, read on the forward strand.
TAATGCTTGATATTGCATTTAAATTTTTGAAGATCAAAATTGATCAGAAAGCAAGAAGCCAGAAGAGAGTTCCACAAGCAATAAGTGCAACAGAAGAAACTTTTAGTATAGAAGTCACAATTCAAGTTCAGAAAATGTCAAAGTAATATCTATCTGTGTCATAATGTATCATAATATATTTGTCTATTATTTTTTAATTAGATTTCCAAAAGAACAGTTTCATGAATACTAGAGTCATTAGAAAAAAAAATGGTGTCAGAATGACTGTTATTTCCTTGACACTGCTATTATTGTAATTATTTCTGATTCCCTCATCAATGTTTGTTGTTTTAAAAAGCAATGATTAGAATTTTAATAAAACCCAAACATATGAAATTGAATTTATACATTTTCTTTATTCTTGAGAACTGGCAAGAAAGATGTTAAACACTATTTATTTAAACACTATTTATTTACAAGAATAATGTTATATTTATAAGATTATAAAATTTTCTTGTTCATATTTTTATAAATTTATGAATAAAAAATTTATTTTCATATTTATTTTTTTATAAAATAGGTAAATAATAAAAAATTCATTATAGTTGGTATACATAATTTTATATTTAAATTTTTGAAGATAGTAGATGACAGTCTCTATCTCCTCCATAGGCAAGAAGGCCTATGGAGGAGATAGAGACTGGCATCTACTATGAGAAAACACACTATTAGGATAGAACATATGTTTACATCTAACTAGTTCAATAGTAAAATAATGAGACCTAATTGCTAATCTAGTAGTATACTTAAATGTGTAAAATCTGGGTATCAAAGGGAAGAGCTCACATCACTATGGTGGGAAAGTTACTGTAGTCAAGTGCGAGGTCTGAACCAATAACATTATAGATCCTTCTTTGGATTTTGCCAAGAGCACCAGACCAGATATGGCAGCAATATTCAATACATGGATGAATGGTAGATTTATAAAGGTGCAAGATGGATTCTGATGAGAAAAATTTTCTGGTACAATACAGTGAACCAACATTTTTAGAAGTAGACCTAGCAATTAATTCAATGCAATCTTTCCACTTCATGTCAGTAGAAAACATAAACACAAAAAGGGGCAAAGATTTGATCTCCTTTAGGTTAGCATCAGGGGGTCAGAAGGTTTCTTAAAGACAGGAATTATAGAGGAGGCTTTCCAGTAAGCTGGAAAGCAAGAAGCACAAAGGTATTTATTATAGAATTTGAAGAGAATAGAATCCAGTTATGGGGCATATTCCCATAGGACTATTGCAAGGATAACATCAAATCTGAAAGCTTTGTGGGGATGATAGCAGAAGCCATGGATGGAATTATGTGCATTTCACTCAGTGGAGATTCTGTTCTGGTAGAAAATCTGACAAAGATACTCATAAAGAGTCAAGAATGGAGTTGGAAGAGAATTTCTGAGCAAAGCATTCTGCTTTATCTGCAGTAGATAACAATACTTTAAACTGATCAAAGAGAGGAAGGATTGAGAATGTGCACTTGTTCAATACACTCTTACAGAGTGACCAGTAAATCCTAGAACCAAACTTGTGAGTGTCTATATGGTTTCTGACTGAAAAACAGCAACTTAAACTGTTACAAAGTGGTAGCACCACAACACTACAGTATAGACAGTGTTATGATAAAAAGCTAGGAATAAAATAATAGTAATATTGAAAGTGCTTCATGTAAGTAGAATTTAAAAAATGACTTATCTGGATATAATTTTAATCAACTTCTTCATTGACCACCTCTTAACTTAGGTAAATGATAATGTAATTTTAAAAAAAGAAATAGATTTTTTTTAAATTTATTAATCAAACATATTTTTATTACTGTAGATATTATTTTTAGTGGATAATGTTCTGTTTATTTTTTAAAAAACTATATTTATTTATTTTTTCTATTTTTTATTTTTTTGTCTACCAGCCTGAATATTCGAGAAATCTTATTAAAGAAAAATGTGCTCTTTGGTGGGATTCAAACCTGTGTCCTCCATTGTAGAAAAAAACTGTTGCTATATTTGATGTGTTTTTAACCGACTCATCTACAAAGAGTATCATGATTAAGCAAGGCTCTATAGTGCCTTTTAAGCACATTAAAGCACATCTCTTTTGTGTTTTGATTCCTGAAAGTTCATAGTACATACCCATATTTGAGTAGACACTCCATTTATTTATTAAACAGTATATTTATTTATTTTATGCAATTACATTCTCATCTTGTACAAGGACCTTAAGAATATACTTTAGTATGCATTTAAATGACATCAGCCATTGGAAGACTGACATTAAAAATATCATAATAATAATGAGATGAGCCTAAAGAAATTCCATGATTGTTGAAAACTATCAACATTACTGTTGGATATATACTGGATTGTGCAAAAATTTTGTCCACTTATTACATAGAAAATTTACTTAATAAACTGAACAAACTTTTTGACCATTATTATTAAATTATTCAATTTAAAATTGTAAAAAATGAAAACAAATTTTGTAAAAATTCATTTTTCATTGGAAAAATTTTTTTCTTCTGACAGTATTGTTTTTAATGTATATTATTCATAAAATAAATTAAAAGCTTCTCTAATTAAATAATGTCTAATAAAATAGATTGAAGTAAAATACAGTTATTTTAATTAATTGAAAAAGACAAAAACTGTTACAGAAAGAAAAATAAGATTTATAACAATTTTACGATCTTTGATTAAATCTTCCTTATAAAAATACTAATAGCATAGATTTCCATAATGATCATCTGCTGCAATCAGTGATCATCTTTTGTCACCAGTGGTCAATTTCTCCAACTTGTAGTCATCATTTATCACCAATGATCAGCTTTTACAATCATTGGTCAGCTTTTACTACTACTGATCATCATCTGTAACTGGTGATCAATGTCTGCAATTATTAGTCAGCTTTTAACCCAGCAATCATTTTCTTCAACCAGTGGTCAGTTTATACAATCAGTGTAACTAGTGGTCAGCTTCTGCCACTACTGATCAAAAAACAAGTTTATATAAAAGTTTGATTTTGAATGCTAAGTGTTCTAACTGGCTTCTCTTTTCTTCAACAATTTATAATATGAAATCTAAAAAAATTTATCCTTGTTGAACCAAGATTTTCATTAAGCTTTATTTGGGATGACACAAAGCCAAACTAAAGTAAGAAAAACTGTATTGAACTAATTTTTTAAATGAGAATAGAACTTCTTTTATGTGTCATCTCCTGTCAGGATCTAGGCAATCATGGCCCTCCACATCCTCCTGTCCCTTGTAGCTCTTAATAAGTTTGTCTTTTTGTTATTTCTCCCACACCCTGTTCTGCCATCCATTTGCTCAAGCTCATCAAGTATGTCACGTGTTGCTTTCCCCTTTCCCTCTTTCCCTCAATCTGTCCTGTGAATATCAGATTTTCCAAGCCCTCCTTCCACATTACATGCCCCAGAAATTTCAACTGCCTCTTCCTGATGTGAAGTATAAGTTTCCTCTTTGATTCCATTCTCTCCAAAACCTTGTTATTGCTTACATGTTCAGCTCAGGGTATCCTTAGCATTCTTCTGTAGAACAACATTTTTGTTACTTTGAGCTTCTTCTTCCTCTTTGAGGAGATTGTCTGGCATTCGCAGCCATACAGGAAGACAGATCTCACATTACAGTTCAATACTCTTTTCTTTGTTTCCAATGAAATTTTCCTGTATCTTAATACTCTGCTTAGCTTTTGGAATGTATTTTTGGTCATCCCAATATGTCTCTGGATCTCAGCATTGTACTTAACGTCCTCTGTTAGGACACTTACCAGATCAGCATCTGGTATCCTATTTTTTTCTGAATACTGATCTTTGTGCTCGGTGGGTAAATATGCAGTTATCTCAACCACAAAAGAGGCCACAACCAAATTAATAGTTTATCAGCAATGTTGTTCCATGTCTAACCAAGAGAAAATTTTCCTTTGCTATTTTAATACACTGATCAGAACTTACAATGAGTATAAATACCAGCATGTCTGTGAAAACAATGCTGTAATTCTTGGTTCTGAGGCGGCTTAGAGTTAATATTTTATTCCAAAGTTCTGTTTTTACTTCTCTTTATCTTTTTCTATTAATTTTCTGAATATGATGGAAATACATTTTAGGAATGAAAATAATGTTTTTGCCAAAAACAATTCAGAGTTTTTGTGGATAATAGGAAAGCTGATAGCAATAAGACTGGTTCTGTTTCATAGGAGAAGGAATATGTGGGACAAAGTGACTAAAAAATAAAAGAAAGAGAGAAAAAGATATTAGAAAGAGAAAATTGGAGAGAGAGTGAGTCTGTTGATGAGGTAGAGTGAAAAAAAGATACAGAGGGGGGGGGGAATAAGATAAAAAGCAATAGAGAAATAATGAGAAAGTATGAGAAAAAGAGTGATAAAAAGCATAAATTCCAGAGAGAGTTAGGGAAAAAGAGGGTATGTAAAATAGAGGGTGGACTAGAGGGAAAATAAAATACAAAAAAAAAGACTCTAGAAGCTGAAAAAAAGAAAAATTGATGAAAATTTACTAGAAATATATTAAGTTTTAATTATGAAACTGAAACACAATCAGTAAAGATATTAAAAAATATATATCAAATCAGTTATGTGCCATATGTGATACATGCTTAGGCGATCATGTATCTTTTGATGCATGACTGACGAGGCAGATTTTTTTCTGCAGTAGGTTGTCATTTCTTTCTGTGGTAGATCAGTTTTCATCCAAGGCTACAGAACCCGGTCTCTCCTGCTATTTACCCATAGCTGGGGGGAGAAGAAGAGGATTCATACCTTTCCCAAGGGTATTAGCACATAAGTGAGTGTAAACAATATATTTACTAGATAAATAAAACTATATTTATATTTAGAATGAAATCAAACATAAATAGCTATATATTTATATATAAGGAATGTGCAAGTATAAATGCATATAAACATATATATATATAGAGAGAGAGTAGTAATTACATATGCATATATTCACAGTTGCAATCATGCAAAATACTAGATTGTAATGAATGTTCTGTCTAATTTTTTCTATGACAAATAAAATAATGAGAAGTATTTAATCATCAATATAGTAACCGATGTTTTCCATAGGCTTATTCCAACTGCCAAGAAGCTTTTTAATGCCACATGTATAACATTCTTTAGGTTTTGACCTGAATTAAGAGACTAACTTATTTTTTATCACTTCTCTTAAAGTTAATCTAAGTTTATACCAGTGGTTTTGTAAACTTCTAAACTGATTGTAATTGAAAGAAACAAGGAAGGAATACGGTAGATGAAGCATAGTTTTTCCAGATCTTTTGTTATTTCATGCAGCATGAGGGGTTGTGTATTATTATCCAAAGTTGCTTTTAAATGCTTTTGTAGTGAATAGGACATTGTAATTAATTTGGACTTTGGCAATCACTAAAATGATGCTCAAAATAGTATGTTTTTTTTTAACGTCAGGTATCACCAAAATGGTGATGATGTTGGTTTTTATACACGTCAGGGTTACCAATATGATGTGGGTGGTTATTCACATCATAGAAGCAGAGATTAGCCTCGTATTCAAGGAGATAAAAACATACTTGATGGGAAATAAAATGTACAGAACTAACAGAAAAGCATGGTAAACTGTATGTTAATTTCATATAATTTATTTATTTATTTTATGTGTAATGGTGTGTGCATTTTTGGTTGTAAATGTTTCATGGTACATTTAATGAGTGGAAGAATTTACTTTGTATTATTACATGCCATGTTACAGAGAGAGAGAGAGAGAGAGTTTGAACATATTTTGCTTGTCTGAGGGTTAGTGGCAAAGTGATCAAATTTAACATCTTTTGGTGTGATGTCCACATTTCCAACGGGAACAGTTTTTGTTGCATTCGGGGAGCATTTTTTATTATTTAATTTATTTTAAACAAAGTTTAAATGTTACTCTTTTATTTTATTTATAATTTTCATTATTATTATTTTATATTTTATTTTTATTTATTTAAAAACAGTGCTGTCAAATGGCTCACAAGGATAAGGAATACAAGTTCAAATCACACCAGAAGCTTTGACAAAATGAGAATTTTAATAAACAAAAGAAATACAATAAAATAAACACTAGTAAAAAGTTAAGAATACTTTATGTAAGATATTCGAATATAATTACACAATAATTGAATGATTTCATAAGAAAAAGAAAAATATAAATGTGAAGTTAAAATAATGTGAAGAGAAGAAATTAATCCATTGGCTTTCATCCATATTAAGCCATAGTAATTACAAACTAAAAACATGTTACAGTAGATAATTCCTTTTGTAGATATGATAAATATCCTTTGTAAATATTCAAGTTCTATCAATCAACATCAATACTATGTTTTTAGAACAATATTGAAATTGGTGTAATTAGCCACGTGGAAATTAACACATGACAGAGAGAGCAACATTCAAGCTAACAAGCAACAGAATGAACAATGTCAAAGTTAACATGTAACAGAATGAATAACATTGAATTTTGTATGCTACAGGATTAGCAACATGAAAGTTAGCATGTAACAGAATAAATAACATCAAATCACAAAGACACAAAATTAACAACATGAAAGATAGCATGCAACAGAATGAGCAATGGCAAAATTAGCATACAACAAAATGAGTAATATCAAATCACATATGACACAGAATTAGTAACATGAAAGTTAGCATGTAATAGAATGAACAATGACAAAGTTAGCATGCAGCAGAATGAATAACATCAAATCACACATGACACAGAATTAGCAACATGAAAGATAGCATGCAATAGAATGAGCAAAGACAAAGTTAGCATGCAATAGAATGAGTAGCATCAAATCACACATGACAGAATTAGCAACATGAAAGTTAGCAGGCAGCAGAATGAGTAACATTAAATCTTGCAAGCTACTGCATTAGCAACATGAAAGTTAGCCCATAACAGAGTAAACAACGTCAAAGTTATCATGTAACAGAACAAGCAACATCGAAGATAGAATGCAGTAGGATTAGCATTATCAAGATTAGCATGAAAAGAATTAACATTGAAAAGTTTATCATTACTAACATTTACAAAAATAGCAATTTTGCCAACCGGCACAGCAGTAAAAACAGAAACAACACAATCAGCGTTTTGACACTTGTTTCCATAGGCAAGAACCATTTTTCAAATCTTCATGCCAAATAACATATAAGAGAATGCCACGGGCGTGGTTATATCTGAGTGGGCGTATCACGTTTTCTGACGGCCGAGGACCGACTGAACACCAAATTCTCGGGGTGTGGGAAAATCGGAAACTTTTTTCTGTTTTTTGTTTTTTTATAATAATGTTTACGTTAGGTTCGAGCAATGGAGCTGTCAGGGAAGTGCTCAAGGTAATTTAGAAGAAGGAATTTTTATCAATGGTTTCTAGCTATAATTTAACGAAGATAAAACATTAAACGGATGCAGTTAGGACGCATTTGCTATGTAAGATCTGTGAATGCATACGTGTGTATGCGGTGTGTGCGCGTGCACGTGCGTGCATTTCCCACACACGCACATCTTAAAGAAAAAGTGTACAACTACGTACCTAATGACACATTTAAGTACTAACACCTTGTTGAGTCTGCAAACTACCGTATGGTATCTAGTAAGGATCAAACTCATTTGCAATGGTCAAGTAAGACCTTGCTCTAAGGCAGGAAATCAGCATTTATGATTGTAAGAAGAATGTTTGTATGCACACACACAGAGACACGCATGCCGATCGACCTTTCGATTTCCCTCTATAGCAATGAACAGGTGTTTTCTTGAACGCTTATTGGGACAGGTTCAGCTCAAAGTGGAACTCGTATATATGATCCATTGGTAAAGATGCTGGAAAAATCTTCGATTCCTTGCATCACCCGAATTCTCATGCTATGCTCTAGCTTTACAAGAACAAGAATAGGCCGAAAATGGATTACTGATGCCATATCTAGAGTGGAGCTGCCAATTCTTCACTTCCCAGTCTTGATGGAGTTCCGAATCGTCTATGCAACCTTACAGGTGATAAATTGTTTTGCCACTTACAACACCTTTCCCATAAACGAAACGTTACAAGCCTCTCGCAACTATATTGTTAGTCCTATGAAAATGTTCAAACGAGCTACATTATTTATAGCATGATATATACCATCCATTTTCTACTATAGTATGATATTTACCAACTGTTGGAAGTAAAAACCATTAAAGGAGCATAATAAACAGTTTGTAGTGTAAAATTTATACCGATCATTTATAGTATTAGTAGGTGACTTTCCAGTAAAAGTTACTGTAGTGCTCATCGGCATTTCGTGAACAAAAGAATACACTAATTCTAAACTTTCACACATTTTGTAATAGAATTACATGAATACCTCTGTTATGAATACAAATTAGATAAATACCCCACACTTTAGGTTAACTTAACACTGTATGTAGTTTGAGGAATTAATTGCTTTTTTAACCTGTATGTGGGTTGTTTGGTAGAGTGCATCGTCATTTACGATAGGTCGCAAATGCCTCGGTAGATATCGTACTATAGTAGCACCTTATTTAGTTTCCCCAACTTTAACCCTCCGAGCCAAGACCTACCACGCCGCACACATTGATACGAACCTCCCTAATTTCTTTCATATTCCTTTAGTAAGGAGTAAGTTCCACTCGGATAGCTTATTCCCAAGAACTGGTTTGAAATGTTTTGTGGAACAGAATGCCAGGAGGAAGCTTTCCCGGCCACTTCAATTTTAATCTACTTCAAGTCTAAGGTTAATCGTTATCTTTCCCACATCTCTACATAAACTGCGCCCCTTACTCTTTTACTGCTCGCACAACAACCACCTTCAGGAACCCTCTACCTTCTTGAGTATGTCGGTAAATGTATAAAAAAACCTTTACACATGTGAAATCAGTTTAAAAACAGATTATGTCAAAAGTGAGATGACTAATATAGAAAATATTCAACTTAGTTCATGAGTAAATGACAGCAACACCCAAGACGGATATCTTTTTGAAGGATGATAATTAAATGTGTGTATTCTTCTGTGAATTGTTTGAACTATTGATCTGATTGTGTTTGTTTTTTTTTGTTCTTTTTTTAATATTATTGGCATTACATCTTTTCGACCTAACCATTTTTTGACTTTCTTCGTGTACAAAATCCTCGTGTAAAACGTAAAAACGTAGGGAGAAATGGTGACCCATTTTTTTTTTACCCGAAAGAAAAAATGATAGCTCTTTTATTTTTTCGAGGTTAAATTTGTATACTTAAGGAAAATAGATAGACAGAAACGTTATGTAGTAGTAAAAACAGCAAAGGAAAGGAAAGAAAAAACCCCAAAACGAAGAAAGTGATGTAATCCTTCTTCGAATAATTCTTGGAATGATAAGGATTTATTTGAAAATTGCAAAAATTATCGTGAGATAGTGGAGATGTGAGTGGACTAACAATTAAATGTATAAAAAATGCATTTTCGACAACAACTCCTTCAAAAATATTGAGAAGTACACTTATAATAAAAGCAGCAGAAGAACTTTCACCAGATGATAATTTTTGAAAATTCCACCAGCAATATCGGCTGAAAAGAAACTTTCTTCTATTTCTAAGAATATATTGCCGGAAAACTTCTAAGACACGAACGGTTCATCAAATCCTTATTACTGACCATTCCACGGACAGAGAACGATTTGGTCTACCTTCAGACATCGTTTAAAAAATATTATCTCTTCAAGTCCTAGAACAAGAGATGTTTCTTTCGAACTTTGAAAGATCTATTAACTTGTTATCTCTTTCCTCTTTTTCTTTAATACATAATTTGTATGAACAGTAAATACATTTTTCAACTTCATACATTGAGAACATAGACTTCATTTCTGCATTTCTTTCTATTTTTATATTATCCGTGTTGGTAAGTTCACTTTGTAAGAATTATAACTGCCTAATATTTTACTATTACATTGAATAATTCTTGCCGAACAAAAATTGTTTTAATATCTCTTTAAATTTTCACATTCCTTCTTACACAGGTATATAAAAGGTAAGTCCCCAACGGAAAGAAAAATTAAGAGAAAAGGATTTCAAAGGAGGATTTATGTCCAACTCTTTATAAGTACTTGAAGAGGCTCTTACGAAAAAGACAAGACTCTTAGTCTTACTCAAGGTGAAATTTGTAAAGAAATATGTAAAGAAACAAATATTTAATAGAATGGCAAAATATTTTTACAATATACAAAAATTGTACAAATTACAATATATGCCTTGTACAAAATTTTCCTGTGCGCCTTACACCATCAAGTCAGGTTAACACTTTTTTCAAAATAAAAATCTATTTTTTCTGTTAGAAAACAGTTTGTGTACAACAAATGTTTTCCTTAACAACAAAGGAATTTTAACAATTTTCTTGACGTAGTGCCTTTAACATAGGAGCACTAGCAGCCTAAATAAACTTTGTATCAGCAGCAGCCCCCGAATATAAAAACATGTGAACCCTCTCTTTTCCGGGTTTTCCTCTTTCGAACTGATGAAACGAACTTTTCACGCTGAAGCTAAAAGGGCTGTGAACGCTTCACGGTAAAACATACCAAAGTAAGTCTCACTCACATATATTGATAAACATTTCCTTGTGTATACAATTTACGTCTAACAAAAGGAATTCTTGTTTTAAACTTTCCTTTTGTTAATTTGTCTAATAAACGTTATTTTGCATTGCAAATCAATTGGTCTGTTATTTTGTGCATGTACTCTTTTTCACCACTATTATTTCATGTTCTATAAAATGTTCCTTTAAGAAAATTTACACATTTAATTATTGAAGTAGTTAATCACTAAAATGATATCTAAGAAGGATAAAGCGTTGTTAGTCTCAGATTCAAAAATAAAATTTATTGTGGGTTCGACGTTATTAAATTTGTCAGCAAGATCAGATAAAACTATAGCCATATGAAATAGTTTTACCCGACCTTGTTAACAAACTTAATAACATCGGACCCACAATAGATTTTACTTTTGAATCTGAGACTACAAACAATTTACCCTTTCTTGATATTATGCTATATAGTACTAATAATAGCCTTCAATTGAAGGTTTACAAAAAAAATCTACCAACTGGAATGACCTTATTAATTTCTATTCTCACCACTGTGACAGAATAAAATTTGGAATAATTATAGGATTCTTTTTAAGAGCACTAAGCATCTGAAACCCCCAATACTTATCTGAAAAAGAAATATACACAGAAAACACTTTCAACAACTTCCAATATTCTCATTATTTCATCCACAACGCTAAGAGAAGGCAAACAAAATATACAACTGCAAAAGGATAATGATATTACTAACAACAACGATAACAATGACAATAAACTAGATAAAGCAGGCATATAATACTACCTACGAACTCATTAACATCCAAAACAATTTATCCAATCTTAATAATATCAAAATAATCACAACCACATCCAAAACTATTATGGATCTGATCAGAACCAAATAAACTCATAACTAATAATTCTGAAGCAGGTAATTATAAAATAAACTGCCAGAACTATTTCTTACAATACAATGGGTAAATTGCAGAACTTTTACACACACGCACGCACGCACGCACACACACACATCTTATGCACAACAATTTAGCAAATACATTAATCATACATAGAAATAAATTCAATCACAACTTCGATCTATCAAATGCCACACTTATTAAAAGAGAAAGTAACTTACTTTGACAGAAAATTCTTGAAAGTGCCGCTATTGAATCTTATCAAAATATAAATCATCGCCCCGGATTTTTCCCAATATCTCCTTTCCTGAAAGAATTACTCCTTTCCCAAGCCAACATACATGACTATAAAAATGTTAAAACATTAAAAGAAAACGGTTAAAATATTTAAAATATATTAGATCATTGTAAAAGTTCGTACCCGAGTAGAAAATTAAAAACAAAATCTTAAATATTAGTTAAGTACATAGTCTCCATTGTTTTAACAGTTGTTTCTCATCGTTCTACAAGCTTGTTGATGTCAATTTCGTAGAAAAAATTCGAGTTTTTTTTTGTTCGAAGAAGGGTGTGAGGTAGTTTTCGACTGACTGTACCGAGTCAATTTTTTTTATTTAACTTGTTCTGTAGACCAGAAGAAATGAAAACACAAAGAAACTAAGCCAGGAGAATACGGTGGGTGCTGGAGTGTTTCTCGTTTCAACTCTTTAAGCTCCTGGGTGGCAAATATGAAGCAAGCTGTCGCAAATTCACAGAGCCATCGACCCAAATCTTCGAAAAACCACTCTCCCAGTCGTCGACTTGTTTCCGTCCTCTTATTCACTGCCACTTACTTAATATGTGTTCATAGGCAACATGTCCAGGTTATTCATTCCACCCAGTAGGCAGCACATCCGGGTTATTCTATCCTATTATAAACGACGGAATGAATCTGCCTTGTCTTATTTGCATCATGAAGTCAATGGCATGAACAGGCGCACGCCCTCGGCCTTTTTGAAGGTATGTGAATTTATCTGGCACATTCCCTTCCTGATCTGTTGATCCCAAAGATGGCCTCTGAGGGCTGACCTTTTTGTCGCTCGCTTCGTTGTAGGGAACGGTCTTCGACTCTTCCATAGAAGTCTGCGTTAGTTTGCTTTGGAGCATTCTTCTTCGTGTATGGATAGTACAAGTCTCTTCAGATGAGTCGTTTGACGTAGTGATATGGATAACGTGTAGTTTGTCGAGGGGATAGTTGAGAAAGCATGACTTGCGATGGAGTAGCATCTCCCTGTCGGAAAACTTATCACTGCTGTCGCTGTTCGTCGACGAAGTTGCTCGTAAAGAACGACGGAGATCTTTTATGTGGCACGGTGTCTTAGCGACTGAGTGCTTACTGATTGCACTCGTGACGCGTCCCTTTCTGAAACTGGTTGTACATCGACTATTGGAAGGCTTCATCTAAACGGGATCTTCATAGTGATATGGTTCGTGTACATGGTCGGGTTGGAGTGTGGTGTCAACTCTCTTTGTTATAACTCGGTACGTATAGACAGCGTTGGCTGGTGCCGCTGCGCTTGAAACGTCATCCTTTGGTTTTACTTTGTACCAGTAAGCTGCTTCCATTAAAGTACATTGCTTTCTGGTCGCGATTCTCTTCACACTCCCATTACACCCTCTGCTATGCTATTCCTTTATGGCACGTACGCACAGCGCTTCTGAAGGCGAACTACCATCTGCTTGACTTGTCTACTACAAAAAGCATTGTCTATGAGAATCTTCTCTGGTGGACCTCGTTCAAAAAATATCGCCTCCAATTGGCGAATGACGCCCGAGGAGTCCTGATGCAGTAGTGATAAGCAGACTGTAAATCGAATAAGAGTGAGGAAATGTTTGCCCCTGTAATGGGTGGCATCCATATCTACTCTACTCCGGGTATCGCTCACACCTAATTGATCGCATCGCCTTCGTACGGAGGTCTTTGACCACAGTCCTAACAGCACTTTTTGACACAGACTGGATGACCCAGCACACAAAGCACCATGTCTATCTCGCCCCAGAATGACCACTCTGGTGTTGGATGACCATTATCTGGCTAGAAGATAACGTTTCTATGGAGGAAACACACAAATACTTCAAAGGTTCACCTTGCTTCTTGATGGCGTCAAGCTAATGTTGTAGAGATCTAGTCAGTTTGTCAGATCGATGGTGATCAGAATTGACAGACTGTACCCCTTAATGAACTCTACGAATGTGTCGAAACGTCGTTGAATGAATATCTAGCTTGCGGCTTTAGTATGCAGCCTGGTCTTTCCAGTTAGAGCATCAGAAACCCATTGATGCACACAATCAGAATCCGTTACGAAGTTCACTACAGTCACTCGCTATTGGAGAGCAAGATTAATTACCCTTTAGCGCTGAATACAATTCAGCACGCATTCTCAATAGCAGATACTTTGCCCTCCAATGAGCCTCCACTAGCTAAGGAGCTCGCCTCGAACTAGACGTCGATCTCAGAAGCATTCACGCACCAGGTACCTTTACACTGGCTCGCTTTTGCGTATCCTCATAGTTATCCTCCAACATGATCCTTACGTGGGAATCATCCGTTATGTCATAAAATCCTGACATATTCATATTGACTCTACGTTTGATGAATGCATGGTCATGCAGAGCCATCCATACAGGTACACGCCCCACGAACTTTCTACACACAGAAAAGACATCGGGAATTTCTGGAATGATGCTTCCGCGCTTCCAACAAAGCTTACCATGCCCCCCCCCCCCAACGAGCTTGTAAACTCAACACCCGTGCATCGTTTTCTAATCACTCTGGGTTTTTACACGTTAGGCGAAACCGAGCGAAATGCCCTTTCACGCGTGCCACCGAAGCTATATCATCATTAATATAGAGGTCATCTATATATACAGATGTCGCTCTGTTGATAGTCATGCCTTGCGACATTATTGAGGCAAGATTGATTTCATTATGAGTTATGCCACATTAAGTCTGAATCCTAGGCGTGTGAGGCAGTGCCTTTGGCCTTTGACCTTTTAACATCACTGTCTGAAACGGCTAAAACAAATTATGGATATGTGCCTTTAAGTACGCTTTTCTTAAATCGAATGTAGTAACATTGATCCCCTGCTGTTGCCACTCTCTGACCTTCTGCAGCCAGACGTCTGCATCCGCCGTAAATGTGCCGACGTGCTTATTAAGTTCTCTAAAATCTATCACGGGCGCACATTTTGCTCGTTGTTTTACACTAGTGCCATTAATGGAATCAGCCCTTTTGGCGCATCGAGCTTTTTCTCGACGTACAATGGTAGCCATCCAATTGAAGTTCCTTGCTGTAATCTGTTCTAATATTTTCAGGAACGAAATACTCCGGTATTTTGTTCTTCAGTTGGTCTGGCGACCGACCATTTGTCCACACGCACTTCTTTTAGTTAAACTCGATGCTGAAATCGGGATCGTCAATTTTTAGTGTCGTGCACACTGGTACGTCATCCGTAGTGAAGCGCACTTCACTTGTTTGATTAATGCAGACTTCGCCCAAAGATTTGATGTCGTCCATCACCAGTAGAAAGTCGAAATCAAGCAGTTTACCCTTCACTTCCAACACTTCGACCTTACCATTCAGTCTAAGTTGAACTCCACAACACCCCAGGGTCTTTCCGTTCGATCTTCCTCTTTCCCCAAAGACGACAAAAAGATTGACTAATGAGCGCCACCAACGCTGCGCATTGTATTCCATCAACCCTAACCTCTATTACGGGTAGTGTTATATCTGTTACGGGTAGTGTTATATCTGTTACGGGTAGTGTTATATTTGTTACGGGTAGTGTTATATCTAGATCTTTTTGGGGAAAAGACTAACGCTAACGTATTGTCCCCTAATTCGTTTTCCGAGCAATTCCGGGCCAAGTAACCTCATTGGTCGCACTGATAGCATCGCAATTGTTCGAGTTTTCTCCGACCGTAATACCTGCTCGCCCCTCCTTGCTGACTCAGGCAGTCTCTCGTCAGGTGATTCTGCCCATCACACCTGAAGCATGTGTGGCATGATTCCCCATTTTTATATGCTGACTACCTGTGCAGCAACTGCAACCTTTTCATCTGCTTAGGTTTCGTTTTTCTTGATCTCCCTGGCCTGAATTAGTATTTGGCTTAGCGCCATTGTCTCCATGCAGGAAGATGCGAAAAAGAGCTGCTTAACGTGAGTTGGTAATCCAACCACAAATTCACGCGCTCCGGATGTCACAGAATAACTGGGATAGTTTGCGTGACTCTGCCAGATACGCATCTGTCGTCTTGCCTTCGTGTAAACGTCGCATATTAAACCATTTGTAGGCTATAAAGGAGATCGTTGCAAATGACTCGAGGAGGACACGCTTTATCTGCTCTACATCAGTGCACACTTCAACACAAAGCTGTTGGTATACCGCAAATGCAACGATTAGAATACTGCTGCCACATATGATCCGATGCCCCCTCTGTTTAGCTTGAGATCCCTGATAAAATCCAAAGAAGAATCTGCAATATTATTGGTTCTGATCTGGCGGCTCAGCTCCAGTTACTTTCCCACTGCCGTAAGGTAACCTCTCTGTGCCTTTTCTAGAAGTACATTCATCATGATAATTGTTCGGATGAGCTCTTCGCTATGGTATCTAGACGCTTTTAAATTTAAGCGCAGTACTAAACTGGCGTCGAGATCTCAACAATTTACAGCTGAACTGGTTAGATATAGCCGTAAATTCTATGCTAACAGTTTCATCTCTCGCGTTTCTCTCTTGTGGAACTCCTTTCCGGCTCCATGCTTACTAGTCAACTTCAATCTTAAAAAATTTAAATGCAATCGCTATCTACTGTCTTCTTGATTACTCTATCCCTTTCCCGCTCATTATTAATGTTTCTGTTCCTATTTCTTCCGCATCCTGTAACCCCTTGTGTTTTAGTGGCGTTACTGCCTTGTATGGGGTGATCCAGATTTTTAAAATAGTTGTAGCAGAAAGATTCGATTTACTTTTTTCACGTCGCAAAGATCGAACAACAGCTCAGCTTACTAAATTCATTCGACTAATGGTAGTCCTGTAACCGAACCGTGGAATTCCGGGATAAGTTTGATATTGAAAGCTTTGTCCTCCATCTGATAGCCAAAATAGCTTGTAGCAAATTCATGGCACCATACGTCCAAATATTCGTAAAACCACTCCCCCAGCTGTCGGCTTGCTCCCATCCTCTTGTTCACTGCAACTGATTTCATGTGTTCATAGGCAACATCAACCATGTTCTGCTATAAACGACGGAATGAGTCTTCCCTGGTTTTTCTTTACACCATGGAGCCAACGTTTTCGGCAGGGGCACGTCCTCAGCCTTTTTGAAGGTAAGTGGATTTCTTGTTACATTCTGCAAGGTTTATTTTGCCATATGCGGTTTTGTTGAATTCAAATCTCTTCAAATGGCTAAAGGCAGTTGAGATATCGAATTTCAAACACTTAGCAATCTCTACTGTCGAAATCTTCTCCACGATTGCAAGCAGAGAGTCTTCATCGACGTCGGAAGGTCGCCCGGAGCGGGGTTGATCTTTTAAGTTAAAATCACCCTGACGAAATCTCCCAAACCATTTTTGACCGCTCGAAAAGCTGAAGTACGATCCAAATAAAACTTTTTAATATTTTTTTGTCGCAATTCCGATGCTTACTTCTTTCCGAAATTCACAGAGAATAATATGATGAAAGTGCAACTTTTCATCCCTCATTTTAAAAATATGCAAGTCTGGCGCAATGATACAAGATCTAGACACAGCAGAAATTGGCACCAAAACAAACGCCAGTGTCAGATTGAGGTCATTTTTGACGAACATTTATAATGATCTGATACAACACATAAACCCAAAATGAGTTTCATGCACGTAGCATTTGTCACTCACTCATTGCGCGCTAGTGTGTATATATATATATATATATATATATATATATATTGGCAAATGATCTATCTTCTGATCTAGCTCTCAGTGGGGAAAACCGGCTGGTTACATTCAATGCTTCGAAAACCAATCTAGTTACATCCCATCACCGCTCGGACCCTAAACTATCACTAATCACGATGAACAGATGTTCTCTCACGGAGACCCCATGCCTTGAGCGAGTGTTGAGACAGACTCAAACCAGACCTCAAGTGCAGTTTGTACATGCGATCCATCGCTAAAGATGCAGAAATATAGCCGGTCTCCTGTATGGCTCTAGTGATTACTTGACTCCTCGTGTTATCCTCACTTTAATGTTGCCATACATAGACAGGAGCTGCACAGTTTTCACGTTCCAGTCTCGATAGGGTTCAAAAGCGTCTCCGCGCCCTTGTGGGTGACAATGTTTTTCTATCCTACAGCACCTCGCTGATAGATGAAAAGTCGCAAGCCTCTCACTGCTCTATCACTATTTCCATGGAAAGTGCCCAGAAGAACAACATTCGCCAGTTGTAACCTTCACGGTTTATATATATATATATATATATATATATATATATATATATATAGTGAATAAATTACAGACATTATGTCTGCTAATTTTTAGCAAAATCCGTTCATACTCACGAATAACCTTCCGTGTATTGATTTTGAAAGATGCAAGTAATACAAAACTATATGTTGTTCATTAATATAAGTATTTATACAAAGTTGTGCGTTGTCATCCATTACCGTAATTTTTTCATTATGCTTTCAAATGCAAAACGATTGACAATGTGCTGAGCGTTCATTAGAACGTGAAAAATTATCCATTATGGAATTTTTTCTCTTTAGGTTATTACTTGAAGATGAAGATGGTCTTGGAAAAAGATCGAAAGTTCTTAGGGAATGAAAATAAAAGAAATTTAAATAGCTATAGCACATTTCTCTCATCCTTCAACATCAATACACGGATGGTTATTCGTGAGTATGAACGGATTTTGTTAAAAATTAACAGATATAAAGTCTGTAATTTATTCAATCATACATGCCTAGAAGAGAATTTGCTGCCTAACTACACAAACTTATATATATATATATATATATATATATATATATATAGAGAGAGAGAGAGAGAGAGAGAGAGATAGATAGATAGATATGTGTGTGTATGTGTGTGTGTATTTGGGCAACAATCCCTTTTGTATACATGTTTCGTTAAAGACGACTGACAAGTTACTGCGATTAAGTTTTTATTTAATTTTTCTTGTGTTAGCACAAGGATGTTCTTTTCTGGACATAATGTGTGTAAAAACTGTCCAGAAGTTGTGCAATTTGCATATCTGAACGCTTTCAGCTATTCTTTTGGCTATTATCAAGGGTGATTTTTAGTTTTTAGTTTTAAATAAATGTATGGGTTTTTCATGTATGTGTCTAAAGTTATAGGAATGTTTTATATTCCGAACACGATCAGCACATTGTGGCCGTGTTCATAGTTAATGTTATTGAATGTTGGCTTTTCCTTTTTTATTATTAGGACTTCAAATATTTTAAATATTTTTTTTCATATGGATGAGACTATTATTTTTGTATTTTCTATGTTTCGGATGTATATATCTTATTACTATAAACCTTATATCTAGTAGATACACATGTTTATATTGATATCTCTATTTTTTTTTAACAGAACAATTGATTCTACCGACCAAAGTTTTTCGAGAGTTTTTAATAAAGGAGATATTCCCTTCAGCGGTGTTCGAACATGTGTCCCTAGGGGAATACATCGTATATCTCGGCGCGATTTTAGACCACTCAGTCACGAAGAAAAGTTAACCCAACACTACCATCGACTTGATATCTTCGTTAGCCATCTACACCGATTCATTTTAGTTTGATTTTTTATCAATTCCAAACTCGTTTGCATTGGGCTAACTGAATTAATCGTATCGAACAGATCTATGAAGTAACCTCCATAAATTCTCGTTTTGAAGTTGTCGCCACCCGAGTTTATTTAAATAATGATAATAAACTTATTCGTTAATTGTTATTTTGACTTAATTTCTCTCTTGTTCGTGTTATTAATTACATACCGTACTATTTTTCACATCAGTATTCTGGGTTATTATTTTCACTTCATGCCCTCCGCTTTGCTATTGTGGTAAACCTTGACTGGAGGATCATTACATACTAACCTTAACTGGAAGATCATTATATATTAACCTATAGTGGCGTGAACAGTTGATTTACCCACGACAAGATCAATGGCGGGTGGTAAAGACGAGAAAACATACGGGAAATTTTAACAAGATAAGATAAGGAATTTATTTATGAATTTACACGCTTGAAGAAGTGTCAGTAGCTTGTTTCAGGCAAAGAAATCGCAGATTATCAAAATCCGTAGTTTTGATGTATTGTCATAAAGAGGAAATGTTCATACAACAGATTAAATGATGTGACACGCAATAATATTAAAAAATGTTTAAAACAAAGGTAAGAGAGTTCGTTGCTCGTCGAAGGGTTATATGGTTGTATACGTTCAAAAGTAGACGAAGAGAGATAGTTTCAAATATTTATCTTGGATTGTTGAGAGAAAATTCTTTGAAGTGCCCTGTGCTTGGTTAAAGGCCGATAATATAATTGGCGAATAATTTTATATTGGCAAGAACTTTAACGCTGGTTGTGGGCTGCAAGAAACTGAAACGAAACCTTTTACATGACTTCATACACTCTTATTAGTATAATTTTTCTCATTTTATGTCAAAAAGAATTTCGCATAGGCTCGTTACTTTCTTTTCTTTCTTCTTGACTCAACGACTAATTTCTGCGAATATAATTTTTTCATTGATCCAAAAGCAATTTCGCAGAGGCTCGCGAATTTATTTCCGTCTTTTTCTCTGCTCACCGGTCAATCTCTGTGAAGGCAAGGTTTTCCTTAGTCCAAAGAAAATTTCTCAGCAGCTCGCAAATTCCTTTCCGTCTTTTTCCTCAGCTCACCCGAATTTGAACATTACATATTAGCATCGAGGTCCATTACATACTAAATTCAACTGGAAAATCATTACATATTAATTTCGATTGGCGGACCATTATATATTAACCTCGACTGGAGGATCATCAATATTAATCAACATTATCCTCTGTTTTATCTTAAAGAAATAAAAATTAATCTAGTTTGAGTTCCAAATACTAAATTTATATGTTTTATAAGTAAATAAGCATATTTTAACATTAATATGCATTATTTAATATTAAAATAATTACATGTTAGACATCTTAATAAAAATTTTAATATTAATTTTAATTATATTCTATTTCACAACACCTATATAATACTATCATAAATTATAATATTTTTAAGTATTCACTATTTTCTTTTGATATGCGCTCTTTGTTTTTCTCACTATATCATTTTTTATTTGATCAAATCATTATATTTACATTTCAATATTTCCAATGTACATGTGTCAAGGATTTATTCGCAGATATATATTTTTTTATTTTATTATCGGTTAATTTTATTTCAAATTAACCACAGCGTTTCTAAGTGGCGCGGTTGCCATGGTAACGATATTTTCTAAGATTTTTTTTTTGTTCTTCTGAGGATGCTCATACAGAATGAAACGTTGATAACAGAATAAAAAATGTTAAACATCCGACTTGTTTTCAAAAAATCCATCTTACGTATTTTATTTTCTATTAATAGATTTCACACCAAGGAAGACACGAAAGCTACTAAAACACAAGGGGTTACTGGATGTGGAAGAATTAGGAACAGAAACATTATTAAAGAGCGAGAACAAAAGAAGAGTAATCAGGAGGACAGTAAATGATGACTGATATTACATTTGAATTTTTAAGATTAGAGTTGACTGGAGAGCATAGAACCAGAAGATAGTTTTACAAGTGAGAAGTGCGATAGAAGAAACTGTTAGCATAGAACTTACGGGAACAGCTAGCCAAATCAACTGTAAATTGATGTTATGTAATTGCTGTTCCCGACTGGTAGTTAGGATCCCGAACTTTTGAGTAGCGTCTTCAGAGGCTGCTCCGATCAATAGTTGCATAATATCGGGGTTCTTACAGTGCCATGTCGCGTATGGAAGGGTGTCCCTGCAAGCACCTCCGGTGGGTAACCCCGAGGCCACACTATGTTGCAGTCTGCGTCAGTTCCCTTCCTGCAGATTAAAGTTGTCTGGAAAGCATGGAAACGGAAGAGAGTTCCACAAGTGAGAAGTGCGAGAAAAGAAACTGTTAGCAGAGAACTTATGGTTACTGTTATGGTAATTTACCCACGCACGCATGAACTCTCCCAGTTATAAATAGGAGCAGGTACTGCCTTTTGAGGAGTGAAATTTCCAGTAGTCAGCTCTAACAGTCGGACCGAACATTCTTGCTGTAACACTCTCGTTTGTATATGTTTGTATTACTGTTTTTCTGTTAATATATTTGTTTAACTCAATTCCTCTCTTGTGTCTTTAATGTCTTTCTGGCCCTAACAAGGCCACAACAGTTACATAAAACCAAATTAGCTGTAAATTAAATTAATAGAATCTAGGTCCTAGAGCGAAGAGCTCATTCGAATAATTAACATGATGAAAGTATTTATAGAAAAGACACGGGGTGTAACTTTGCGGAGGTGGAAAAGTGACTGAAGCCGAGACACCAGGTCAAGACCAATGATACTGAAGATTCTTATTTGGATTTTATTAAGGATCTCTAGATATGTAACAGGAACAACGGACCATAACTGTATTTAATGTATATTTATATTATTATAAACTATCTGGTTATAACAAGATGTTCATTTATTTGTGATTCGTCATTATTTAATAATTCAGATAAAAATAGAATACAGAAGCCTTAGTTTCTTAAAATGCATAATTTCTAAAAGAAAGGGAAAAAATGTCCCGTTTTTGAAATGAAGTAATAAATTTGAAATGTATAACAAAAACATGAGAAATTAAAACAATAAGTGTGTAAATGTGTATGTATGTGTGCGTGTGTGCGAATTTGTATGTGGTTAAAGATAAACGTGTGTGTTGTACTCGGTTTACGTCAATAACTTGATTGTCAGAATAAGTGCTATTTCGACAAGAACTTTGAAGAATGTCATGCTTAAAATATTAATCATATGGAGGTCTCGTAATATAATGATGTCATGATTATTAATAATGACCCAAGCTCACTTCTTCCTATAATAACGTGACAAATATTAACAAAATGGCGGCTTTTGCATAATAAATGATATAAAATTCAACAGATTATCCTCTTATCGAATATTTTCTTTACGCCATATGGCATGATTTATATCTACTCTCAAGTGCTCCTTAGATAAAAAAAAAGTCTTAATCATTGAAAGTGGAAAAAGAATTTAGTCATTAACAAGTAAAAGAAACCAATCAATTCACACTTGAAAATGATACTTTTTATCTTTTCTTTTTTGTTTACTACACTCCAATAAGTAAGTTGTTAATTTACTTTCAAGTAAACCGAAGATCCAGAAAATCTTATTTCATGGCAGATGTAGATTCTGGGAATACCACACATTGTATGCCTGTGAACTTTGTTTAAATCACGCTAGGTAGTGTGGTAATCAGTTGTATAAAAGGGAATGGTATAAACTCTTTGCCGCTCTCTTTTACTCTTTCACTCACGGAAAGTAGTCGTGACAATACGAGACACACCCTCGCCGGGTCCGATTTCTTTCCTCTGGCAAACCGACTTCTTAATTTCACCAAACCACATGCACATACATACAAATTATAACTAAGCACATAAATCTTTTCTTTTTCTTGAACTATGTTACATTTTTCTCTCTTTTTTAATTATATTCTTTCCTCTCTTTCACACACACACACACACACACACACACACACACACACACACACACACACACACACACACACACACACACACGCGCGCGCGCGCATTGTTATCCACAGACAGACTGCTTCGCTATATCACAGCTCTTCTCTTTATTGCTTAAAGCTGGGATCGAAACTCGACTGATATCAGTCAGATATTCTACCCCTAGGCTATCGTCGCACGGTAGAGAGGAAAGGAAATTTTAACGTTTTCTATACGGAGAGCTCAATTCAATTCGGTTGAAGAGCAATGCGTTAATAGCGGTATGGGCGACTGTTTTTAAAATGACCCTTTCTCTCAAGAGAGCTCAACCGGATTTTGTCATCCACAAACAGACTGTTTCGGTGTATCACAGCTCTTCAGTGTGGCTAGATGTCCGATTGCTTCAAGCCGGGATAGAGATTCTACCCCTATGCTATCGCCGTACGACAGAGAGGAAAGGGAAATTTTAACGTTTTCTATGAGAAATAAGCCAGTGACCCGGAGAGCTCAATTCAATTCGGTTGATATATATATATATATATATATATATGTGTGTGTGTGTGTGTGTGTGTGTGTGTGTGTGTGTATGTGTGTGTGTGTCTGTGTGTGTGTGTATGTGTGTGTGTGTGTGTGTGTGCGTGTGTGTGTGTGCGTGTGTGTGTGCGTGTGTAAATTTAATAGGCCTGTTAATGAAATTAGTGTAATAAAAGACAACAAAATGATAACAATCAAAATGATAACAATATTGGCAATAAGATTGATGATATGTATTATATATATATATATATTATATATTTATATATTATTAGGCCTTTTGACTAAATTTAAGTACGAAGAGAAAGGTTTTAAAGTCCCAATTTCTTGACACGCCTGTTTCTTTTTTCAACGAGACGAGAAATAAATAAAAACGTCGGTCTCACTCTTCCGCGGAATGTTGTTGTTTAGAGCCTTCTAATCAACAGCAACATCCTCTGGCAGAGTGGGTCATATAATAAATATCATCAAACATATTGCCAATATTTTTATCATTTTGTTGTCTTTTTATTACCCAAATTTCATTAACAGGTCTATTTAATCCACATAAGAAGCACACGTGGACCATCTTTCGTTTTAATCATATATATATATATATATATATATATATATATATATATATATATATATATATATATATAACCCACGTACATGTTGAATTCATTTATTATGAAAGTCCTCAACCTTTATCCTGCAGAAGGTGGGAATCTCCATACATAAGAGAGAAAGAGAAATCTGAGATAGATTCATAAAGATTTTATTTGTATTTTGTTTTTATTTACAAGTGTCAAATTTGAAACTGCTTAATTACGGATTGAGAAACGTCGTGAATATGGCAACAAAAATGAGGATAACAGTCCAAAGATTGTGAATAGTGTAAGCTGTAAATAATTACATACAAAGTATAGGAGATGAAAACTGATAAATATCTTTTCTTTATAATATAGTAAAAAGGCAAATGCAAACACAACAAAACTCAGCCACAACGTGTTTTCTAGTTTGCAACTCCAAAATCCACTCCTCCGTCTAAAAATGCAATGCGAATCTCTGAACCTGCGATTATTTTTTTTACTGACTATATCTCGCTACATATCTAAAAACCAACTCTTTTGTTACAACAGAGTGCCCTTTCAAAATATTTTCTGTTTGCAAACTGACACAACTGTTTTTTTTTATCATTTGTTATTTTGGCATTTTTTTATTCCATTGACCTTTTTAACTCACTGCCCTGATCTTTCGAATTCAAATTAGTGAACGAAAAACATACTTTCCATTCTCAGTTTATATGCTATTTTTGGAATGACTAGTGGAGATAAATTTATCCGATTATCCCTATATAAGCATTACCGTACCCAGGACATGGCAAAACTTTTGTTTATAGGTGCAAATACACAGGATTATATATAATGGCTTGAGAGAAAACTTTATTTACCTATTTTTACAGAATATGTATTTGAGAATAGTCTGTTTATGCAGCGATCCAGGTACATATTAGCAGGTACGTATTGGCAGCTGATATGTACCTGGCTCGCTAATAATTAGCAGACATGAAAAATTAAAGACTTAATTGATAGTGGACTTGACCGTCAGTAGTTTTTCCTTGGCGAGATAAAATGGTGATGAACTGGCTTTAATTGGCCAGATGACTTCTTTTTGTACCTCCAGACATGATTCTCATGTGAAACTTTTCTTACCTATGACAAGTACATAAATTATAGCTCAGAAGTCAGGCACACAGATTTTACCATGAGCTACATTATATAATAACCTAACTCCGGTCAGTATAACACTTTAAACTTATATAATATTACATAAATATAAATAAATATAGATAGATTCGGTCACAAATATACATATTCATACTCGTACATACACATGCAAAGACAAAAGATTATGTTTGTTTATAATTATTAGTCAGATGTTCTAATATGTGCAAAAGCTGATATAGTGAAGTTGTAGATTATTATTATTCCACTCGGCTTTACTAAAACACCTTTTAGGGCGTTCTTTAAGTCTATAAAAAGCAATCATAATCTCTTTCCTCCCCTTTTTACCTCTTGCTTCCAGATGTAGCTGACGTCGATAAAGAGCGTTGCCGACTGGGCTCGTTAGCTTCCTTGGTCATCTGTTGACTTTTGAACTTTCTCACACACGTACATAGACATACTTCTTGTCTATCACACACGTTTGTTACACACACAAAGACGCAAAGAAGAGCGCTCTTATAAATAGTTTATTTTTCTTTCTTTCATATCCGTTGTGTACACATGTAATTCCTTTTGTTAATAAAATGCATTGTCGTTTGTTTATATTCATTGTTATGTCTTTATCTTTACCCGGACTCACATTGAGTTCGCGAATATTGTTTGCGGTAATAAGGTTTCGGGATCTCAGAAATATTTAATATAAAATATTTATACACACCACAACCAAAGAGATGATACCCACAACATAATGGTAACTTATTTCTACCCAAACATAAATTGTACATTATATGGAAATCTGTTTTACTTCAGTTATAATTCGATTTTTAATTGGCGTACTAATGATACTAGATAATATATTAGTTAATATATTCAGAATATATTAGAATTTTTATTTTTTTAATAAACTGAACAACGATGTTCGAAGATAGTAAAAAAAAAATCAAATTAATTTAAAATATTTGGTTTTACTAGTATCTTTTAAAATTTTATTATTAAACTTTTGAATTAACATAAATACTTTAAGTTTATTCAAAAAACACTTATTCCTGTGGATAACATGTGAAAATCTCTTAAATATTCAAAGAATGTCAAGTCTGGCTTTCGTTGTTTTAAATGAGCTTGCTGGGACGACCGGAAGTTTCCATCTCAAGAGTTATCTCAGGAGTCGAATGATCAAAATCAGTTAAGAATAGGCTCCGAATGGCACTTCTGGTAGCGTTGAAAACATTCAAAATTATTAATCGAACACTAACAGCGTTTCCCTCACATTTTCAAGGGACTTTTTGTGAGCCAGCACCTGCTTAATGGAAGCTATAAATAGAGACCATAAAGCAAAAAAGGACAGTTGGCGAATGGATTACGCGTTGTCAACTCAACTGATTTACTAATCCACTAAACATTTTACGCTTCTCTGATGTAGATTCAACAATGAATACAAGGTATGAACTTTCCTCTTTTCAAGGGGTTTTATTAAACACGCCTCAATATGTGTTTTGTCTTGGAACTTTTCCATTTTCTTGGATTTAATTAACACCCCTTAACGTGTGTCTTTGTACATTTTCATTTCCAGGTGTTTATTTAAACACACCTAAATGTGTGTACATAACTTTCTCCTATTAAAGGGTTTTTATTAAACACATACCTAAATGTGTGCATGTTATCTTTTCCCTTTTAAATATGTATATGTGAACTTACCCTTCTTTTCAAGTTTTTTTTTTATATTCACCAAACGATGTATAAAATACCCAAATAAATTGTTATTTGTTGATGAACAAATACTTATCTTCTTGCCCGTTTTTTAAATTCACTTTTTTAAACGTCTTACTTAATCATTGTGTTGTACGTTGGGACAACACGTGGAGTAATTAATAATCGCTGCCACTACCTTATACGAGTTAGCCACAAGAACTAAATGCTTTTTAAGCCCTATAAGTCAACTAGTTCCATAACCTGATCCTGAAAAAGTCCACAACCCCCAATAAGTTTAACGCATTTCTATTATTTGAAAATATAAAAAAATATAAGATAAATGTGATTCATAGAAATAATTACAACCGTTAAAAAAAGAAAAAAAATTAAGATAAGTTTATCGTCTAAAGCTAATGTTATCCTAAAATTTCAGTGACAGTATGTTAATGTTGTGGTAACCACCACCACCACCATTTACATAGAAATATGCAACAAGCATTCACTGGTTAATCACCTTCAATCTAGCTCGCTGATTGGTCAGTTTCGACCAATCAAATCACCCCCACGCGACATATCTGTTTTTGGCGCCAACTAAGTCTGATCTTGTCACGTGAGACAACATACTATAAAAACAAAACACGAGTGTTTCTCTCTCTCTCTTTCATTCACTCTTATTCGATTCTTCGTCACTCGTACATCTGAACTCGGCTGCCAAAATGTGACTCTTAAAGAACTTCCGTCTTGACTAATGCAGTCAGACGTAAAAGAACTGTACATCATTTCATGCAAGTATAATTCTGAACTTTTATCCAACTTGCAAAATACACAATTCCAAACACTCAAAACATACTCAATCTTCTAAACTACATTTTAATAATCAACTTATTCGTTATGAGTTTAGGTACAAATATTACCTAGTCTAAGAGACACAACTCTGTCTAACCTTTCAGTTCACATGCATGTACATCAAATACTTAATAAATTCAGTTGTTATGTTATGGAGCGGATCAAAAATGAACTGTTTGTTGAACTCGCATAGATTGTGATTGGTCAGAAAATATTTTCATCACTTTAATTTTCTATTTTATCTCAGAAGTTGATGGCATGGAAGCGGCCTAAAATTAATCCAGTTTGTGTTATTTGAACTTTGATTATCGAGATGAGAACTTACGTTTTTATTGAAGAGTGGAAGTTCCAAAAGCGCTATAGCATTGTAGCGGCCCCCTAAACGATGAAGTTTTACATTTTAAATAACTTACTATGCATTTTACAGATGAACAGATAGTTCAAAAACACAAAAGAGCATTCCATGTAGTCCACTATAATAAGAGCAATCGTTGGTGTTCACTAGATAATTGTTCGAATCTTCCAATAATTGCTTCTGCATCTAATTAATCCAACAATTCCTTTTCAATAGATAGCAATTTTATGATTCCTAATTCTCCTAGGACTCCGTATTTCTCTATTTATGATCCTTAGCTTTGAAAATGTCCTCTCATATTAGAATTGTGTAACTGATAGTGTTTAGATGTCTTTATAAAGTTCTTATTACTTTTTATTACTAAAACAGTTGTTGTCTGTGTTTGTTTCTTTATCTTTTTTTTTACTTGATATAGGGTGCTCACTTGCCATTAGGCAAGCTGATATCCTGGTCAGTCCGTCACTACATGATGCTAACGACAGAAGACAGCCGCAGTTGCACCGAGAATCCAATGTTAACAGTAGTAGCTGAGGCACAATGGAAATCTCTACTCGTACCATGAAATAAAGCTCATAATTGTGTATACTTTCCTCACGTGATTTTTCTTTACAACTACGATGCAATACCAACTCACACGCATGCGCGGTAGAATCATGAAACGAACCTATTGGAATTAAATCCTATATATATATTTCAACAAATAAAATCTAATCAGAAGATCTGTTGGATAAACAATCATTACTCGGGCAAATAACGCCAAAATACTTGTCGGACGTGTGCTACCACATGTTACCTTTAGACCATTTAGAAAATTACAATAATAACTCCCTTCACCACTCTCGCAGTTTGATCTATACGTGCATACACGCATATGCATCCACACACACGCACCCAGTGGAAGAGACGACAGCCAGCAGACGCCAACTAAGAACTTGTCCACGCAATAGAAGGGATTAGCCAGCAACCACCAACTAAGCGTTTTGTCTAGGAACTCATAAACACATTAAGCTGACCGTTATAAAGTCATTCTGCACATTTCAAACCAAACCGAGAACACTTAATTACTTGATAAAACAAAATTCACTGCAAGAAAAATTGAAAATTTTATTCTCGTTGTATATCTCTGAAAAGAATGTATAAATGTTATTTCAACTGACGTTCTGCTTCTACTTTTCTTCCAGAAAATAACATTTATATGTTTTATTTAAAAGATATGTTGTTGTTAAATGTTTTGAACCCCGACACTCAGATAGCAGCTGAAACCTGGGTAAACAACATTATACTTAAGGGCAGACCAAAACAAGGAAACAAGCTCGCTCAAACTAAAGGACTCACTAGAAGAAGTGGTGGGTTACAAAGGCTACTCGAAGATTAGCCGATGTCTCTGCTTCGAAACTCTGTTATGGAGGTAAAAAAAAAGCAAGCAATATATCAATACGTCAATGATTCTGGAACTACAGCATTAATGTGTGTGAAAGTGATTTGTTCGAGTGTATCGTCTTGAGTACCATAACTTATGCTGGCAACAGAAAAGGAACGTGAGGAAATACACAACAATGTGGCATTGTTACGGCAAAAGAAAGCTTTATTTACGCTACCGCATCGGGCGATATACAAAAATAGTTAGAGAGTTTGTTGGGATCCGTCTTCCTAGCTTTTTGTTTTATCTGAGTGTCAGGATTCCAAACATTTAATAACAGCAACAAAAACAACAAGACATTTTTAAAAAAAAACATAAAAGGTTATTCTCTGGAGGAAAAGTAGAAGCAGCACATCTGTGGAAATAACATTATTATATTCTTCTCAGGATACAATCACAATGAAAATATTCAATTTTTCTTTCAGTGAAGTTTATTTTATCAAGTAAATTAAGTGTTCGTAACGCGATGTAAGAAGTGTGAACAGATTTACTTTATGACGGTTGGCCTAATGTGTTTGCGAGTTCGTAGACAAAGGCTTAGTCGGCTGATACTTGTTAATCCCTTCTACTGTGTGCGTGGACAAGGCATTAGTCGGCGGCGGCTGGCTGTTGTCTCTTCCATTGTTTGCGTGTGTGTGTGCGCGCGTGTAGATGAACTTGGCTTCCGAAATTGTTTTGAACGCCGAGAAGCAATACGTTGATGTTGCATTTAAAAGATAGAAAAACGATCACAATAATGCAAATGTTCAGAGTGATATTTTCTAGATTTGGGAGTTCCTAAAACATTGGTATCAGATAACGCACTAGAATTTTTCGATGTAGATTTATGTAATTGGTTGAAGCGGATTGGCTGCTTCTCTTAAAAAACACCACCGTATTAGCCACAATATACTGGGATTGCAGAAAGAATGGCGCAGAAAGTAAAATGAGATTGAAGGCATTTTCCCCAAGTAGAGATACTATAGACGGTTACTTACCAAGGTTACTGCTTAGTTATAGGACGAATCCCCATGCAAACAGATTGCAAAGCCCATCTGTGTTAATGGGAAAACAAATAAAATCTTCATTAAAAATGTCTTACTCAACAAATTACAAAATGTGGTATAAAAAATACAAAGGAGCAAGTCCCGAGAGAGATAATGTCATCATGCAAAGGGAACAGAACACGGCCATTATATCAAAGAAAGGAAAAAGCCTAATGGCTCAGTCTGATCAATAATGACTCAGAATTGAGAATTTTTTTTCTTTTTCTCGCCTTGCTTGGGTTGAAGTGCTTAAAAGCATTTCACCCCAAGCAAGACGGGATGCCATTAGCACGCATGTGGTTACAGAGAGTGGGAGCGAGAGTAAAGAGGCGTAATAGAGGAAAGGATGAAGAGAAGGACAGGGAATAATAGATCAAGGCATCTAGAGATGTCGATTGACATTACATTTAAATAGTTGGAGATTATAGCTATCAGGGAAACAAGTAATAGGAAGGAAATTCCCCAGACGGGAGGTGCGAGACATGAAGCTATTGGAGTAGAAGAAACGGCTACATTTAAATGTTTCGACATTGAAAGGGTGGGACCGAGATGCCAGCCTAGTAGCACGTTTAAATTCATGCAACTAGCGAAAGTAGCTAGTCGGAGCAGTTACCGTCAAAATATTTGTAGAAAAGACAGAGGGAGGCGACAGCATGTCTGTGAGAGAGCGACTGTAGACGAGATGCCAGATCAGGGCCAATCACATTGCATATCCGTCTCTGGATTTTGTCGAGGACCTTAAGACGAACAGCGGGGGCACCAGACCATATATGGCAGCAGTATTCCGTGCAAAGGCGAATGGTTGATTTATAAATTTATATGTGATAGAAGATCTTGACGAAGAAGAAAGAATGAGTTCTTCAGGCCACGATAATGTAATAGAAGAAAAGCCTATAAATGCTAGCGGAAGTGACTTAGAACCGGAAGAAGATTAACTGAGACCAAGATCTCCATTAAAAAGAACAGGACATAAACCTCAAGCGGAAGAGAAGGAAAGAGGATTTAGAAGTTCAAGAACAACGAAAGGCATTGAAACTCTTCGGTTCAGGGAGGTGTAATGGGATTAACAAATAGGATTTTACCTATTTGCATATGTTAGTCATAGGTGAAATAAAGTATAGAGTAAAGAGTCAAACGGCGTAAGTAGAACAACACTATCTTCTATTTTTATATGCCGTGTCCTTTCAGGGCGTAGGCTATCATAGCCCTCCGCCTCATCCTGTCATTTGTAGCTCTTAATAAGTTTTGTCTTTTTGTTATTTCTCCCAGACCATATTCCACCATCCACTTGCTCAAGTCGATTAAGTATGTCCCGCGTTGCTTTCCCCTGCTCCCCTTTTCCCTCTTATCCGCCTTGTGAGTATCTCCTTCCTCGTTATGTGTCCCAGAAATTTCAGCTGCCTCTTTCTAATGTTAAGTTTAAGTTTCCTCTTTGTTTCCACTCTCTCCAAAACCTCGTCGTTGCTCACATGTTCAGCCTATGGTATACTTAGTATCTTTCTGTAGAACCACATTTCTGTTGATTCGAGTCTTTTCTTCATCTTTGAGGAGATTGTCCAGCATTTGCTACCATACAGGAGGACAGATAATCACGTAACAGTTCAGTACTTTTTTCTTTGTTTCCAACGAAACTTTGGTGTCTCGTAATACTCTGCTTAGCTTTTGGAATACGTCTTTGGTCATCCCAATACGTCTTCGAATCTGTTAGAACACTCCCGAGATATTTAAATTTCTGTACCTGTTTGATTTTAGTGTCCCCGACCTGTAAATTGCATTTTGGGCTCATCTTTTTGTTGATAACCATGCATTCTGTCTTGTAGTTTATGCTTAGATCCTTCTCGCTCTCCTTCACTACTTTCTAGCAAAGGTTTTGTAGTTTCCTTTCCGTGTCTACTATCAGCACTGTGTCATCTGAATATCTTATGTTGTTAAGATTGTGTCCGCCGATGCCGAATCCTGGTAGGATTTCCAATTCTCTCAGAATTGCCTCGCTGTATAGATTGAATAAGTCCGGTAGGAAGACATATCCTTGTTTTACACTCCTTTCCTTTCTTTTTTGTTTGTATATCTGCTGAACTCATTTTTTATTCGTATGCAGACGGTTTGCTGCTGGTATAGATTTTTGATTATTTTAATGTTTTTCCTCAGTATGTCAAGGTTGCTGAGCAGATGTTTGTGGTGTACTTTGTCGAACGCCTTTGCGTTGTCTATAAAACACAGATACACGTTCTACTGCATTTGTATGGGTCTTTTTGATAACATTCTGAGCATAAATATCACCTTCCTTGTTACGGTGTCTTTAACAAACCCGCATTGTTTTTGTACTATTTCTGGTCTGATTCTACCCTTTGCTCTATTCATCTGAATTCGGATGATGTGATTTGTTTTGCGCCTGGTTTCTTAGGCAGTGCTATGAAGATAGATCTGCTAGATCTTCCACTGTTGTAGATTTCATTTATTATTTCTG
This sequence comes from Acanthosepion esculentum, assembly GCA_964036315.1. Lineage (NCBI taxonomy): Eukaryota > Metazoa > Mollusca > Cephalopoda > Sepiida > Sepiidae > Acanthosepion > Acanthosepion esculentum. The sequence goes on from OZ038520.1 coordinate 41,040,578, forward strand.
TAATGTCTGTTACAATTCCGTCTTTCAATTTGGCCACTGCATCTTCCACTTCAGTTTTTAGTATTTATGACCGGTCGGTATTTCTATGTATTGTCGGTTTTTCCCTTTCATCGTAGAAGAGATCTCCAATGTTCCAGTGCTGAAGAATTCTTCTTTCTCTAATATGAGCGTTCCGTTCTTGGATTTTATGCGGTCTGTTGATGAATATGTCTTCTGTCTTGTTAGTTCCCTTATTTTTTTTATACAGATCTCTTTCATCTGTGATACTCATTCTTTCTATTTCTGCACATTTTTCGTTGAGTCACTCTTCTTTAGCCTGCCTGAATTTGTACCTTATTTCATTGTGTAGTTTTTTGTATTCCGTTTCATACTATACAGCAGGATAATTTAAGGGCAGAATAAGAAAGAAAGAAACAACACAAGAACAAAAGTTCTTTCTTTTTTATATGCCGTGTCCCTTTAGGATGTAGGCGATCATGACTCTCCACTTGGTAGCTCTCAATAAGTTTCGTACATCTGCCATTTCCCCCAGACCACGTTCTATCATCCACTTGCTTAAGCCCGCCAGGTATGTAATAAATTGCTTTCCTTGTTTCTCTTTCCCTTTATTCGAACTGTAAGTATGAAATTCTCTAGGCCATTCTTTCTCATTACGTGTCACAGAAATTTCATCTGCCTCCTTAAATATATTAAGTATAAGCTTCCTCCTTGTTTGCCTCCTCTCCAAAACCTCATCTTTTCTCACATGCTCGGTCCATGATATCCTCAGCATCCTTCTGTAGCACCCTACCTACGTTGCCCCGAGTCTCTTCTTCATCTTTGAAGAGACCGTCCAATTTCCGCTGCCGTAAAGGAGGACAGATGTCATGTAGCAGCTCAGTGCTCTTTTCTTTGTTACCAAAGAAATCCTTCTGTCTCACAATACTCTGCCCTGCTCTTGGAATGCGTCCTTGGCCATTCCAGTACGTCTTCGAATCTCAGCGTCGCTCTTACGTTTTCCGTCAAAACACTTCCCAGATATTTAAACTTCAGCACCCGCTTGATTTTAGTGACCCGATTTGAAAATCGCATTTCGGGCTCATCCTCTTACTGATGACCATGCAGTCTGTCTTCTTGTAGTTTACGTTTGCTCCCTTCTTCTCGTTCTCCTTCCCTACCTTCTGTAAGAAGTTTTTCAATTTATTTTCCGTGTCTGCTATCAGTACTATGCCATCTGCCTATCTTATGTTGTTAAGATTGTGTCCGTCAATGCCGAATCCTGGTAGGATTTACAGTTTTCTCAGAATTGCCTCGCTGTATAGATTGAATATGTCCGGTGAGGAGATGCATCCTTGCCTTACACACCTTTCTATTTTTGTATATCTGATGAACTCATTTTCTATCCGTATTCAGGCCGTTTACTGCAAGTATAGGTTCTTGATTATTTTAATATCTTTCCCAAATATATCAAAGTTGCTGAGCAGTTCCAGCATATCCTTGTGGTATACATTGTCGAAAACCTTTGCGTAGTCTATGAAACATAGGCACACGTCCTTCTGCATTCGTATTGCTCTTTCTGATAACATTCTGAGCATGAATATCGTGTTCCTTGTTTCGGTGTCTTTAACGAACCTGCACTGTTCTTGTCCGATCCCTGGCCTCATTATACTGCGTGCTTTGTTTCCTCAGAATACAGATGATGAGTTTTGTTACGTGGCTCATTAGGTTGATTGTTCGGTGGAGTTCACATACGTTTGCGCCTGGTTTCTTAGGTATAGCTATGAAAATAGATCTGCTGAGATCTTCCAGTATATACCCACTGTTGTAGATTTCATTTATTATTTCTGTGATCTAGTCTATGCCAAAGTCACCTAAGGCTGTCAGTATTTCCGTTTCAATTCCGTCTGTCCTTGCCGTCTTGTTTCTGTTCAATTTGGCCAGTGCAGCTTCTAGTTCGGTTTTTAGAATTTTAGGTCCGTCGGTAGTTCTGTGTATTGCTGGTTGTTCTTTTTCGTCGTGGAAGACTTCTCCAATATACTCGCTCCAACGTTGAAGAATTTTCCCTTCCCTAATATGAGTGTTCCATCCTTTGATTTTAAGCAGCCTGTTGACGAGCATGTCTTCTGTTATTTCCATTACTTGCTTATGCATATCTCCTTTGTTGGCGGTACTCAATCTCTCTATTTTTGCAAATTTTCTTTGATGGAGAATTTATTATAACTACTTAAAAATAATTTATGAGTATATTATAAAAGAAGACTGTCATAAATTTAAAGACGTATTTTTAACTCTAAAAATCAGATAGTTATAAATTCTTTTTGAAATTTTCAGGAATTAATCGCTAATAAATACAGGGTGCGGCAGAATACCTCCCACATATACCTCCCAGAAATACCTCCCAAATAATGGTAAGACATTAGTGTCAATGTTGTATTTATCTAGCTAATAATTTGCTATTATGTGGAAAGTATTTCTTGGAGGTATATGTGGGAAGTAATTCTACCGCACCCTGCAGAATTATTTTTAAAATATTTTTTTTATATTTATTTTGTAGAAATATTTTTAGGGCAGTCATTGAATTAAAATATACAAGCGCATGCGCAAACGAACATACACACAATTTGAATAAAACTGAAATAGACATCATGTGTCGCGAGGGCTTTCAAGTCATATGTTATGTGTTTTTTACTAATATTCACACAATCCAAGACCCAAGAGCCACTCAAGGTAGAGGTTACTGTGTGGAGTTATATTAGCATAGGAAAGGATAAGCGTTAGGAATATAAAGCTGAAGTAGGGTTTTAGAAGGAACTAGAAATCCAATCCTAAACAGGAAACAGGGGATTAACTGCTACTCCCGTTTAAAAAGCTGGGGAGGAGCGTGAACCAAACGGTAGACGAACCTATCTGTTCTTATTGGTGGAGGGGAGAAAAATTAAAATGAAATAAACAGCGAATAAAATTTCAGAGTTCAGGCGCAAAGGTTAGGAATACAGAGTTGAAGCAGACTTTAGAAAGAACCGGAAATCCAATTCTAAACAGGAAACCTCTACTCCTATTAAACTAAATTTAATTTCTAATACATTTAGTATTTTAAATGGGCAAACAATTTAGATTTTAATTTTGATCACCTTGCCGTCAGCGAAGTAACAGTTACTGAACAACAGTCAGTTTTTTACTGAGTAATGAAAACGACTCAATGATGAGTTCAGACATAAGTCAGGACGGCAGTTGTGTGCTGACGGAACTCATATATAACTGCTAAATTCCAGTGATTGACGTTCAGAGGGTGGGGATTAAATTACTCCAACTTTTGGACAATTCGTCGGGGTCGCGTATCAGAGAAATCTGTCTCTATTGAGTTGTGATCTTGCTTTTATTTTAATGGGCAAAAACTCATCTTGATACAACGAAACTGATTGGTTGGAATTTTTTCTCTGTGCAGATTTATGATTGTTCATTTGGGCAAACATTTTTTAACGTAATAAAACACTTCTAGGGGAGTGAATTCATCTCTGACCTTATTAGAGAATAGTTCTGCTACAAATTTATATTCTTGATAAAATAGGAACTTTGTAATTTAATAAATTTGGAACACAACTGCTAGAAATTTAGATTAAACAAGAACCGCGTGTCTTATTCAAATCTTTTTACTCCGCATCATAATAAAAATATTTTGATTTTTTTCTGATTATAGATTAAACAGTTTAATAACGGATAGCTTAACACATTTAATAAAGGATACATTTTACCAGCGCACTGACTGGGATTCGTTTCGTGATTTTCTTCACAACAACCTGTGGGTTATCCCACTTAATTTTACTAAAAAGAACAGGCCTAGGCGGGGAGGCGGGAGGTGCTCCTTAAGCCTAAATAAAGGCGTGCATTTATCTCCCCACTCTCTTGCACAGGTTTTTTAACTATGGCATACGTAAAGTTGGAACGCGGCCATTAGGCACGCGTGAGTTTTTCCTTTTCTCTCTTGACATTTGAACTCTTTCACACACTTATCAGTCAGTCAGTTATGTGCCATGCGTGATACACACTTAGACCGATCATGTATCTTTCGATATATGACTAATGCGGCAGATTTTTTCCCGCAGTAGGTTGCCATTTCTTTCTGCGACAGACCAGTTGCCATCCCAAGCTATAGAACACGGTCTGTCCTGCTATTTATCTATAGCTGGGGGGAGAAGAAAAGGATTCATATCTTTTCCAAGGGTATTAGCACGTAAGTGAATGTAATGAATTCGACTGGAATTCGAACTCGGCTCTCCGATTCCTCAATCCGAGCCGCTGTCTCCACCGTCACATACACAAATTTTCCACACACAAACGTACATTCTCTAGTTTAAATGTTTTATATGAAACTAGTTTTAAATGTTTTCTTTTATTGAAATTGTAATTCCTTTTTGTCAATACATGCAATTAGATGTTGTCTGTTTTATATTGTTTTATGTTACTCGCTTTTTACTTGGAATCACATTGAGTTTGCCAGTATTGCTTATGGGATAAACAGGAGACTGTAAATATTTAATCTCGAAAGTGTTGATTCCTGCAATATAATAGTGGATAATATTTATCCAATCATACCAGTAATCCTACTATAGTCCTTTGGAATTAAATTTTTAAACTATCATATTAGCAAGTTACCACTGCGGTTTATTCAGCATCGAGAGAGTCCCGATAAAAATAAATTCAAATATGAAAATAAAATATATAAACAGCAATAACAAAAAAAGAATTAAAATTAAAATAAGGTATTTTCTTTCCATTAAAACGCCTATCTCTTTCTCTCTCTAAACTCTCTCTCTCTCTCCATATATATATATATATATATATATATATATACATTAACTAATGAGAAGGAAACACTCAAATAAAAAATAGGAGGAAGAAGAAAAGACCGAACCCGGTCGAAAAACGGCGTAATTTGACTGAACCAGAGTTTAGACATTGTGATTGGAAATCTACCAAAATAAGAGAGGCTCCACGCATAACTTCCGCTATATAAAATTTAAAAAAATGAAAAAGAAAGGAACGCCGGAAAATAAAATAGTTTTGGCCAATCAAACAATGAACAGAAAAAGACTCTTCATGTTACCCGGAACCAAGCTTCGTGCCAGTAGTCTGGGAGTTTTGCCCAAAAGGATATAAACAGACAGTCGAGAGACTGATGTAGAGAAGGAACCGCCAGAGAAACCAGCCATGCGTGTCGTGTGAAGACGTTAAACGGTCATCTGCTTAAGACATTTTCCGCCCTTCTTAGAGCCCAGAAAACAACAGATTGATGCCGCACCTATTTCTAAAATGACTACTACTAGCAAGGTCTGACTTCTAAATGATCAACTACCGAACCGAAACGGACTTTCTGCCGACTGTTATCAAGATCTGACTTATAAAAGAACTTTTGCTACCCCGAATTACAAAGGACTTACTCCAATCTAAATCAAATAAATAAATATATCTCATTTGTTTATACCTTTGATTTTGTTCGCTTATTCCAAAGGTTCAGATAAATAATACTAAGAACCCTCTGGCGCTCTACCCACACCTTCTCGGAAATACCAAGTGAAAGCGCAATCTTCTTTTTGGTTCACACCTGCCTATTCAGCAGCTATAGCCAACAGAAATCACTTTTTTTTCCTGGCTGTATCAACGTGATAGTCTCGATCACATTGGGCACCTTTTCATATCCGCTCGTAATAATTGTAAACGTGTGCTCAAAGATGTTGAATCTTTGTTCGATGACAGAATGAAGGACAGTATAGCCTCTAAAAAGTTTGGTTCTCGTGGCTACTGACGGCTCTGTAATAGTACGAGAAATAAAAGTAAGACCTCTCTTCATTCAATTTGAGATGTTATCCTCCGGTAAAGCAGAATGTTTTGTTCGTAATCCGTACATAGTTTCTGCTATTATCTCTGAACTGGATTCCCATAATGCATGGGAACAATGCTATCCCTGCAATAGTCTTTACTTCTGAACTGGCTTCTATTCTCTTGATTAAATGTTCTGCTGCTTCTTGCTTTTTGGAAATCCTCTTCTATTGTTCCAGTTTTTAAGAACGTAGGCGGGCCTTCTATCGGATAATTAGCCTTCTACCTCCTTTAAGCAAAGTGTTAGAGGCTCTAATCAATTCCGAATTGATTAATTATCACACCTCGCAGGGTTTTCTTTTAGACAAGTAATATGGCTTCCACTTCTCAAGGTCAATATTAATGTTTATTGGTGAAAGAAGTTGTCGTACTTTATATGAGAATAGTGGAGCTCAGAACGCTACTTTGGATATCTTGAAGACGTTTAACAGGGTTTGGCATACTGGTCTGCTTCACAAATTGAAAGTTTATGCTATTTCTGGGTGAATTTCTGATCTTATTCAATCTTCCTCATCAAATCGCGAAATGAAAGTTTTCTTAAACGGTGACTGTTCTAGATCTTTTTGCATTAATGCAGCTGTTCCCCATGGCTATATTCTTCAATTTACGTTTGTTCCTAATTTTCATCAACAACTTCCTGACGTCATCAGCTCTTGACTCGATATCTGTGCTGATGTCACAACTTTTTATTCCTGTTTTAATAGTAAGTCTGATCGATTCGATATCGTTATACGTGCAGCTGATATTAAAAATGATTTACAATTTGTTGTTAACTGGGGCCAGAAATAGCATGTTAATTTTAACGCCTGCAAATCGAAACTGTCCTCTTTTAATCTTCTTAGAGAATAATGTTGCCTCCCATCAATATGACTGAGGCTAACTTCCAGAAGTGTGAATCCATGTGTCTTCTCGGACTAACGTTTTCCGCTGACGTGAAGTGGAAAGATTATATTAAATCAATTACTAAGTCTGCTGCTAGGAAAGTTAGTTCAAAACAATTTTTATCGCCGGAATCTATCTTGCATATTTATAAGTCTATCATTCGTCCAAGCATTTAATAGTGCTGCCACATCTGGTTTGGTGCTTCTGCCATGTATTTGAAGATTCTTGATAAAAGAACAATCTGCAACATCATCTGTCCTGACCTTGTATCTCGGCTTCACTCAATTTCCCGCCGCTGTTTAGCTTTCCTATAGATTTTTCCATGGTAATTGTTCTGATGAGCTTTCATCTTTGGGATTTCAACTTTACAAATTTAAGCGCACTACTAGATTGGCGGTAAGGTCTCATCATTTTATATTTGAAATAGAAAGATATAACTGCAATTTTTATGCTAACAGTTAATTCTCTTTTAATTCTCGCTTGTGGAACTTCCTTGCAGCTTTTTGCTTTCCAGTCAACTTTGATCTTCAAACATTTAAATGTAATGTCAATCTTTATATTCTATCACCTTAATTCATGTTCCTTTTTCTCTCTTTATTAATGTTTTTTTCCTCATATTCTTTCACACTCAATAACCCCTTGCGTTTTAGTGGCTTTATTGCCTTGTTTGGGGTAAAGTGATTTTAAAAAGAGCATATTACAAAGAATAAACTCATTTCTGCTTTCAATGGTATACGATTTCACTGTTACAGTTTTGCATACATATACGCTCATATATACATGTATATACACACATGTACACATACATAATGGCCGGATGCTTATTTTCCGAACATATCCGTCTTTTAGGGTGGCTAGATAATCTCTATTGCAGGCACCCGCTCAGGCACATTGCTGTTTGTTCAATACACAGAGACCCCACTATGTTTTACATTGCAAGTATATTGAGCAGATCATACTTGCAGTTCATGAAAGAGAGTGCATAATCTGGCATGATCAACAGTTTGAACAACGCAAGTACACTCAAATCCTCAGTCACGATGACTTGTGACTTTGTTAGCACAGCCATCTACGGCATTTTCCAAAGGTACTGCACGCTGGGATCACTTTCCCAGACCGGTCACATGAGGAAATCACCTTCCTGACAAATCGACTATGTTGAGATTCCAACCCTAGTCTCATGGTTGGAAAGCGAACGCATATGAACACATACATGAACACATATACAAACACACATAGATACACATACATACTTATATACTTACTTATTCGTAGTTGTTATTGGGATATGCCAGTGGTGTAAATATTGTCGGTGCTGAAAGTGGAATCAGTGAACCGAGGTCAAATTCCAGCCTAGTCAGTAGCGCTCACTGTCGTACAATGTTTTGAGAAAAGCATATATTTATTTCTTATTTCCAATAACTATGGGTTAAATAGTAAAGTTTAACGGACTCTCTGGCATTGGGTGGCAGTTAATTATGGAGAAGAACTATTCTGAATTCAACAGGAAACCACTCCACTATTTTCCGCAAGAAAAAGAAGCTATACATTTACAGAGTTATTATCACCTACATCCTGAGCGAAAGGACAGAGTGGGTATGGTATTTTTAAAAAATCTGTGTCACCCCATGAAAGTCAGTAAATCTACTAAGACACGAAGGTTTATTGGGTGTGGAAGAATTAGAAACGGAAACATTCACCAACCAAATCATGAAGAGAGTAAAGCAGCTGTGCCCACAATTATAAATAGCCCCGAGGTCATATCTTCCTCGACAGTTAAACCTCTTCACCTCCATCTTTGCCTCTAACTCAACGTTAGATGACGAAGACCATCCCCTCTTCAGGTTCCCATGTCTCACTGAGCACAATCTCAGTAATATTACCATCACAGCACGAGAAGTTTCCAGACTTATCAAAAGCCTTGGCCCTTAAAAAAGCCACTGGTCCAGAAAAGATTCTAGTGGTTGTCCTTAAGAATATCAACCCGGAATTATCTCCAATACTAGCAAAGTCCATTCCAAGCCTGTGGGAAGTGTCAAGCGTATGCCTAGTTTTCAAGAACGCGTGCGTTCAATTTTTCCCCTCCCAGTACAGACACATCAGTCTCCTCAGTATCATCAGCAAGCTTTTTGAGGCTATAATCAATAAGAATGTCGTCGAGCACCTAGAAAAGAACGACCTCTTCAGCGACATGCAGTATTGGTTTCGGTCGGCCCGATCTGCTGCCGATGTCTTAACTACCATCACTCACAGAATCAGTAAGGCTCTTGTCGACAAACACACCTCGAGAACCATAGCACTAGATATCTCAAAGACCTTCGACAAGGTGTGACACAAAGGTTTACTACACAAGCTCTCCACTGATGAAATCACTGGAAGGGTCTTCTTGATCATAAAACTCTTCATAACAGGAAGGAAGTCCGATTAATGGGTAGTCCTACTGAGCCATAGCGGTCAACGTAGGCGTCCCATAGGGGTCACTCCTCGGACCATCCCCCTTTTTGATCTACATAAATGATCTGCCTAAGAATATACTCAGATCATTTGTAAACATCTATGCCGATGATACGACTATATACAGGCGCACCTCTAAAACTCTCAATGGTCAGAGATTGGCGACTGATCTCTCTTTCGATCTTGCACAAACTACCCAATGCTGTTATAACTGGTTCTGGCTGGTTATACTCAATGCCTCGAAGGCCAAGCTAATTACATTCCATTATCGCCGATCTGATTACGAACTACCGCTAATCAGGATGAATGGAGGTTCTCTCGAGGAAGCATCGTGCCTCGAAAGACTGTTGGGCCTCAAAATCACACCCGACCTCAAATGGAACTCTTACATACGACCCATTGCTAAAGATGCAGGTAAAATCGTCGGCTCTCTGTACCGCTCCAGTAAGTACCTGACTCTTCATGTTATCCTCTACATTTACAAGAGCCAGATAGGGCCAAAAATGGAGTACTGATATCTCCTGCCTTGATAGAGTTCAAAAGCGTCACCGAGGCATTGTGGGTGGAAAATTATTCTCCACCATCCAACCTCTCACCCACAGGCAGAATGTGGCAAGTCTCTCGCTGCTCTATCGCGACTTCCACGAAAAGTGATCGGACGAACTACATTCCTTGGTCCCATCAAGTCAAACTTTCACAGCAAGAACATACCATACCACTTACAAAGTAGCAAACCATCCACATTTTCTCCGTATTCCATCGGTGAGATGTAAGTTCCACCTGAGCAGATTCTTCCGGCGAACCACTACCCTGTGGAACAGACTCCCAAGAGGATGTTTCCCTAATCACTACAATCTTAACCTGTTCAAGGCTAGGGTCAACCGTTAGTTCCACTCTTATACGCAGAAGTGGTCTCCTAATGTAACCCTCTACCTTGAGTGGCAACCGGACCTTGGAAATTGTGAACTTTACTGTAAAAAAATGAGCGGGAAGAGAAAAGAATAATCAGGGGGGACAGTAGATAGCGATTGACATTACATTTAAATTTTTGTAGTTTAAAGTTGGACGAAAAGCATAGTGCCGGAATGGAGTTCCACAAGCGAGAAGTGCGAGAAAAGAAACTGTTAGCATAGAACTTACGGCTATATCTAGTCAGCTCAACTGTAAATTGGTGAGATCTTGACACCAGTCTAGTACTGCGCTTAAATTAAAAAGTCTAGGTACCATAGTGAAGAGCTCATCTGAACAATTACCGTGAAAATATTTATAGAAAAGACACAGAGTGATAACCTTACGGTGGTGGGAAAGTGACTGAAGCCGAGCCGCCAGATCAGGACCGATAATATTGCAGATTCATCTTTGGATTTTATCAAGGAGCTACATATATAAATACAGTTTTCTTTAAATATTTAGTTTTTATGAAATCTTGTGATCAACTTCCAGAATGGTACGGATTATTTGCAATCAAATTGTAAATAATTACCAATCACCAATGCAATGGACCTACAAGCTACTAGGGCGGCTAACTAATCCTTATTACAGACGCTCGCTCAGACACATTTGTGTTTTCTCAACACCCACAGAGCCAACCTGTGATTTATACTGCAACTATGATGAGAGAAAACCTTAGTTCCAGTTTCTGAGAGAGAGCATGTTATCTAGCGTGATCACCAATTTGAACAAAGCCAGCACGCTCAAGCCCTCGACCATGATGATTTGTAGCTTTGTGCTAGCACAGCTATCGACGGACCCAAAAAGTTCCGTCTACCCAATTTCACTCACAAGACTTGGTTTTTAGGCACTTTCCAAAGTTGCCGCACGCTGGGATCGACCTTGATCCAGTCCGATAACACCAGAAAGTCTCCTTCCTGACAATATATATATATATGTATGTGTTGTATGCGTGTGTGTATGTGTGTGTGCGCGCGCACGGATGAATGTACAGATGATAAGACAAGGTTTATTAACCATCTTTTATTGTTATTTTTTACGTGGAGACGTAAGCAATTTTTAATATCACGTATACACATAGATAGATAGATAGATAGATAGATAGATAGATAGATAGATAGATAGGAATTGGCTGAGAGTAAATTGCTGATACCCTCTGAAAAATGGACGGAGAGGTCCATCTACGAAACTCTGGAGTCGGGAAGGTAACATCAATCAGCTAAATGACATACTTTTACTTACATTATTAATGCTCTATCGTTGATATCGAGCACTTTATTGTAAAGAATGCTTGTCTTTTTTTCTCTCAATACCCCATTTGAGTGTCAGCATTTTTGGCTTCATACTATCTTTGACATTGCTCTCTCTCTCTGTCTCTGTCTGTCTGTCTGTCTGTCTCTGTCTGTCTGTCTGTCTCTGTCTGTCTGTCCGTCCGTCCGTCTGTCTGTCTGTCTGTCTGTCTCTCACTCTCTCTATATATATAGATAGATAGATAGAGAGAGAGAGAAAGAAAGAAAGAAAGAAAAGAAAAGAAAGAGACTGATTATAGCTTGATATGCTTTTCTTAAATTTACTTTTCTCGCGTCAAATTAGAATCTCTTCAACCCGACAATTAAATTTTCAATAAGAATAGTTAGTAATAAATAAATAAATAAAAGAAAAAAAGAAAGAAAAACAATGTAAGTGTCCATTGGTCAACAAATCTAATTATAATCAATTTTAATTTTATTAATTATTTTCACACGCATATTGGTTTGATCTTCTCTTCATTGTACTTCAAAAATGTTTATCTTCTGTCCTATCAACCGCAGTATTCTGGATGATGGATACAACAAATTTAATAAATAATCCCTTAATTTATTTTAAAATATGAGAAAAATGTACTTATTCCAATTTTTTTGTTTTTTTCCTTTTTATATATATATATATATTTTGTCCATCCTTCCTCTTAATATTTGTCCACATCTCTAAGCTCTCTCTCACTCTCTTTCTGCCTTTCGCAACATCACATTGTCTCGGAATTCCTGGCAATCCGGAGTAGAGCAACACGATATTCACGTGCCACAATTCGCAAGTCCTGTGTATGACGATGCCACAGCCAAGTTGAGGTAGGCTTGTGCTCCCTTTTTAAACAAATTGGTGGTAAGGAAAAGGAAAGGAGAAAGAAAATCAAAAATAGGAAAACAGAATATCCAGTAAATGAAGACATTTCTCACTTACTTAGTGCATAAAAAAGAACAGAAGCCTTTTCTGGGGCCAATATTTTATTTTATGTTTTTTTTTATTAATTGATTGACAATATTGAACAAGTGAAGCATGCATATATATATATATATCTGTGTTTGTGTTGTAAATGATTGTGTTGTGTTTGCGTCTTTAGTTGATCAGGATGTCATAAAGGAAATAGTTTAAGGAGGGTATTCAATATTCATTTTTATTTCAGAAGGGAATTCCGAAATTTAAAAAAAAATCACGGTTTACAATACACATCTTTATTTTAAAAATAAAACCACGTTTCGCTTCCTCTATTATTGATTTTTGAACCAGTAACTTGATTTTTGTAAAAAAAAAAAAAGAAAGTGGCAATTATTTGATTTATTTCAAATTTCCCAGTGAAGAATTTCTTATTGTTTTTTTTTGCCTGTTAGAAATAGAAAGTGATCCTTTACCCAACAAAATCGTCTCTTTTTTTTATTTTTTAAATGTTATGTTTGATACTTAATGTCTACTGCTAGCTAAAGTAGTTCGCTCATTGTTGTTGTTAAATGCATAACAATAACATTGCCAATGTTATGAACGAGGCGGGAAAAATGAATTTGTATTTTTTTTATTGAAATTCTTTAGTTTATTCGTTATTTGAAAAATATGTTTTGGTCATTTGTGTGTGTGTGCGTGTGTGTGTATATATTTAGTAGTTTGTTTATCACCAAAAGGTCCAAAATATTTTGATTTCCAAAAAAAAAAAAAAAAATCCAATCTCGAGCTGCGTGCGTGCCCGATTAAAATTGAAAATGCTTAAAGCTTCTTTCTTAATTAATTTTTTTACTACGCCAGGCAAAAAAAAAAAAAAAATCAAAAATCTAATTGGAGAGAAAGCTGGAAAAAAAAAGGCTATTTGCCTTTGAGTCCATATTTCTTCTTATCATCATTCCGAAGGTAGGTTCTAAAAGTTTAAACTTTAAAGGAAAATGGGAAATTATCGCAGAACTTAATAACCATATGCAAAATAAATAAATAAAAATAAATAATAAAAAATGAATAAAAGCCAAAAATACTGTTTCATTTGAATTTAAATAAAATAAGGAAAAAAAGCCGTACATATCTCGTTTCTGTTTTCTTAATTTGATTTTCACATTACTTTCTGAAAATATGTCTTTAAATTAAATTTAACAATGTGCAGTTTCTTCCTTTTACTGAAAATGATCAAAGTAAAACAAGTACTAATAATTAATTCAACTAACTAGCAGCTTGAACAAAAAACAACACCTTTTTTTCAACTTAAACTGTCACCGTCTTTTTCGGCACAGTGTTTAAAAAAATAGATAAAAAATAAAAAAGTTGCGACTTGACCGCCGTTGTCAGTGAGCACGACTGTATAGTCGGACGATATTCACCTAAGAATTGCCAGAATGGGCTACAAGTAGTAGTGGATTGGGCAACGTTTTTACCACTACTAGATTTTGAATTGACTCTTCTAGCCTGGATTATTAACCCAAAAAGTACAAAATAGTGAAATTCGAATTAAACTTGAGAGTAGCGTTTGACTTTCCTTTCAGAAGTCAACCAATCTGACAAAGAGTATCTATCTATCTATCTATCTATCTATCTATCTATCTATCTATCTATCTATCTATCTATATGCCTGTCTGTCAGTTTGTTTCTCTATACCAGTTTGCTTATGTATGTATGTATGTATCTATCTATCTATCTATCTGCCTGTCTGTCTGTCAGTTTGTTTCTCTATACCAGTTTGCTTATCTATCTATCTATCTATCTATCTATCTATCTATCTATCTATCTATCTATCTATCTATCTATCTATTTCCGTCTGTTTCTCTATATCAGTCTGCTTCTCAGTCTGTCCACATCTGTGTTCAGACATTGTGTCACATTCAGTAGTGATGTGGGCACACTAAAAAATCTACCCCCTATCTATCTATAAATGTATTTTATGTGTGAAATCAATATTTGATTGATGCATGTTGATTGGTTTAATATTTTGATGCTTTATTGACACAGGAGGAAGTTCATGAATGGTCTCAAAATAAACATCAACAAATACATTGCCTAAAGCACCCACACCTCTTATTTATTAACTGAATACTGATTATCTACAAGTAAGTATCTCAGTGAAAGTTTTTTTTTCCTTTCTTTTTTGTTTGTTTTGTTAACAACAAGGTTGGTATACTGTCAAATATATATTGTTAAATTGTGGCTGCCAATATTGAATCCTTGTAGGACTTCTAGTTCTCTTAGGATTGCCTCACTATAGAGGTTGAATAAGTCTGGTGAGAAGACACATCCTTGTCTTACACTCCTTTCTATTTTTGTGTATTTACTGAATTAATTTCTTACCTGTATGCAGGCAGTTTACTTCCAGTATATGTTATGGATCCTTCTAATATCCTTCCCAAATAAATCATGCTTACCTAGCAGTTAAAACATTTCTTTGTGTCATATCTTATCAAATGTTTTTGCATAATCTATAAAACTCTGTATCTGTCTATATTTCTGAATATGTACAGTATTTACATTATTCGGACTATTGTCCTCATCTTTGTTGCCATATTTATTACAACGTTTCAGCCATTGTATGCTCCGGCCTTCTTCAGTCTACCCCACTGAGTGAATTAAAGGGTTCAATTCGATATTCCAACCACCTGAAGAAGGCAGGAGTGTACAACGGCCGAAACGTTGTAATAAATATGGTGACAAAGATGAGGACAATAGTCCGAATAATGTAAATAATGTCTATAAAACTCTGACTAAAATCAGAGTGTACTTCCTTGGTAGAACAGTGTTGTTAGTGTTGTGTTTGTAGTGATCACAAGGGAGTGACATAATTCTGGCTCACAAAAAGACTATTTTTAAGGTAATAATAGAAACTAAGTATTAAAGTCAGCAATTTTTGCTCATAGTCAAATTCCCAAGACATTTGTGTATAATTAATAAAGTAGCCAAGAAACTTCTATGAAGTGGATATACTTTCCCTCATACAAAGATGGAACACAACAATTAAGAAGGAAGGACTATATTGAGGACTAGATTTGAAATCTGGAAACTTTTTGTGTTCATTTAGATGTTTTATATGCTTCTACTAATGAACTAAAACATTATGATTAGTAATATGTGGTAGGAATGACAGCTATTGTCTCCTAACAACTGTGTATGTCGGGGAAGGTCAGAGATATATCATTTCATTATGTTCAACACCACATTTATAGGCAAGAAGATTTAAATGAGTTTGATAAAAGCTAAATATCTAAAATGTTATGGCCAGAAGGTACACTAGTGGGGCTGTTCATGTTCAGTTGTAATGAGTACTTATAAACAATAGTCTAAAGAAGGAAAATAAATAACTGCATTGGACAGCTAAGAAGTGATGGGAATAAAGGCTTTCCCACTAAGTATGAATCAATGGATGGGCTAATGTGGCATAAACTGCATATAATTTTAATCAAAATGAAGAAAGGAATATGTGACACTAGACAGTAGCTTGATCCTTATTGCATATGGAACTACATAAGTGTAAGTAAGTCAGATTATCCATGTGAATAAATTTCTATTACTGAATGCATCTTCAAAAGGTGTGCAAGTGTTGGAACTATCAATGGGAGAAGGTTGCCTGTTGTTTTGTGACATATAGATCAGGCAGCTGTCCATTATGTTTGTTTCCGTTCATATATATATATATATATATATATATATATATATATATATATATATATATATATATATATTTATATATATATATATATATACAATTTATTTATTTTAGGATATTACAACAAAAACATGTAAGAATCGCTACATAATTGCAATTGGGTTTCAGTGCATAACAATGCTCTCCTCAGGTGATTGTAAATTACTGGCAAGTGAACAATTAATTTGGTTTCAAAAGCAAAATACATTCTCATTTTTGGCAAAAAAACTGTATGTGTGTGTGTGTGTGTATGTGTGTGTGTGTGTGTGTGTGTGAGCGTGTGCGCATGTGTTTTGGCACACACACACACATACACACATGCTTTTGCTATATATCTCGAGATTCTCAACAAAAACCAAAGAATGGTTTGAAATGTAATCGGTCCTGATCTAGCTTCTTGAATTTAGTCATTTTCTCACCACAATGACATGGCTTTCCTCTGTCTTTTCTATAAATATTTTCATGGATTTGTTCTGATAAGCTTTCCACTTTGGTATCTCAATTGCATGATTTTAAGTATATTACTACATTGGCAAGTAGGTCTCACTGTTTTACTGTTGAACTAAATAGATGTAAGTTCTATTTTAATTGTTTCTTTTCTTGCACTTTTTGCCTGTGAAAACCTCTTTTTTTTTTTTTTTAAGCATATCACCCCAAGCAAGGCACTATCATGCAAGGGGTTATAGAAGGGTTGGAGGAAGAGCAGATAGGAGTGGTAAAGAAGAGGATGTGGAGAAAGAGAAAGACAATGGGTCGATCAAGGCAAGGGGGTTACAGAAGATTTGGAGCGAGAGCAGATAGGAATGAAAGATGAGAGGATGTGGAGAAGGGAAGTGGATAGATCAAGGCAACTGGAGATGTCGATTGATGCTACACTTAAACCGAGATTGTATTTGTCAGGGAAACAGTAATAGGGAAGGGAGTTCCATAGACGAGATGTGCGAGACATGAAGCTATTGGAGTAGAAGAGACGTCTACATCTAACAGTTTCAACGGTGTAGGGGTGGGAACTGGATGCCAGCCTCGTAGGACGTTTAAATTCATGAGGCCTAGGGAAAAGCAGCTCCTTGGAGCAATTACCATGAAAGTACTTGTAAAAAAGGCAGAGCGAGGCAACATCGCGTCTGTGAGAGAGTGACTGCAGACGAGATGACAGATCAGGGCCAATCACATTGCATATCCGTCTCTGAATCTTATCAAGAACCCTGAGGCAAACAGCAGGGGCCCCAGCACCTACAATATTCAAAAATTTAAAGGCAAAGCTAATTGCCATCTTTTGTCTTCCTGAATTCTGTTTGTATATTGTCCTTCCTCTTTACTAAAGTCGTCGCATTTTCAGTTTAGTGACATTATCACTTTGCTTGTGTTGAAATGATTATATATATAATAAATATAGACTAAATTCTCCAGTAAGTCAATGTCCTTCACCAGATTTTTCCAGCATTTCTTTAATTCAGAAAAATGTTCACCTATGTTAACTTTCCTATTATGGACAATCTTGTCAATTATTTCCCAAAGGTTTTCAATTGGGTTACGGTCAGGACTCACTTACTAAAGCATATCTATAGCATTCCACAAAGAATTAACGCCATTATTAAAGCAAAAGGTTACCCAACAAAATACTAAATCATTTTTGACTTGTATAAAGTACATGTGCACACCTGTATTAATACCTGTATTAATAAACAAATTCTATTACTCACTTGTCTTAGTAAAAATACAAAAATCAAATTTCTATGGATGCATTCATTTTTTTGCCTTGTACTGCATATATAGTGCATAGATAAATAAAAGTTTTAATGACTTATCTTACAACTTGGAATTTCATAGACACAGCTCTGCTTGTCAGGGTAAGGTAAGTCATTGAACATTTTATTTATCTATTCAACTATTAATCTTCAATTTTTTAATACTAAGCCCTTTATTTACAAAAATTGTTTGCCTTAAACATTTTATCCTTGAGTAATTTACTGCTCAACAGCTTTTTTTAAGCATAAACTAACTTTCTGAGATGAGTAGTTATCATTATTTATATTCAGACTATTGTCCTCATCTTTGTTGTTGTTATCACAACGTTTGTGCCCTAGTGGATTTAAAATGTTGGTTCAAGAATTTGTTAAAACAGTAATTGTGAGTTCAATCCCTGGGCTGGGCAGTGTGTGCTTGGACTCAATGGAAACAGTGCAAGCAATAATTGAGCAGTTCTAAAAATAAGAACTAGACGAGATGTCCCTAGACATGCACAGTGGAATGAGGACACTCTACCGCCATAGATGAAATAAAGGGTTCAGTTTGTAATTCCCTGTAGGTTACTTGGTTCAATACACACCAAATAAAGACTGGAGGGTACAACTGCTGAAATGTGAAAACAATAATAACAATGAACAATAGTCCAAATGTAAATAGTGTAAATTATAAACTAATTTTGTTATTATTAATTAATTATATATATGTGTGTGTGTGTGTTTGTGTGTGTGTGTGTGTGTTTGTGTGTGTGTGTGCGTGTGTTTGTGTGTGTTTGTGTGTGTGTGTGCATGTGTGCGTGTTTGTGTGTGTGTGTTTGTGTGTGTGTGTGTGTGTGTGTGTGTGTGTGTGTGTGTGTGCATACAAATCAAAAAGTATGAAATCTGATGCAATAATTAACTGAATTTTGATGAAATTAACACTGCATAATATTCAACATATTTGATGCATAGAGAAGCATTGGGTTAAGTGCATTGACAAAGAAGGAGATTATGTTGAAAAATGAATATATATTGTGTAAACTAAATGCATTTTAGAATATCCAGCTATAGATAATATATTTAATGTCTATATGTGTGATGTTATGTGATAGTCATAAAGATATTGTGGTAATGGCCATGTATATATGTATATATATTTCTTTGCATCATGTGTTACAGTCAGTATTTTTAAACCATAAAAGGACATTCAAAAACCCAAATTCATTCAGTATAAGGACATTCAGAAATACAAATTAACCCTCATTTATATGTACCTAATAGTAAATGAAGGTATCGATATGTCTAGTTTGTAACAGCAGCTGATATTTCTCAACCATTGAATAAAATAAATAACCAATCAGAATTTTTCTTTTTTCTAAGGTTCTCTTCACTCTTCTCTTTTTCTATATTTCCCTTCCCTCTTATCCTTTTCTATATTTCTATTCCCTCTTCTCTCTTTGTATCTTTATTTCTTTTCACTCTTAATTTTTTCTATCTCTATATCTTTTCTCTCTTTTCTATTTATATCTATATTTCTCTTCACTCTTCTCTCTTTATATCTCTGTTTCTCTTCACTCTTCTCTATTTCTATTTCTTTTCCCTCATTTCTATTTCTATCTGTATTTCTCTTCACTCTTCTCTCTTCCTATCACTCTTTCTCTTCCTTCTTCTCTCTTTCTATCTCTATTTTTCTTCTCTCTTCTCTCTTTCTATCTCGATTTCTCTTCCCTTTCTATATTCTTATATTTTTTAATATAATTTTGCCTTTATTCTCCTCCACCACACCATCTCTATCCCCCACTCAATTGCACAAATCTATTTCTTGTTTTTACTTCATATACAAAGCAGAAACAAGATTGATTTCAGTTTTTGTATTATCAATTAGGCTTTTTGTACTTTTAGTTTTTTATTTTATTTCAGTAGGTTTTATGTATTTCCTAGTGTGCATTCTGTTGATTAGTTTACTTAGATTCTATTTACCAAAAACTTATCTTACACTTAGATATTTCTTTAGAACTAAATCAAAAACTTATCACCAATGTATGTATATGTGTATGCAACTATGCATGAGTACCTTTAGACATACATACAAGAATTCAATGTATGCACTCACTCACTCACTCTCTAACTCACTCACTCACTCTCTCACTCACTCTCACACTCACTCACTCACTCACTCACTCTCACACTCACTCACTCACTCACTCTCACACTCACTCACTCACTCACTCACTCACTCACTCACTCTCTCACTCACTCACTCACTCACTCACTCACTCACTCTCACACTCACTCACTCACTCACTCTCACTCACTCACTCACTCTCACACTCACTCACTCACTCACTCACTCTCTCACTCACTCACTCACTCTCTCACTCACTCACTCACTCTCACACTCACTCACTCACTCACTCACTCACTCACTCACTCTCACACTCTTACACTTACTCACTCACTCACTCACTCTCTCACTCACTCACTCACTCACTCTCACACTCACTCACACTCACACTCACTCACTCACTCACTCACTCTCACACTCACTCACTCACTCACTCTCACACTCTTACACTTACTCACTCACTCACTCACTCACTCACTCTCTCACTCACTCACTCACTCACTCTCTCACTCACTCACTCACTCACTCAAATTTTCCATTGTCTCATTTATTAAGAACATTTATTTATTAATCCTAGTCAGGACTGAATCTCAGAGAATTCCTTTCACATGTAATGACTTGGAAGATTGACTAGTAAACTATTAGGATCTTTTATGATAATTCACCCCCAGAATTTATATTTACTAAAATTTGCACCAAATTCTCCCAGATTGAGTCCCTTCCATTGCACTCAGGTTGGATTGACATTTGTGATCACTACAAATGTAGGCGACTCAAGTGTGCTATTTCTAATAAGTATTCTGCATTTGTGTTCACCCTGAGAACAAGCCAAAAACAGATTTTTTAATTTTTTTTTAATATTGTAAGAAAATCCTTGTAAATACCTCAAATATCATCCACACTTATGAAATGTGAATAATTCCCTAATTTTTGGTAATTTTTCATTCTGACAGTTGGAGTTGTGATGCAAGCTAAACAAATTGTGATTTAAATTTATAATTTCAAAAGAGTGCCAAAAATTCAAATAAAAAAACAAACTTTGATTTAATATTTATAATTTCTTGAGATGAAATAATATTTGTGATAAGTAACTTTACATTATTTAGGGTGAATAAACTAACTAAATAAGTAACTTTACATTATTTGGGGTAAACCAAAATATACTTTTACCCTCATCAAATGAGTAAACATATGATCACCAAAGTTAAGCAATGTCAAGCCTGGTCAGTACCTAGATGGGTAACTGCTTGCGAATACAGGTGTTGTAAGCTTGGATGTGTGTGTGGTGTTATGGATAATGGCTCAGAATTTTTAATCAGAGAGATGAGTTCCAATTCCCATTGGGTTCATTATATTCACTTACATGCAAATACCCTTAGGAAAGGTATGAATCCACCTTTTCTGCCTCCAGCTATGGGTTAATTAGTAAGTCTTGTATCACTAAACCATTATTATTTCCCCACAAATTCTTACAATCTATAAATATTTTCTGGCTTTAAATAACCTGCAAAGGGTTGATAATCCATAAAAAATGAATCAATGAATCAATAATGAGTAAACATATGTGTATGTGTGTCTGCATGTGTGTAG
The DNA here is from genome assembly GCA_964036315.1 of Acanthosepion esculentum. Lineage (NCBI taxonomy): Eukaryota > Metazoa > Mollusca > Cephalopoda > Sepiida > Sepiidae > Acanthosepion > Acanthosepion esculentum. The sequence goes on from OZ038520.1 coordinate 41,062,083, forward strand.
GTTGTATATATACAGACACATATGTGAGTTTGTGGCTGAGTGGTTAGAATATTCAATTTCTAACAATGGGACCCAGGTTTGATTCTCACCATTGTTGATTTGTCAGTAAGTTGACTTCTTAATGTTATCAGTCTGGGAAAGTGATTTCAGTATGCAGAACCTTTGGAAATTATCTGGAAACCATATTACATGCTGATCCAATCTTTGTGAATGAAATTGGATAGATGGAACTGTTTGGAAACCGTTGATGGTTGTGTTATCTTGAAGTCACAACTCATTGTGATTGACTGTACTGGCCTTGTGCAAATTGCTGATCAAACCAGATTATACGTCCTTTTGTATACTTGTAACTAAGTAATTGCAGTATAAACTACAGGTGAGTTCCGTGTGTATTAAACAAAGACAAATGTGCCTGAGAAGGTATCTACAACAGGGATTGGCTAGCCTCCCCCCTAGCAGATGGGTGTGTTCCTAAAACAAGTAGCCATCTATTATACATATATATCTATATGTATCTATTTATCTCTCTCTCTCTATCTCTCTTTATATATATACATAATGTAATGTGGCATCAATGGGTTTCAAGAGACCCTGGATCTGCACCAAAAATTTATGCTTCAACTACTGATGGTGGCACAGCATCTGATATGGTTGTACAGGTCCACCTGAGGTGACAGTCTTAATTGCAATAAATGCATGTAATTCTTTTTTCAAAACACAATCTATATATATATATATATATATATATATATATATATATATATATATATATATATATATATATATATATATATATATATATATATATATGTAAGATTCTGATTTGCTAAAAATAATTACAGACAAGTTCCCTGATGAGTGGATTTAATTTTTGCAAAACTTTTAGTAGGGACAAGATAAATTAACATTTAGTTTTATCTATCTATCTATCTATCTCTCTCTCTCTCTCTCTCTCTCTCTCTATATATATATATATATATATATATATATATATATATATATATATAGGTTTTGAAAGTATTGTACTATTTGCAAATTTTTTATGTTAAATGGTGTTTTGTATAACAGTTTTTGTGTTTCCAAAGTGCTTCTCTTTATATATATATATATATATATATATATATATATATATATATAAGTGGACATTCATCATCAGGCCTGACAATTGCATTTAGCATGAAACAGACTGTTGCCTCTGTGTGTTAACTTCAATGTCCACTTTCATTTTTAAATACACTCTATCTTGAGCACTTTAACCCATAAATATAACATACCTTACAACTATATTTTATCATATATATATATATATATATATATATATATATATATATATATATATATATATATATATATATATATATATATATATTTTATATAGGATTAATATGAGTAAAAGTATGTCACTTAGCTGATTGATGCTATCTTCAGTATTCCAACTGCAGAGTTTCATTGATACTCCCTGAAGAGTGGTCGGACAGGTCTGTCTACGAAACTCTGGAATCAGCTTGCAGAAGCTAACATCAGTCAGCTAAGAGACAAACTTTTACTGACATTAATTTTATTAATGCTCTATCTTTGATATCGAGCACTTTATTGCAAAGACTGCTTGTCTTAAATGTCTTTTCTCTCAATACCCCATTGACGGTCAGCATTTTTAACTTCATACTATCTTTAACATTGCTCTGTGTGTGTGTGTGTGTATGTGTGTGTGTGTGTGTGTGTCTGTCTTTCAAATCTATATATAAATTCTGTCATGTCAAACTTCTGTTTATATATGTGTGTGTGTTTACACACACACACACATACACACACACACAAGTTTGACATGACAAATTTTATATATAGATTTGAAAGATTTTGTTCCTTTAGCAGGTATGTAAGTAAATCTTTCCCATGTTGCATTCACTAGGAACCCTGTACATTGTCTCTTTTGACAGTGTATTTTTCTTCCTTGTTTTTATTAATAAATTTGTATTTTGGTCATAGTTACTTTTTTCCGCCTTATAGTTTTCTTTTTTTACAGAATTGTTATTCTGTCAATTTCATATTTACCAATGTTTTCTACTGATAAAGTGTTAGTTGAAAAGGATACTTAGAGAAGAATGCTTTCCTGTGATTTTAAACGAAAGATCGGGGCGATCTGAAATAGCAAATATATATATATATATAAAAAATATAAATAAATACTTTCACAAAAAAAACATTCAATTTTTTTCTTTTAATTTGCAACTTTTCAGTTGTTTTCTCCATATTATATATATATATATATATATATATATATATATATATATATATATATATATACATACATGTTTCATTAAATAATATAGATAAGTGTTGTCTATATATTTTATGTAAGTTCTTTTCATAGCATCTGATAAGCTTAATAACATTATCATTAAACAATGAAAGAAAATCACAATATTGATACATATTTTTTAATCCAATCTAAGCTTTAGACAACACTTATCTATATTATTTAATGAAACATGTATGAATGAAAAAATGCTGCCTAAATACACACAATATATATATATATATATATATATATATATATATATATGATTATTATCATATTTATGAATACTAGTGTAGTGGATATTAAAAATGACAGTATATAGAGATCAGCACATCTGTCTTGGATCAAAGATGATAGTTTTGCAGCTGAAAAGGTTAGAATACAAAATCTTATCTTAGTCTAATCAATAACAGTATATTTTTTAAGGGAGACAATTATTATTTAATAAATATTTAAATTAAAATTAAAACTAAAATTTTACTTCAGAATAAAAACATAGTTCATTAGGTTCTTTGATCTTGGAGTATTTCCTATGGTCATGTTAATAAATCCTGATGAACAAAATAATATCTTTATGTAATTAGCAATGACTACTCTGTTTTTTTTTGGGGGGGGTGCATGGTGGAATAATGTATAGTGGCTCGGATTGAGGAATCAGAGAGCTGAGTTCGAATTTCAGTCAAATCAATTACATTCCCTTATGTACTAATACCCTTGGGAAAGGTATGAATCCTCTTCTTCTCCCCCCATCTATGGGTAAATAGCAGGACAGACCAGGTTCTATAGCCTTGGATGGCAACAGGTCAACCACAGAAAGAAATGGCAACCTACTGCGGGAAAAAAAATCTGCCTTGTCAGTCATGATCGCCTAAGCGTGTATCATGCATGGCACATAACTTGCTGACTCTGTTTTTAAATAGTAGAATAATAGTGTCATTAAAACTAAAATAGAGTACAGCTGCCATATCCGGGCTGGTGCTACCCAGTCTTCACTCCCCAAACTTAATAGAGTCCAAATGCATCTATATGCAGCCTTGTGGGTGATAAATTATATGAATCCACTCTACATCCCCTTTCCTACAGACAAAATGTTGCCTCTTGCTACCCTGTCACTATTTCCATGCCAAATCTTCTTCAACAGATAGATTTTTGCCGCTAAGACCGGCTATGCCATGTTTACAGGGTGACAAATCATCCCCATTCACTTCATGTTAAGAGAATTGTGGTGATTCATCCCAGTATGAAAGAAATTCCATCCGGACAGCTTCTTTCCAAGAACTGTTATTTTGTAGGACAGACTCCTGAGAAGTTCCTTTCTTGATTGCTATAATTTTAACCTCTTCAGCTATTATCTTTTCTATATATCCTCAAAATGTGTAATGTTTCCTTCCCTTCTCTTATGTTCATGCAACAAGCTCATTAATAACCCTCTACTTTGAGTGGCTCCTCCTGGTGGGTGTGCAACAAAAAATAACTATAATGATGATGTTTGAACATGATGAACAGAGAAATGAGAATTATGATGATCATATATTAAAATATGTTACTGTTACTGTTAATAATGTTGATGACTATAGTTGCTGATGATGATGATGATGGTGATAGAAAGGGTAGGAGGAGTTGTTAAGTATATAATAATAAAAAGAAAGAAAAGAAAGAAGAGTAAAAAGAAGGTGTAAAATTAGGAGAGAAAAGGAAATGATTAATTCTGACATGAAGAATTAGAAAAAAATAAGCAGATAAGAAAAAGGGAGGTTGGAGAAAAATGATGTTAAGGTTGATAATAATAAAAAAAGAAAGAAAAACAAAGATATAATAATGGCTACTCTTACAAAACAGGGGTGGTGGTGGTGGCGGTGATTTGTGTTGCATGCAGTATTAAATGCAAAAATAATACATCAATAGCAACAATAACCATAAAACGACGACGACGACGACGACGACGATGATGATGATGATGATGATGATGATGATGGTGGTGGTGGTGGTGGTGGTGATGATAGTGGTGATGATGATGGTGATGGTGGTGATGGTGGTGGCGGTGATGATGATGATGATGATGATGATGATGATGATGATGATGATGATGATGATGATGATGATGATTGCTGCTTCTGTTGTTCATGATGGTGGTGGTTGTTGTTGTTGTTGTTGGTGGTGGTGGTCTGCTGTTGGTTGTACTGACAAACCACAGTGGAAATCTGAAATGGAAAGGAGGATAAGTATCTTGACCTTGTCGGGGAGCCTAGAAAATTGAGGGACATGAAGGTTACAGTTGTGCCAATCATTACTGGAGCACTGGAAATTGTCCCTAAGTGTCCATGAGAAAAGGTGGAGTTACTTAAAATCAGGGAAAATGTTAGAACATTCAGAAGACAGTACTGCTGAAAACATCTAGAATACTAAGGAGAGTTCTGAAGTAATGGGGAGACGTGACATTTAATCTCCAATGTAAATTACCAGTTACTACCAGTCTAAATAAAAACTCTACGAATAATAATAATAATAATAATAATAATAATAATGATAATAATGATAATAATGATAATAATAATAATAATAGCTTTAAAGAAATAAAAAAATTGTACTCCCAAGTACGGCCCACACCTTATGAAGGGCTTTATCTATGTAAAATGTGTGTGATCTTAGAGTTTTTATTGTTTTTTTTTCTCCAAAAATGCTCAGTGGAAAATGTCATGATGCCATTTCTGAACTTAGGTCTCTGGTCGGGGCCCAGAAAGAAATGAGTATACACCAGAAATCAAAGGAAATAAATCAATAATAATAATAATAATAATAATAATAATAATAATAATAATAATAATAATGTACAAAGACTTATAATTTTTAGTTGATTTTTTTAAATATTTTTATACTTGTATACAATTTTTAAACATAACTTGAAGAAAACAGACATACTGTCAAAATACTGCTGAACTTTGTCAAACATTGTCTTTTCTTTCCTTTTTCATAAATTGTGCTCTTCTCTAAGTGTTGAGAAATATTGGAAGAGTTACATCAATCATTTTGTTTGTTTAATAATAATAATAATAATAATAATAATAATAGTGATGATGATGATGATGATGATGATGATGGAGGTGGTTTTAGTAATGGAGGTAATGATCTTATTCATGATAAAGATGATGATGCGTATTACACCGTCTATCAATAATAATAATCATTATTAACGATCATGATGATTAAAGTAGGATCAGTGTCACTAATCTTAAATCCTTTCATTTCCTTTCTTGCCATCACCCATCCCCACTATCGTTTTCATTACTACAACTACTATCAACACGTTTCATTTAATCCAGCCCTACCTGTCTTCCTTCAATAAATAAGAATGAGATTCACAGGTTGGTTCCAAGTTCAGTGTGTATGTATCATTATCATTACATTGAATTAACAGCTAAAAGTAGCAGAGGCAGAATAAAGAAATAAAGACAGAGACGGACAGACAGACAGACGGAAAGGAGTGTTAAAGTAAGAGTAAAAATAATCGATAATCAACTTCGCAAACAGAGAGAAAGAGTGTGTGCGTGAGAAAGTAGATATCAAAAAGAGAGGGGGTAAAAGGTAGTTCTCATGACGCACAGCCAACGCACTAGACAATCAAATGAACTACTCTCATCTTCAGTTTCAATCACTCGCTTTTTCTCCTCTTTCCTACATTATTTCTGTTTCTCTTCCCTCCCTTCTCTTCTCTCTCTCTTTCACCCGCTCAAAAGAGAAGAGAAAAATAAGAAGTGATCTCTTTTTATTTCTATTGCTGCCGTGGTCGACAGTGCGCACGCTTGCTTGCTTTTCCAAAGACAACATTCCTATTAGCAGAGGGGGGAATCCAAAAGCCCAACAACAATCATCCATGGTAAGTGAATGAAGAAGACATAGTGGTCCTCCCTTTTTTATGCGACTTCTTCATCATTTGTATTGCCGTATTTTTTTTTTTTTATAACTTTCCATGAACTTATATTTCTTTTGAAATAACACAAAAATGTTTAAATTATTGTTTTAAATGCTGTTGATTTGAAATTGAAGATAATCACGTCGTAAAACATAATTAATTAATTAATAATAATAATTATAATAATAATTTAAAATTCTTATTTTAATTTACAAGGAATTCATATAGCTCAGGATTATTTTTTAAAAGCATTTTTCTTATATCTCTAAAAAACGTAAAATCTTTACTTCCGATATCTTCACCCATATTATTATTATTATTATTATTATTATTATTATTATTAGCTACTCCTACTGTTGATGCTTTCACACCCACACACATCCAACCCACCCTCCGAATTGGATTTGATTTTTTTTGTTACACTTGTTAATATTGCACAATATCGAAGCAGAAGCGCAAAAGGTGTCTTTTTAGTTTTTATTACACAGTAGTACGGTAGTTACAGAATAATAATGCGTACAAATTATTATTATTGTTGTTGTTGTTGTTGATGTTGATGATGATGATGATGATGATGATGATGATGATGATGATGATGATGATGATGATGATTTATTTTACATATTTTTGGCGGGGGGTGCTGGCTAAGTGCTTCCTGCTTCATTGCGGCTATTACCATCTGTTTGTTTCGGCAAGGTTGAAATGTGCGAGAAATTCCGATTTAGGAACTAAAAAGCAAGCAACAAACGCTTCTTTTATTTTTTTTATTTATTTTTATTTTTTTTACAAATATGACATGTCGAATGGCCAGTCGTCGACATACATTGCTGCAACCATCACTATCGATCTGTACTCCTTATTTTTAATGGAAAATGGCGTCATAGACTATTAAAGAAAAAATAATAATATCTATCTATCTATCTATCTATCTATCTATCTATCTATCTATCTATCTATCTATCTATCTATCTATCTGTCAGTTTTCATAAACGGAGGAAAGAATCTGTCTCCATGGAAACGCATAAATACATTGATCATGTCATCATAGAAATATCTGATGCTTTTTAAAGTCTATGTCCGAAAGTAGGATACACAAATGAAAGATAATTTTGTTCTTGTGATACAAATAATTCGAAGTTAATTTAATGTTATCAAGGGAAAGAAATTTGTGAAGTTGAGAATCATCCGTCAATTCTTTAGTTTGAGGTCAGCCTCGGCTTCTACTTTCGTTTTCACTTTTAAAAGATTTACTTAAAAAAAAGGGAACTGGTTTCATTTTGTTATTACTTCCGCATAGATAGATAGATAGATAGATAGATAGATAGATAGATAGATAGATAGATAGATAATTCGTTATTTTTTATATGATAGCCAAGCAATTTTTCAGTCACTCTATACTGTTGCGTGTTGCATGTGTAAGAATAAAAAAAAGCTCTTTTCGTATGCATGCATACACATGTGCCACACACACAAAAACGTATGTTCTAAACAAAATCAGTCACTTAAAAAGTTAAAAATGTAGTCAAATATCTACATTATTATTATTATTATTACTATTATTATTATTATTATTTTATTATTAAACGTATTTTCTTCTATCCAATTCTTTCTTACTAGACTTTTCACGAGCGCATTTATAAGCCTGTGTGCTCGCGTGAGTGTAAAAAAATCTAATTGATTTTAATATTTATTGATTCCTCCTGTACCTGTTGTTCATCAATCATAATCCATTATTGACTGTGAAAGTTTGATGGCATTCATTTCTCTTTTATTGACATTAAACGGAAATCTATTAGAAACAAATGGTAGTGAGACTAACAAGAACAAGTAAACATCGATGAATTTTATTAAAATTGCAAGTTCCCGTAAACGAGTTCTTTCTTTCTTTCTTTCTTTCTTTCATTCATTCATTCATTCATTCATTCATTCATTCTTTTATTTCTTTCTAAAAATGTTTTTTTTTTTTAGTATTTCTTCTTACGACTTTTTCTTGAAGAGAAGGATACGCCATAATAACCTGTCGCAGAGGTCCTTGGATAGAGTTAGAAAATGTAAGGACAGGGTCATGAGAGTGACACACGAAGTGCTTACATGGCATTTTTTAAATTATTATACACCTTCCATACTTTTTCATGAACATTAATAAAGTTATAAATGTCAGATCACAATTTTGACTCCTTCTTTTAGTAAGTAAACTAACCGTTTAGTACATTTTTAAGGTGACGTAGTTGTTATAAATAATACTCGTACTAACTATTATTATTACTATTATTATTATTTTTACTGAAAGATAACAAATAGAAACGAAAAAGTTAAGAATTATAAAAGGAATAGAAAATAAATATTTTAGATTTTAATATCCAGTTGATTTGTTTTACTGATTTTATCCCCCAACCAAAAAAATAAAATAAAATAAAATAAATAAATAAATGTCATTGTCTAATGAAACACTGTCTAATTAACAGCATTTGGCAATAAATAACCTTGTGTATATTCCTATCATATAATTTTACTTGTTCTTTTATTCCTTCATATGTACGTTATGCCTTGTACTAGCTTGCCTGTCCCCTGCCCACAAATTCTTGATATAGCAACAGTAAACAGAGTAAATCTCAAATCATTTTTTCTTAATTTCCAACAAACCTTATTCTATTGCATTCAAGCTGTATATATGTGTAAGAAAGAAAGAGAAGACAGAGGAAGTGATCAATGTCTGCTTCAATAAAATGGTATAGTAATATGGAATATGCCAATCTGAAATTATTAGTAATAAAAAGGAGCAAAAACCATGGAGTTTCAATTGGTCCGGCTTTTTTTTTTTTTAAGCTTATCACCCCAAGCAAGGCTGGAAGCCACTAGCATGCAAGGGGTTACAGAAGGTTTGGAGGAAGAGCAGATAGGAGTGGTAAAGGAGAGGATGTGAAGAAAGACAGTGGATCGATCAAGGCAAGGGGGTTACAAAAGATTTGGAGCGAGAGCAGATAGGAATGAAAGGGGAAAGGATGTGGAGAAGGGAAGTGGATAGATCAAGGCAACTGGAGATGTCGATTGACGTTACATTTAAATAGTTGGAGATTGTATTTGTCAGGGAAACAGGAATAAGGAAGGGCGTTCCACAGGCGAGATGTGCGAGACATGGAGCTATTGGAGTAGAAGTGACATCTACATCTAACAGTTTCAACGGTGAAGGGGTGGGAACGGGATGCCAGCCATGATTAAGTGAAATAAATGTCATAAAAACCTATTTGAAAAATGATTATAACTTGATATGCAGCATATGTCTGTATGGGGATTTAATGAATGTTTGCAATTTATGACTCAGATGTGGGTTCTGTCTGCCTTTTCTGTAAATATTTTCATGGCTATTGTTCTGATGTGCTTTTATCCTTGGTACCTTGACTGCATAAATTTAAACGTACTAATAGATTGGCAATTAGGTCTCATTGTTTTACTGTTAAATTACCGAGATGCAACCTTGTTCTATTTTAATAGTTTCTTTTCCTGCATATCTTGGCTGGGGAACTCTCTTCTGATTTCTTGCTAAATTGCCACTTATGAACTTCAAAAATTAAAATGAAACATCAATGACCATCTTCTGTCTTCCTGAATTCTGTTCTTTCTCCTCACTAAAGTCTTCTCATTCTCTTTCACTCCCAGTATCCTCTTGCATCTTAGTGGCATGATCTCCTTGTTTGGGATGAAATGATTAAAAAAAATATAAATCTGTCAACTGTACAATTTTCAGCTAGTTATTAACAATCTGGAACACAACAGTTGTATATTGTGTAGTGTTACTGTGACAATATATGTGGTGTGTGCGTATTCTCTATATCTGGTGCATAAAGGATAGAGTATGTAATAGTGTGCATGGGATTGTTTTGTGGTAGTGTGCCTATGATCATGTGTTCTTGGGATTGCATATGTGTGTTTAGGTACATCAATACGTCAGTAATCAAATGATAAATAAGTATTTAAGCATTTATTTTTCAACATAATCCTTTCCATTGTCAATGCAATTAACCCAATGTCTCTCCATTGGACATTATACAGTGAAAAATTCAGATCTGAAGTAATTGTAAAAGGTTATTAATAGACCTTTATATATATATATATATATATATATATATATATATATATATATATATATATATATATATATATATAATGTACTTATTCAAACTCCAAATTTCATTGCTATAGAACTAAAACCTTAATCTGTAAACTCTAGTCATGTTCTTAAATAACTTTGTCAGATTGAGACTTTCATATGGATGTCATGCATGGTGCCAAACCTGTTCAGAAATATCTAAACTGCCAGCTGTATACAACTGCTTTCTAAGATCAATGATTTAAAAAAGGTTTTGAACAAGTTAAGCCTATGTGTCTTGGTGAAGTCCACACTTCTTTGAACCTTGTTGATTGGTGTTACAGAATCACCAACAAAGAATTGTAACAAATAATAGAAACCATATCACTTAAGATCTTTCAACAGCAGCTAAAATGGATATTACATGTAATGTGAAGAGAAAATAATGACATAATCAAGATGTTGACATTCCACACTACTTCAAACAAAAGGTTAGGAAGGAAACTGGCATTAATACTGGAAAGAGCATTAAAAGCTACTGGACTTAAGAAAACTATTTTCCTGAAAAAATATTTTAAGAGATAGATTTTATAAATTACAACTGATAAGGTGTGTCAAAAAACTTGCAGAAACAACTCACCCATCACAGGAAAACCCATGAGCAATCTCAACAGACTTTACAATACAGGCCAGAACCTGTTCAAAATAACTTAGTTTGCTACATCTGTAATAAGCATTGCAAGTAACTTACTGGCTTCAAGAAGCATTGTCATTCTCACGAGAATCAAAACATTGATCAAACTTGTCAGTGAGCATCATACTCATTCAACAAGTTGACAGCTATCATGAATATATGTATATGGGCATGTGACTAAGTGGTTAGAACTTTTACTTTCTTGCCATGAGAGCCAAGAATCTTGTTATGGTCAATTTGTCTGTAAGGTGATTCTTGATGGGGTGGTGAGTTTGGAGTGGTGAGCCTAGCATGTGGCACCTCTGGAAAATATCTGAAAACTATTTGTGGGTTAATTCAAGCCTTTTGAATGAAATTGGATAGACAGAACTGTGTAGAGGTTGTTGACGTTTGTGTTAGTATGAAGTCACAAGTTATTGATCCTGGTAGTTTAAGCATGCTAACCTTGTTCAAACTGCTGATCATGTCAGGTAATAGGTTCTTCCAGAAACTGTAACTAAGTCCCACTCAGCATAGTTACAGTACAGACCACAGGTAGGCTATGTGGGTGTTTAACAAACACAATTTTATTTGAGCAGGCTTCCACAACTGGGATTGTCTAGCAGACCTGGCAGTTAACACAACTGCACTTGAAAACAAGTAGTCAGCTATTATGCATGTATTTAAATTAATCAATCTATAACCTGTTGATGAAAAAACATTTATTTTACACAATATGTTATTTTTCAACATATTTTCCTCCCTAGTTAATGTAATTAGTTCAAAACTTATTCATTAATCACAGATTGTACACTATACAATCACAATTTCAGATCAAAATTTGGCTTCAGGCTATATCATTTTGAAACACTAGTTACGATCACCAAAGTTAAGTAATGCTGAGCCTGGTCAGTATCTAAATGGGTGACTATTTGCTAATACCAGATGATGTAAGCTTGGATGTGTGGGTGGTATAATAGATAATGGCTTGGAATTCTTAATCAGACAGCTGAATTCCAATTCCAGTTGGGTTCATTATATTTACTTATATGCAAATTGGAAAAGGTAAGAATCCACCTCTTCTTCCTCCAACGATAGGTTAATTATTAAGACTTGTATCACTAAATCTTATTATCTCAAAAAAATAAAATAATATATAGATTTCTGCATTAAATAATTCATAGAAGTTGAGATGGCACTAAACAAAAACAACCAAACCAAACAAGATCAAAATTTAGCTACTAATTATGTCAGTCTACAGATTGATACACCCTTATAGAATATATATACACTGATGCACCCTGTTGGTGCAACCTTATAGATTATATATACACTGTTGCACACTGTTGATACACCTTATAGATTATATACACAGATGCACCTTGTTGATACACCCTTATAGATTATATATACACCGATGCACCCTGTTGATGCACCCTTATAGATTATATATACACTGATGCACCCTGTTGATACACCCTTATAGATTATATATACACTGATGCACCCTGTTGATGCACCCATATAGATTATATATACACTGATGCACCCTGTTGATGCACCCTTATAGATTATATATACACTGATGCACCCTGTTGATGCACCCTTATAGATTATATATACACTGATGCACCCTGTTGATGCACCCATATAGATTGTATATACACTGATGCACCCTGTTGATGCCCCTTATAGATTATATATACTCTGATGCACCCTGTTGATACACCCTTATAGATTATATATACACTGATGCACCCTGTTGATGCACCCTTATAATATATATATACACTGATGCACCCTGTTGATACACCCTTATAGATTATATATACACTGATGCACCCTGTTGATACACCCTTATAGATTATATATACTCTGATGCACCCTGTTGATACACCCTTATAGATTATATATACACTGATGCACCCTGTTGATGCACCCTTATAATATATATATACACTGATGCACCCTGTTGATGCACCCTTATAGATTATATATACACTGATGCACCCTGTTGATACACCCTTATAGATTATATATACTCTGATGCACTCTGTTGATGCACCCTTATAGATTATATATACTCTGATGCACTCTGTTGATGCACCCATATAGATTATATATACACTGATGCACCCTGTTGATGCCCCCTTATAGATTATATATACACTGATGCACCCTGTTGATGCACCCTTATAATATATATATACACTGATGCACCCTGTTGGTACACCCTTATAGATTATATATACACTGATGCACCCTGTTGATACACCCTTATAGATTATATATACACTGATGCACCCTGTTGATGCACCCATATAGATTATATATACACTGATGCACCCTGTTGATGCACCCTTATAATATATATATACACTGATGCACCCTGTTGATACACCCTTATAGATTATATATACACTGATGCACCCTGTTGATACACCCTTATAGATTAAATATACACTTATGCACCCTGTTGATGCCCCCTTATAGATTATATATACACTGATGCACCCTGTTGATGCACCCTTATAATATATATATACACTGATGCACCCTGTTGATACACCCATATAGATTATATATACACTGATGCACCCTGTTGATGCACCCATATAGATTATATATACACTGATGCACCCTGTTGATGCACCCTTATAATATATATATATACACTGATGCACCCTGTTGATACACCCTTATAGATTATATATACACTGATGCACCCTGTTGATACACCCTTATAGATTATATATACTTTGATGCACCCTGTTGATACACCCTTATAGATTATATATACACTGATGCACCCTGTTGATGCACCCATATAGATTATATATACACTGATGCACCCATATAGATTATATATACACTGATGCACCCTGTTGATGCACCCTTATAGATTATATATACACTGATGCACCCTGTTGATGCACCCTTATAGATTATTTATACACTGTTGCACCCTGTTGATACATCCTTATAGATTATATATACACTGATGCACCCTGTTGATGCACCCATATAGATTATATATACACTGATGCACCCATATAGATTATATATACACTGATGCACCCTGTTGATGCACCCTTATAGATTATATATACACTGATGCACCCTGTTGATGCACCCATATAGATTATATATACACTGATGCACCCTGTTGATACACCCTTATCAACTAAAAATTTAGATAGTCAATGGACATTATCAAAAGCAAAGCTTTAGGGACAACACAATATATATACATTTAGATATAGGTGTATTTTAGTTTGATTCAATTTTCATTTAAAAATTCACTTCAGGTCAATTTATTGGATTTGATTTACAGGGTGCGATAGGTAAATTGTCACCATTTTATATTTTTAATTTTGCATATGCACATATTTGTTTTTGATTTTGTTGACTGCACAATATAGTAGGGTCAGTTGGGCACCATCTGTGAGAAAAAGAGCACTATGATGCAATTCACTCTGCCAGAAATTTAGAAACTGCTTGGCATTTACACCGGTAGCTCCAATATGAACATTTCAGAGTGTTTGGGTGTCAATCTCAGGACAGTGCAGAGGATTTAGAATGAGTTGGAATATATATCAGTCAACATCATGGTGTTTGGCTTGATCACTTGTGGTAGCAATGTTATGCCTTCATTCACCATTTATCAGACTCAACATGGAGGCCTACATCAAGTACCTTGAGGAGGTAGTGCTGCCCTGGTTCAAGAGGGTGGCTACTGGAAGACTGACAACAGGGCTCTGCAGTATGCCACACATGCAGGACCTAGTCATGACTGTCAGACAATTTCTGTAACCACATCACCCCTTATATCTGACCACATAACTCCTCAGACTGCAACCTCCTTGATTATTATGTGTAGGGCACACTTGAGCAAGAAACCAACAAAACTCCTAGTACTACTAAATATGAACTGAAGGCAAGGATTATGGCAGCATTCACCAATTTAAACATGGAGACTGTCCAGAAAATTTTTGAAGGACATTCCAAAGTTGTCTGAAGGGCACGGTTGAAGCCAATGGTGATTTTATTGAGTAAATTTACTCTTTAGTATTTCAAGATATTTTTGTGTAATTTTCGTAAATATATATGTTAAAATGAGATATCAGTGTTATTTTCATTTTTGTGTAATATAGATGACACCCTGTATATTCTTATATGACTAGTATCTTGTACCAGCTTTTTTTATCAATATCTAGCACTGATATTAATCACCAGTAACCAGTACTAACTTTAATAACCAATAGCTAGTATCATAAAAATCTATGTATTCACTTCCAAGATACTCAAAGAAGATATTAGTAGTCAAAATTGATACTAATATCTTCTTCGAGTATCTTGGAAGTGAATATATAGATTTTTATATATGTGTGTCTATAATGATGAGAATGTTTTATTTTCAAAATACAGCACAGTGTGGTCATATTCATAATTGATATTATTGAGTGCTGGCTTTCTTTAAAAAATGTTCATATTCAGTAAAAAATAAAAATAGCATCTTTGATAATGGCTAATAGAATAACTGTGCTAGAAGTGCTTGGATATATAGAACATTTGGACAGTTTTTGCACACTTCATGTACAGAAAAGTAAACACTTGTACAAATGCAAGAAGATTTTAATAAAAAGTTTAATCGCAGTACATTATTAGTTGTCTTTAATGAAACTTGTATATCTATATGGTGGACTCTCTTATGGACAACAAATGAGGGCTCAGTAAAATAAAGAGGTGCTCAACTTTTATGAACATGTATGTGTCTCCCAAGGCCTTTAGGTGTTTTGCAATCTTTTAGATAGATAGAACATGTGGTTGGGCCATTTTGCTATAGTAGTTGAGGATCAATTGCCACATGTTTCCATGAGTGAACAGCAAAGCCTGCTTTACTGCATGTGACAAAGCCACTGTGGCAGGTAAGGCTGTCATTGAGAGGAGCAACATGCTGCCAACTTGCATATTTGAACACATTTGATCCTGATGTTCAAGTCAGTCTAGCTGAAACCTTTGTATAGATAAGAAGCAGGACAAGCGCCCAGCTCCTTCATTCTGATACTTTGTTTTCCCAGGAAGAAAAGGGGATGCTGCATAACTTCAGATTATCTTTGAGTTTGTCTTTGTAATGCAAGATTGGCCTGCCAACTGCCCTGCTTGTTAGAAGCTGGCTATAGAGGAGTTGTTCTGGAAGTCTCCTAAAGCTTGTATGAGAAAGATGTCCTGCCCACCTGAATTGGATTTTCATTTGGATGGCTTATAATGTGATCAGCCAGTTTCTGTTGCAGATCATATGTAGGCAACACATGTAGAAGGCATGAAGTTGATTGATGTGTCATCAATACAGAGTCCAAGATTCTGCACCATAGAGTAGTGATCTTAGTACTACTGACACATCAATTTTCACCTTCAACAAAATATCATGGATATTCCAAAGCCTGTGATAAAGATTACCAAAGACGGAACTAGCCATTCAATTCCTGAACTCAATTTCTTTTCCATTTTAAAATCTTTGGATACAATGGAGCCAAGTGAAAGAGAAAACAGTTTTCAAGACTTTATCCTCGACATAAACATGTATATAATTTGGATTTTAACAGCAGCTAGAAAGTAATAATGATACAGACACTGATATTTTGCAAACAATTTTTGCCTGAAAAATTCTATAAAAATACTTTTTTAAAAATTACATCATATCTGATCAAATCATAAATCCCACATCCTTTTTGCTCTGAGTCAGATTAATTTTTGCTTCCTGTCATAATGTTTAGTCAGCTGCATGGCCATGCACAATAATTTTGATAAAATAAAGAAAAAATAAATTATTTATATCATTTATTTTCTTATCTCATTTCCCATTCTTTATTATCATCTTTATTAATTTTAATTTATAATTTCTATTAATCTTTACAAAATAAGGAAATGAATATTATTTATACTCATATATTATAGTCATAAAAGTCAACCATAGAAGATTAAGTCTCATAAACCATTTGGGTCATAATGGCACCATATGTACTGCAATTGTAACAGCAATGGTATATTTAGGATAATACACTAATCACTCATCAAGCAGGTTTTTGATTTCAGAGATTTCTTTCTCCTAGACCAGATCTCACCTCAAGGCAAGACAGGCCAGTTTGTCTTGATATTTAATTCATAGTTAGGTAAAGGGGAATTCATACTTTTCAAAGGGTATCAGTGTAAAAAGAACAAAACAGGATTAGCTAGAATTTGAACTTAGCTCAGTGATTTCACTTTCTGTGCCAATAGCAGTTTTTTTCATGTGTCTGCAACATACTTGTGGAAAATACTGAAATTAACCAAAAATGGTTGGATCTACAGATCATTTGGACAGATTTTATTCACTCTATGTCCCAAAAAGAAATCACAATGTCTAACAGTTGTCTTCAATTAAACTTGTATAAAAGAAGTATTGCTGCCAAAATGCACAATATATATATATATATATATATATATATATATATATATATATATATATATATATATATATATATATATGGTGGACTCTCCTGTCGTATTTGATGTATGAGTCTCTCACAGCTCAGTTCCTAGGAACTGATAACCCAGACACCAGCAAATATAATTTGATTATGATGGTGAAGGCTTTGTGCAGAACAAACCACATTTTTGAACATGCTACTAGGTCCCCAAACGACCCTCTGCAGGATTTGAATTCAGATTTGTCCTTCTTCTAGAACAGTTGCCATCCAAGGTTACAGAACCCAGTCTGTCCTGCTATTTACCCATAGCTGGAGGGAGAAGAAGAGGATTAATACCTTTCCCAAGAGTATTAGCATGTCAGATGTCAGAACCTCATAATTTGAACTATATATATATATATATGTATATATATATATATATATATATATATGAATGAAGAAATATAGTCATAAGGTGTGCTATATTTATGGGATATCAGAGATAGAGCATGTGCAAATATAAAAGTGAACATAGAAGTCAACACTTAGAGGCGACAAGCTGTTTTATGCTAGACGCAATTGTCAGGCAACAACATGGCCTGACGATTGCGTCTAGCATGAAACAGCCTGTCATCTCTAAGTGTTGACTTCTATGTTCACTTTTATATATATATATATATAATGCCAATTTGTAATTGGTAGGCATTATTCCAAAGAGGACTTTTAGTCCATATATACAGAGCAAATAATAATAATAATAATAATTAGGAAAAAAGTTTGCCTGATGTATATTTATAAGCATTCTGAAATTTAAACATTTTGAAAAACTATGATATTTTCACTTTTGTTTATAAATACATGTAGCAAAATAAAATCCTTACATTTGCCTTGATAAAGTTCATAACAAGATAAAACATTTTGGCTAAGATAAGTTTTTCAATGTTAAAGTTGACAGAGCCTAAATATAATGTAGTAATATCATCAATTTGATAATACCACAATCCGCTACTCAGAGTTTCATATAACAACAATCCTCAGGTGAAATAATGCAGAACTAAGTTATCATTTAACTTATGTACTCCAGGGGTGACATGTATCTTCTACCTCAGATAAGTATTTTTAATTAAATATTTGTTCTTATGCTAGCAGAAACTAAAATTTTAATGTAAAGTTTTGATCTGGAATGAATGAAGACTGTATAATTAAATATGGTGGCATTAACAAAATGTTTTTATGTTCTTATTTGGTGACCAAATATTGATCTCTTACAACAGGGGTCAGCAACCTACAGTACGCGTACCACATGTGGCATACCAAGCAATTCCCAAAGGCATGCAGCCGCAAATGATATCACAGAGTCCAAACCAATAACTACTACAACATAGAGAAGATATTTAGCTGTTTCAATTTTAATATATACTAAAGTATATATACTATATATTACTATATAAAATATATTGTAGAACAGGTATATTGACCTTGACTTGTATAAAAATACGTATGCTGTTGGCACACTGAATGATTTTAAAATCCTAAGTCAGCACATAGTCAGAAAAAGGTTGCTGACCACTGTCTTACAAGTTAGTTTTTTCTGTCTCTTCAACATTTATATATGTAAATAATATTATGATGATGATAAAAATAAATATAGAAAATTAGCAAAATCAAAGAGACTTGATTGTTAATTAAATATTGATTAACTACAAGGATGTTTCTCAGAGTTGATTTCATCCTTTCTATATGTAGATGAGGATGATAGCAATAAATCTGGAAATTTTAACAAAATAAAAGTAACTTGATTGTTAATGAAATATTGGTTAGTACCAGGTGTTTTTGACAGTTTCTTTTATCCTTTCTAGATGTAGAAAATATCATGAGAATGATGAGAGTCGGTAAATTTTAGCAAAATAAAAGTAACTTGGTTGTTTATTAATCAAATATTGATTACCTACATTATATATTATATATACATTATATATTACCTGTATTATTTCATTGGGTTTTTGTTATATACACATTTCCTTCCAAGTCTCAACCACAGACCTAAGGTCAGAAATGGCTTCATGACATCTTTCACTGGTCATTCTTTGTAAAAAAAACAAAAAAACTTAAGATCACACATTTTACATAGATAAAACTTTTCATAATGTTTGAGCTGTACTTGTGAGTACAATTTTTGGTATTTCTTTAAGGCATAAGCAACCAGTAATCCCTTCAATAAGTCTATCAGGACCTTTTCCAATCAATCCGAGGGCTCCAACTACAACTCAAATTATTGATGTCCTCATTTGCCACATTTTTGAGATTTCCGCTTCCAGATCCTTGTATTTTGATAGTCTTTTGAAGATCTTGAAAGATACATTACAATCTGCAAGGACTGTCATGTCAATAAGAAAGCACATTCTGTTTTTGTGATCTTGGGTATTTCTTTAAGGCCTGGGCTACCAGTAATCCCTTCAATGAGTCTATCAGAACCTTTTCCAATCAATCCGAGGGCTCCAACTACAACTCAAATTATTGATGTCCTCATATGCCACATTTTTGAGATTTCCACCTCAAGATCCTTGTATTTTGATATTTTTTTGAAGATCTTCAAAGATACATTACAATCTGCAGGGACTGTCATGTCAATAAGAATGCACATTCTGTTTTTGTGATCTTGGGTATTTCTTTAAGGCATGGGCTACCAGTAATCCCTTCAATGAGTCTATCAGAACCTTTTCCAATCAATCCGAGGGCTCCAACTACAACTCAAATTATTGATGTCCTCATGTGCCACATTTTTAAGATTTCCACTTCAAGATCCTTGTATTTTGATAGGTTTTTGAAGATCTTCAAAGATACATTACAATCACCAAGGACTCTCATGTCAATAAGAAAGCACATTCTGTTTTTGTGATCTTGGGTATTTCTTTAAGGCCTGGGCTACCAGTAATCCCTTCAAATGAGTCTATCAGAACCTTTTCCAATCAATCCGAGGGCTCCAACTACAACTCAAATTATTGATGTCCTCATATGCCACATTTTTGAGATTTCCACCTCAAGATCCTTGTATTTTGATAGTTTTTTGAAGATCTTCAAAGATACATTACAATCTGCAGGGACTGTCATGTCAATAAGAATGCACATTCTGTTTTTGTGATCTTGGGTATTTCTTTAAGGCATGGGCTACCAGTAATCCCTTCAATGAGTCTATCAGAACCTTTCCCAATCAATCCGAGGGCTCCAACTACAACTCAAATTATTGATGTCCTCATGTGCCACATTTTTAAGATCTCCACTTCAAGATCCTTGTATTTTGATAGTTTTTTGAAGATCTTCAAAGAAACATTACAATCTGCAGGGACTGCCATCTCAATAAGATAGCACATTCTGTTTTTGTCGTCTTTGGTATTTCTTTAAGGCCTGGGCTACCAGTAATCCCTTCAATGTGTCTATCGGAACATTTTCCAATCAATCCGAGGGCTCCAACTACAACTCAAATTATTGATGTCCTCATGTGCCACATTTTTAAGATTTCCACTTCAAGATCCTTGTATTTTGATAGTTTTTTTTAAGATCTTCAAAGATACATTACAATAACTGAGGCTGGGTGATGTTCATACCAGTTTTTTGCAGTTTCCTTTCCGTAAAAGTTGTATATTTTCCAGTGCAGCTCACTCTATGATGCTGAATTATTATTATTATTATTATTTTGCACCATTTGTATTTTCAACTGTAGATCTTGCATTATGGGTGCTCTCTATCAAATTGTATGACCTCAGACAGAGCTCACCTTTTACAGAATATTTTCAATGCCATTCCTCCATTATTAATATTATTTATTTCTCAATTCACCCAACAATTCAAAGATAACTGAGATAGTGGTGGCCCTAATGTCCCACTTCCTCCATTATTAATATTATTTATTTCTCAATTTAAACCCCAATACTTCAAAGATAACTGGCACAGTGGTGTCCCAAATGTCCCACTTCTTCTATTATTAATATTATTTATTTCTCAAATTAAACCGTGATACTTCAAAGATAATTGGGACAGTAGTGGCCCAAATGTCTCACTTCCTCCATTATTAATATTATTTATTTCTCAATTTAAACCCTGATACTTCAAAGATAACTGGCACAGTGGTGTCCCAAATGTCCCACTTCTTCTATTATTAATATTATTTATTTCTCAAATTAAACCGTGATACTTCAAAGATAATTGGGACAGTAGTGGCCCAAATGTCTCACTTCCTCCATTATTAATATTATTTATTTCTCAATTTAAACCCTGATACTTCAAAGAGAATTGGGTACAGTGGTGGCCCAAATGTCCCACTTCCTCCATTATTAATATTATTTATTTCTCAATTTAAACCCTGATACTTCAAAGATAACTGGCACAGTGGAGGCCCAAATGTCCCAATTCTTCTATTATTAATATTATTTATTTCTCTTGATTTGTTGTTTGATACAATCATTTACTAATTTTTTAATCTCAGACCAAAGTTAAATGAAGGATTTTCTTAGAAATTTATTAAAAATATTGAACTGTAAGAGTTTTTCTAAGTATGTAAGTCATATCATTTAACACAATGTTTTGTATTTTAGATAAAGATAGATTTTTGAGATTTTCTCAGTATGTCTCCTTTTCTTTAATCAATTCACCCCAAGCAAGGCAACAATGTCACTAAGATACAAGGGGCTACTGAGACTGAAAGAGAATGAAAAGACTTTAGAAGGAACTGGAAACCCAATCCTAAACAGGAAAAAAGGGATAAATCTCTACTACTGTTCAAAAGACTGTGATGGAGTTTGAACTGGAATATCTATCAGTATTCTTCTTAATGATTCTGAGAACTCTGACCACTGCTGGGATAATGGTTGTATTTAAATGTCACAATCTTGTAATTTCTATTTCCAAATCATTATATTTGCAGAGTTTATGTAATTCTTTTACAGAAATGCTTTATCAGATGGTATGTTCATATGTGTATTAGATTTCATTTATGTTCCTTGAAATCTTTTATGACAATATCTGATATATTTGCCTGTATAATGCCATTAATGTGTATGGTAAAGTCCTAAAGCAAAGCAGTAGTAGTAGTAGTAGTTGTTGTTATCTTCTTCTTCTTCTTCTTCTTCTTCTTCTTCTTCTTCTTCTTCTTCTTCTTCTTCTTCTTCTTCTTCTTCTTCTTCTTCTTCTTCTTTTCTTCTTCTTCTTCTTCTTCTTCTTCTTCTTCTTCTTCTTCTTCTTCTTCTTCTTCTTCTTCTTCTTCTTCTTCTTCTTCTTCTTCTTCTTCTTCTTCTTCTTCTTCTTCTTCTTCTTCTTCTTCTTCTTCTTCTTCTTCTTCTTCTTCTTCTTCTTCTTCTTCTTCTTCTTCTTCTTCTTCTTCTTCTTCTTCTTCTTCTTCTTCTTCTTCTTCTTCTTCTTCTTCTTCTTCTTCTTCTTCTTCTTCTTCTTCTTCTTCTTCTTCTTCTTCTTCTTCTTCTTCTTCTTCTTCTTCTTCTTCTTCTTCTTCTTCTTCTTCTTCTTCTTCTTCTTCTTCTTCTTCTTCTTCTTCTTCTTCTTCTTCTTCTTCTTCTTCTTCTTCTTCTTCTTCTTCTTCTTCTTCTTCTTCTTCTTCTTCTTCTTCTTCTTCTTCTTCTTCTTCTTCGTGAAAGTATAATGCTAAATTAAGGAGACATTTAATACTGAATAACAAATAGAAAAAAATCAGTAAAACCAGGCAAAATTACTCCTTTCTATTAATCATTTATTTTTCCCTTTTGAAGAAGGGTTGAAAATTTTCTTTTGATTTCCCTCCCTTTTTCTATTGATCAATGAGGCTAGCATCTCAGTTTGCAAAATTGAAGGTTTTGTGGTTAAAAAAGAAAAGAAAACCATATCAGAAGATGGAAGAAAAATAAAATAATGGAAAAGAGAATGAATACTTTAACCTTTTCCCCAACAACAATAAAAAATAGAAAAATTCTTTAAAAAATGACAAACAAAATATTTCCCATTCACAATTATATGGAACAGAAATAGAAAAACACCAAAATGATATCACTGTCAGTGACTGAAATTTCTTTCTTTTCATTTAATTGTATAATAGACTGGCCATTACGTAATTAAAATTTTAAAATATATATGGTTATTGTAATGTTGGCATAGATATATATTATACTGGGATTATAGTTTTTTAATTTTAAAAATTATATTTGGCATTTAAACTAAATAAGATTTGTATATATATGTATAAGAAAAAGAAAAGGAAAGAATTAAGGAGTTTTTAGGGTTGTGAATATTAATTTTTTATTATTAAAGAGAGATTACTTGTTCCTATATATATATATATATATATATATATATATATATATATATATATATATAGATATAGATATATATAAACAAAAACATACCATAATATACCAAAAGAATAAACTATAATTTATATTAAAAATTACTCTAGATCAACGTATTTAAGCAGATATTTATTTTTATGGCTACATGAAACCATCAATACATTTCTCTTTTTTAATAAGCCAGAGTTATTTAAGTGTTTTAAGATAATCGGTTTTTCAACAAGACGTAAGTTACATTTATTTCCTTTCCTGTTATAAGATTTGGCTCTTGTTATAATATCCCAGTTGATTGATAGTTAGATGTCATCATTCTTTAATTGCCAGAAATAATTCATTTTATGATGTGTGTATATATGTGTTTGTTTGTGTAAATATATATTCAACATCAGAGAGGTCAACATGAAGCAATCAGAGTTTGTTTCATGCTCAAATGCAATCTACAGCTCATATGTATATATTTATTTATACACGCACACACACATGAATTGATCTGGATGTTCCTCCATATCTCATATATATATATATATATATATATATATATATATATATATATATATATATATGAATAAAGACAAAAAGAAAAGCTTTTTCTTTTTGTCTTATTCACATTGTCCTTTTATAGATATATTCTATTTGAAAAATTGTACACACATATATGTAAATAATTTTAATTCACTACAAAATCTGCTGAAGTTTTGAAGAACTTGCAGTCTAATCTGCATCCCAAAATCTGATCAAAGATCCGATTTATTTTTGAAGGGTTTTTTAGTTGGGTTGAGAACTTTTCAGCACATTTTGTACATAACTTCTCTTTAGAAATTTCAGTGGGGTAAGGATTATAAGTTGTTGCCTTGGGCAAAACACATCATCTCTGAAGACTGTCCAGAAATGCAAAAAAATAACTAAATAAAATAAAAATGCATGCTCCTTAGCCCTGTTCTTGTTGATGTTGTTGCAAATTGTGAGTCATGAATCTTGAAGATAAGATTTATCATCAGGTTGGAAAGAAAAGTTATAAGAAAAGATAATTGATTTTTCTTAAATGCCTAAGAGATTATTATAGATTGCGTAAAAACATTAAACAGTATTTTAAATATGTAAGCAAATGATTGATAAATGATCAAATTATGTGCAATTTAACATTTTCAGCAAAATATATTAGTTTTCTTTAAGTTTAGTCCTTTTGTGATATTTACATATCTAGAATAATCAATGAATTATTGTTATTATTATTACTACTACTACTACTACTGCTACTCAGTTATGTACCATGCATGATACATGCTTAGGCGATCATGTATCTTTCGATACATGACTGACGAGGCAGATTTTTCCCGCAGTAGGTTGCCGTTTCTTTCTGCGGTAGACCAGTTGTCATCCAAGGCTATAGAACCTGGTTTGTCCTGCTATTTACCCATAGCTGTGGGGAGAAGACTACTACTAGTACTTGTTGAGTATTCATACCGAGAATAACTAGTGTCTTACTTTGGAGATTAACTGACAGTAAGTAAGTAAATTGTAATTATCTCTTAAGTTTTTAATAACTGGTTTTCAAATATAAGCTTATTTCTATTTTAAAATCCATTAAACTTTTGACAATGTCACTTTTTAATTTTAGTCATTTATTTTATATTTCTTGTAAGAAATCAGAACATTTGAAGTTCTAGATCATCATAATTATTATAAAAGTAAATATGGAAGCATAGGGTGATATTTTTTTAGAATTTTAATTTAATAATATATAATCAAATACAATTATTTTGTGCATCTTTATTTTTGGGTAATTGATATCTACTAGTTTGTCTTAATATAATCCCTAAATAAGCCATAAAATGATTAAAATATTAATTAGCAGTACAATTTATTAGTATAAGGTATACATGTTGTTTAAAACCTTAATTATTTCAAAATGTAACATGAGGAACATATGCATAGACACAATTTCTAAAGAATTTATTTATTTTTAATCTAACTGTTTTATTGCTTCAAACATTATAATTTGAAATAGATGCCCCATTTTTATTTATTAAACTGTGTGTATTCTGTCTAATCTATTGGCATGTGCATTTTCAGAAATCTTAGTAAAGAAAATGTGTTCTCAAGCAGGGATTGAACCTGCATTTCCCTAGTAAGGTAACTTTTATTAAAGCTTTGTCAGGGATTGAGAGAAACCAGCCTGTTTTCTTTCAATTACTGATGAAGCTTTAATAAAAGGGAAACATGTTAGATTGATAAATGTTTCCTATTTGTTCTTTATCTTATCATATATATATGTGTGTAAGTGTGTGTGTGTGTGTGTGTGTGTGTGTGTGTGTGTGTGTGTGTGTGTGTGTGTGTGTGTGTGTGTTTATGTATGTATATCATCCAGATAATCAGTGCTGTTGGAAGACTTACCTATATTCAATGTAAAATGGTTTGCAAGTCACTTGCCAGTCTTATGAGACATTTAAGACATCATCAATGACATTGAAATCATACCTAAAATGTTCATTTGGGAGTTATAAGTCTTAGAGCTGGTATTACTCTGTTATGACTCAATTTCTATGCATGTATGTATATATGAACACATGGCTGAGTGGTTAGAGTGTTCACTTTCTGAACATAAGACCTCGGTTCAAATTTCACCCTGTTCAATCTGCCAGGAAAGTAGCTTCTTAATGTTATTGTTCTGGGGCAGTTATCCCAGCATGTGGTGCATTTGGAAAGTGCCTGATAAATCGTACTATGGGCTGACCCAAGCCTTGTGAGAGAAACTGAGTAAACAAAACTGTTTGGAAGTTGTTGATGGTTGTGCTATCACAAAGTCACAAGTCAAAAGCCAGAAACTGTAATTAAGGTCTGGTCAGTATAGTTGCATTATGAACCACAGGTGGGTTCTGTAGGTGTTGAACAAAGACAAATGTGCCTGAGTAGGCGTTTGCAACAGGGATTGTCTAACCAACTTAGCAAACAGTTGTACTCAGAAATTAAAGTAGTAAGCCATTATGTATATATGAATTGAAGATATAGGTTGTTGTAGTAAGAGCCAGTTACCCCCCTTACTATCATGAATGGATCAGTCCATTCATGATAAGTAGTCCTGGGTAATTGTCTAGGAGGAAGAAGGTAATACTATTTGCAATGTCTTGTCTAGCTGAGTACTGAATCACTACTATCAAAACTGACTTAGTTGAGTTAAGTATTGTGTCTTGCTGGACCCTATCACACAACATGGATTTAATCCAACAAAATACACTATAATATAGTGTATACACTTGCATATCATGTGACTTTTGAAGACCTAATTTTGAAGCTAATTTTAAGGGGGTTGCATTATACATGAAATATAAAGTTAGCGTATGTACTGCTGGCCCTTCTATGCCGTTGACCAAACTATATATCCTTTGACTAGTCAAATTAGCTTCAAAATTAGGTCTTCAGATGTTGCATGATACATGAGTATATATGGTATATAATATTATACTTTTAAATGTATGAGTTTGTATTGACTATATGCTCAAATGGAAACTGAGTTTGCTTAGAGATGATTTCAAGAGATGCAACTATTGCATTGAATCATTTAAGATAAATATGTTATACCCTTCTCCTTTACCGATTTATGACTCATAGAAAGCACTGATTAACCTTAGATGTTTTCTTTTATTACTCAGAAACCAGAACATTGTTTAGTCGTTTAAATCATCATGCAGATTTCGATGCATTTCCGAGTATGAATTAAAGATGGGGCAGAGAATTGGGATTCAATAAATCTCAAATGGCAAAGCTTCTTATGAATTCTTCCATAAGAAAAATGCCAATGGCTTCTTTATTGCTGCCAATTGAAAGTTGTCACTTCTACAAAACTAACAGAGAATACAAAATCGCAAGTATTTATAAGTAATTCTGTGTGGTATTACCAGCAGGTATTCACACAGGTAAAACATACACAAAAATAATACTTTAAAGCATGTTAAATTGTAAATTAAAGTCATACAATTTTATTTATTTTGTGTATTAGTTTGTGTGTATTTTAGTTACATATGTTTTAAGGTTGCACGTAATAAAAGGAAAAAAGTCACTTCATATTATAACAAGCAATGTATTGAGAAGAGATGGACTACTTAACTTTCCAACAGTTGGTAGCAGAAGAGACTGAACCCAGCATCTTTGGTGCAAAGTTCATTTTCAAGCAGGAAATGTTACTGTTGCATTCTGGGAGAACTTTTATTATTTTGGTTTTATTTAATTTATTTTAAACAAAGTTTTAATGTTATTTGTTTTATTTTATTTATGATACTTATTATTATTAATATTTTATATTTTTATTTTTATTTATTAATAATAATAATGTCCCTACAATCCTCTTAAGTACTTGGTAGAACTAATACAATGTTTAAATTACAGAACTTACATAGAAATACTTATAGTAGATTGAAAAACTCTTTTCTGAAATGTTGACTTATTAAAAAAGAAACAAAAAATGCTAAAATAATTTACTTTATAAAACGATTTTATTTCTTTAAAATTATTTAATATAGTTTCAGTTTCAAATATTTTAAATTGTTAGTTTTTCTCCTGAAATAAATGATACAAACAATATAAGTAAGTATTATTTATTACCAGAAAACTATGTGGGTATGTTTTAAGAGTATATTTGATATGCACATGGTACAAAGGAAAGAAAAACAGAAAATTAATAATCCACCTGTAGCTTATAAATCTATGTGAATATCATACTAAAGATTTCAGAATAATTATATTAAATATTATTATAGTAAATATCTTAGAGTGCCATACCATAATGTATGATGAGTCATTACTAATTATTTTATTTATTTAATATCTGATGATAGAATAATAAATTTAGTTTGTTTATTTTAAGTCTTGGTTGACAGGTTTTAAACCTTATTTTTCAAGAAAATATTAAAACAATCTATCTATCTATCTATCTATCTATTTATCTCAGTCTGATCATTATCTCTCTATCTGTATATCTCTGACCATTATCTATCTATCTATCTATCTATCTATCTATCTATCTATCTATCTATCTATCTCACTCTGTTCATATCTATGTGTTCAAACCTCTCTCTTTCTTCAATTCTCTCTATTTATCTACACATTGGTATTAAAAAGTGCTCTACTTCCCACAATCCAACTAAATTACCAAGCATCAAAACTTTTTTTTCAGAAAGGCATCTTGGTCAGGTCAATGTCTTTTCAGCATCCCCTCATTTCTATTTGCCTCTGTTGCTCTCAAAATATATGCAAACTTTGAAAAGAAAAACATTGGCCATTTAAATGACATTTTATTTGAAGTGCTGTAAATGTCCAAGTGAAGTGAGGCATAGCTTCTACCAACGACAAACAGTGTTACGAATATCAACAGATTATACTTAAGGAGAACTATCACAAAACAACAGGCGATACATTAATTGATGTCTCTTTTAACGTTTAATATAAAAGTGTATAATTAACTTCCAGGTAATAATCATAGCTGTTACAAAGAAAGTATATATAATTTGCATAAAGTCTATGTAAATATAGATAGAGAGATAGATATGGGCAGAATAAAATGAATAACTATATATATATATATATATATATATATATATATATATATATATAATATATATATATATATATATATATATATATATATATATATATATATATATATATATAGAGAGAGAGAGAGAGAGAGAGAGAGAGAGAGAAATAAGCACATTCTTAGATAGATATATAGATATGAACAGACTAAAATGAACAACTATATATAGATAGAGAAATAAGCACATTCTTAGATAGATAGATAGATAGATAGATATAAAAATAACAATTGGAAAAATCTTAGCTCTTGTTGACACATTTTGTCTTCTGACTTTATCAAGGCAAGCATTGAAAGCAAAATGTTTTGTTGTCATAGTTATATTAAATCCAAAATTTAAAAAAGAGAGACGCTCCTTCATAAGCCTCCTTAATTGTCATTTTTATACCAATTTGTTTTATCCATAGAATTATTCTGGGAAATTTAACGATAGATAGATAGATAGATAGATAACATTTTTGCCATAAATGTTAATTGAAAACATGTTTTGCTGAAGATGAAAGATACATTGTATCTATTATATTTCAAATAAATTTGTCTTTTTAAACTCATTAGTTTGAGAACTGTGCACAGATCATGTTCATTCTTGTTCAGGTTTTGAATTTTCAATTGGTTTCAGTTTTTATCAAAAATGGAAGAAAATAAATGAAATTTTAAATTAGTTTCATTATAGCTTGCACAGAGACACACACTCACAAACACCTTGGGATGTATCTATCTATCTCGGTCTGTTTGTATCTATCTATCTATCTATCTATCTATCTCAGTCTGTTTATATCTATCTATCTATCTATCTCAGTCTGTTTATATCTATCTATCTATCTATCTATCTATCTATCTATTTATCTATCTATCTATCTATCTATCTATCTATCTATCTATCTATCTATCTCAGTCTGTTTGTATCTATCTATCTATCTCAGTCTGTTTATATCTATCTATCTCAGTCTGTTTGTATCTATCTATCTATCTCAGTCTGTTTGTATCTATCTATCTATCTCAGTCTGTTTATATCTATCTATCTCAGTCTGTTTATATCAATCTATCTATCTTAGTCAGTTTGTATCTATCTATCTCAGTCTGTTTATATCAATCTATCTATCTTAGTCTGTTTATATCTATCTCAGTCTGTTTATATCAATCTATCTATCTTAGTCTGTTTGTATCTATCTATCTAAAAGAAAAACAATTCCTTTCCTGTTGTCTTTAATCTCTGTCTCTCTCTCTCTCTGTCTCTCTCTGTCTCTCTCACACACACACACACACACACACACACGCACGCACGCATGCATACATACATACATTTTCATCTTGAAAACTATTTTATATTTATTGAAACCTTCATATATGTTTCTAATGAATTTGGTTCTAAACTAAAAATGTATGTTCACAGTATTATTAAATTACCTCATCAGCATATTATTACTGTTTATTAAAAATATTAGTTTTATGCATAAACTGTGAATTCTAATTTTGTCTATAGCATCAAGAATCAAATTATAAAACCTTTTAATTTGTACATGATTGTCTGGTTTGTAATAATAACATTATCAGATTGCTTCTGATGCTGAAGTGCTTATTTAAACACCATGCAAGGATTTAAATTCTGAATACCAACTTAATTTATCAAAAGTCAAGCTTAACATAAATAATTAAAGTCAATTTATGTTGATATTATGTGATGTGAAAAAGAGGGATTTGTGACCATATATTTTCTGAAGAGATAGGATATTGAGAGATGCTGATAATATGACAGTTATTACAATATTTCACCCCATGCAAGGTAATAAAGCCACTAAGATGTAAAGGGTTACTGAGTGTTAGAGAATATGAAAAAAGAAAACATTATCAAAAAGAGAGAATTATAAAAGAACAAAAATTAAGAAGATAACGATTGATATTGCATTTAAGTTTTTAAAGACCAAAATTAACTGGAAAGCAAGAGGCCTGAAGAGAATTCCACAAGTTAGAAGTGTGAGAAAAAAAAACTGTCAGTATAGAAATTATGGTTACATCTAGTCATTCCAACTGTAAAATGATGATACCTTGCTGCTAATCTAGTAGTATACTTAAATTTATAAAGTGTAGATACTAAAGAGGAAAGTTCATCAGAACAATTACCATGAAAATGTTTATAGAAATTGCATATCATTGGCGCACTTTGTGGCCAAGATGGTCTAAAGTACACTGGATCTAATGGTGATTTCCCCTGCTAAGGGGGACACAGATTCTAATCCTGCCAGAGAGCACATATTTTTCTTTAATAAGATTTGTTGTATATACAGGCTGCTAGATGAAAATAAATAAATATACTGTTTAATAAATAAATGGAGCATCAACTCAATATATATATATATATATATATATATATATATATATATATATATAGTGACATTGTGTGAATATAATTGATAGGATAATGCCCATCTAAACCAGACACAGCACCAGGCTCAGGAAAAGACTTATCTATAAAGTCCAATTCGAACACTTAATAATGTCTTTGATTGAAGTAGTGGAAAGGGGCAGAAAGAGGGAGGGAGATGGAGGGAGGGAGAGAGATAGAGAGAGAGATATTTCAAATGTTTAGTTAAAAATAATATCAACAATTTTTGTCTGTCAAATTTTTTATTAAATTCTTCAAATTTCCAAATTAGTTGTTTTATGTTATTGGTAAATTTGCCAAAGTTAATATTCATTTTTATTTTATATTATTTTTTCCAAGCACTTTCAAATGTTACTACATTCGTTTTCAAGCATTGTGTTTTGTGCATATTTACACAACTTTCTTCTGGCATTCATGTTTGCAGGAACCAATTTCAAGTCACTCAATACGACGTCATTTACAATCAAACTGGAATTTTTATGTGCATTTTTTTAAATACGCATGTGTTTCTTTATGGAGAAACATACCTTATTTAATGTTGGCTGCTTCTTTTTTATTACAATATACTCTAGAATTATGAGTTTTTCTTTATGTATGTATGTTTGTATGTCAACATAGCTTTGTAAAGCAATGTTTTCAGCATGGGAGTCATAAAATATCAGACAGGTAGCTTTTGTGTTAATATAACTGATAGGATAATGTGTGATTTTAGCTCTGAGCTGTGAGTGTCCCTAAATAGTTTGGCCAAAGTAGTAGGAATGCAATAATATAAACAGCCATTTCATTGCAATGTTGATGTTCTCATTGGAATGACTCATGGATTTAGAGAATAATTATCAGAAAAAGAGAACAGCAACAAGATGGATTTTTCAAGCTGCTTGCAGCAGGAAATAACTCCTCTTCTTATGCATTTCATCTTTTCAATTTTTTTGTCAATTTCATCATAAAAATATTTTATTCATTGGCTTATTTTAAAATATTTTCTGGAAAATTACCAAAAATTTTGAATGAAAATTAATAACTGTTGTTTTTTTTATATATTTATTGATTTTATTTAAATTCAAAAGAGTTTTTGTTCTATTTTTTGTTATTGGAATTTGTTTTTGTTTTTTTCTCTTTTTGCTTTGGATTTAATTCAAGAAAAAAATAAATTATATACTGTGTTCTAAATATTTTATAGAGAAATAAAATTTATGGCTATTTAATCTTTCAGACATTTATCCAAATTTTGCAGGATTATTGATGAACAAGAAGGTTCCAAGAAAACAAAACCCATCTTTAATCTGATTCAAAATCCATTCCGTTTGTTGACTATAAAAATAGAATTCAGTTAAATAACTACTCTGGAATTAAATTTTAATTTGAATCATAATTTAAATTAAATATCATTACTTGGCTTCTAAAAGTTCAAATAAATATTAAAATTAAGAATTAATTGTTTTAGAAAAATATTCTTATCTTCTATTTCTTCTATTTTTTTCATATATTTATTTCAGTAATCTCTATACTTTACTTTAAGATATTGTATTAATAAGAACAGTGGCAGATTGGGTTTAAAAACATTGTTTGCCAGGTGATAATGGGTGGCCCACCCATAATTGCAATGCTATCATTTAATTATAAATAAGTAGAGTTTTATCATCTGTTTCCTGTTTAGGATTAGTTTTCCAGTTCCTTCTAAAAACTTTTCATTTTCTTTCATTCTAAGTAGCATCTTGCATCTAAAGATAAATAAAATAAAATTTTAAAAATACATATGGAAAAAGGTTATAATTAAAAATTTTGTGGTAATTTGTTTTTCTTAGTAATTACAGTGTATATATACTGTACATATTACTGGCAGTAGATAACAAATGTAAATACAGAATGTTATAATTTAATTTTTTATTTATTTTTTTTATTTTAAGTAATTGGTTGATATTTTTAAATAGTTTACTGCACAGTTTAGACATTAACAGATAGTTCAAAAGTATAATAGAACATTACATGAAGTCCACTATATTAAGAGCAATTATTTGTGTTTACAAGATGGTTTGGTGAATCTGCCAAGAATTGCTTCGGCATCCAACTTATCTAACAATTCCTTTTCAATGTATAACAACATGTATGACTCTAAATACTCTTCAGATAGCAAATTTTTTAACCTTGTCTTTATGATCTTTAGCTTTGAAAATGTCTTCTCACATTGGACTAACTTAGTAACTGATAGTGTGCAGATGATTTTATGAAGTTCTTATTTCTTTTTATTACTAAAATAGTTGTCTGTGTTTGTTTTTTTATAGCATTTTTATTTTAAATTGGGGGTGGACTTCATCAGAAGCCCATATGCATCCTCCGACATTTTCCACATGGGATAACAGGTTCAATTCTTGACAGAGGAAATTTTCATCAAAATTTCTCAAATATTCAGGCCTGTAAATGTAATTAATACTGTTTAATTAAAGATAGAGCATTTATTTAAATAAGTTGTATCCATAAAAATAACGTATAAACAGAAAATATATTAAAAATATACATATACACATATGTCCCACATGGAGAATTATATATCACATATATCTACACAGCAAAGCAGGATACAAGGAGAAAGAAAAAAGAAAGGTCTTACATAAAATTTGGAGATACTTCTGATCTGGAGAAGCTATTTTTAAGACTCCAGATGTAGATGTGACAGATCCATCTATGTCCCAAAGGGAAATGGCACCATGTGCTTGTAAGCTGCTGGGGAGGCAGATTTATAACCTTCGGCTCAGGCTAGAAGAAAGTGACCATCTTGTTTGGTTGTTGTCTATGAACTGAAAAATGACTGCCACTTTGATCACTGTATGGAGTGATATCATGAAGTGGCGTCATGTGACCCATGTGGGTTATTTCCACCAAAGGGAGATAAGCATCTTCTATATCCTTACACATAAATCTATAATAATTACATTTTGCAGTCTGCTAAATACTGACTTATGTATAAAATAACTTTAAACACTAAGTTCATTTCAAAAATTCAAATGCAATGTCAATTGTTATCTATTGTTTTCTTTATTCCTCTTCTTTTATTGTTCTCACTC
Organism: Acanthosepion esculentum; assembly: GCA_964036315.1. Taxonomy (NCBI): domain Eukaryota; kingdom Metazoa; phylum Mollusca; class Cephalopoda; order Sepiida; family Sepiidae; genus Acanthosepion; species Acanthosepion esculentum. The sequence continues at coordinate 41,096,862 of OZ038520.1, forward strand.
CTTATAGTTTTCATTTTCTTATTCTTTCACACTCCTTGTGTCTTAGTGGCTTTACACCCTTGCTTGGGGTGAAATGATTAAAAAAAATTAATTTAACAACTACTAGTAAAAAATAGTAAAATGATGATGCTCATTTTGAAATTTTCATTCAGTTTATTAGTTAGTAAGAGCAATTAATCAAGTAGTTTAGTGTAAATGTCATTTTGTTCATTTACCTGGGGTGGAACATTACTAGTTTGCAAATGTAATTATCTTTATGGATTTTAAGAATTGAAAGGTCAGTGGATTAATAATAATAATAATAATAATAATAATAATAATAATAATAAACACCACCCTGACCTGGTTACGGAGATAGGACCTGTTACAATTCTATGGGACTACACAATACACACTGACAGAACAATCAAAGCCAACCACCCAGACATTGTTATTAAAGACCACAAACAAAATAAGTGCCTCCTTATTGATATGGCAATCCCTGCAGACTGCAATGTATCTTTGAAGATATTCGAAAAACTGTCAAAATACAAGGACCTGGAAATAGAAATCTCAAAAATGTGGCACATGGGAACATCAACAATTCCTGTTGTAGTTGGAGCCCTTGGACTGGTTGGAAAAGATTCCAGTAGGCTGATTGAAGGGATCCCTGGAAGTCCATGCCTCAAAGAGATACAAAAAATTGTTCTGAAAAGTACAGCCCACACTTTACGAAGGGCTTTATCTATGTAATTATTTATTTATTTATTTTTTTAAATTTTTTTTGCAGTGGAAAGTGTCATGATGCCATTTCTAACCTTAGGTCTCTGGGCGGGACCCGCAAAGAAATGTGTAAATGCCAGATATCAAAGGAAATAAAAATAATAATAATAATAATAATATGTGAATTGCAAAAAAATCATATACATGGGTACTTCTCACATCTTACATAGCTTTCTTTCCATGCAGTGACTACAATTACATTTCTTTCTTCTCTGATTACATCACACCTCATCTGTTTGCATCTTCTGATACAAAAACTCACTGTCTCTTGAAGTCTCTGGTTGAAACATGGGGGCAACTTGTACTAACACACTAATCAATGGAAAAACATAATAATATACTTAATAATATTATGAATATGGCCACAATGTGTTGACTGTGTTTGGGAATTAAAACATTTTTATTGCAAAAAATAAAAAATAATTACCATTACAATCTGCATATTAAAACAAACCAAAAAAGACATCCTTGATAATGGCTAATAAATTAGCTGAAAGTGTTCAGACCCAAAGATAATTTGGAGAATTCTTAAAACACTCAATATCCTAAAAAAAAATCTCTTGTATGCATGCAAGAAAAATAGAATACAAAACTTAATTGTAGTGCCTTGTCAGTCATTTTCAGTCAAAACAGTATAAAAGAAGGATCCCTGTCCAAACACACAATGTATGTATGTATGTATGTATGTATGTATGTATGTCTGTCTATCTATCTATCTATCTATCTATCTATCTATCTATCTATCTATCTATCTAATTCTGTTCATATCTATCTATCTATCTATCTATCTATCTATCTATCTATCTATCTAATTCTGTTCATATCTATCTAGCTAGCTAGCTAGCATAACTACAAGTGAGAAAAATTCTTATTTATAATCCTAAATAAACAGAAATTATAAAATAGGGAGTAATTTATTTTCAGAAGTAATTTCATATGACCATACTCTGAAATATGTTTGTCTCTGCTTTTTATATGTATATACTGTTGTTTGTATATCGTAAAAATAGTTAAACATTATAATATTAATATAAACCATTTATTGAATTAATAATTTCTATTCTCCTACATAGGATATCTTAATTATTATCTGTCAATCTGTTTGCATAGAATTTCCTGTCTTTTTATCCTCTTTTATAAAGTGGAAATAATATTGCTGATAGTGGTAAAAATTCTAATGAGAATGGTTTAGTTCCTGGGTTCTTAAACATTAAGAGATGGTGTCACACAGTAAGCACACAGAATGAGGACAACATTTTTAGGGGTGGAGTAAGAGTTATATTTCTGTAGTGTTTGTTTCTCATTGTTTGCTTTACCCACACAAAAATGTAACGTTGCTCCCTGTGACTGCTATTGCAGTTTCACACATATTTTATAGAGATAAAATATTCTTAAATAGACTAGTAAAAGTATGAAATATAGGAAATAAAAATGACTGACATTATCAATAACTATTATATTTATCAAAATAAAAATCAGAGTTAGATAGTTTTTAAACATTACAAAAAAAACATTTCAGTAATATATGAATATGTATGAGATAAATTCCTGCAATAATTAGAATTATCCCAGTTATATCAATGTGTAGTAGTTTATGAAGATACTGAGAAAGGTTCCGGTAGATTTGAAATGACTTGCTGTCACTTGTTCTCCATATATTTAGTGGAATATGCAAATGCATATAGTAGTAGTAATATCAATAACCACAATAAGAGCTACAACAACAGCAATAAAGCAACAACAATAATAATAATAAATATAACAACACCACCACCACCAATAATAATAATAATAATAATAATAATAATAATCACTTAGGAAGAATTGGAATTGCCATTATTTACTCTGTGAGGATTCTCTGAAAAGTTCTTGAGTTGTAAGGAGTCATGTTAACACCACACCTCAAGAACAGAATTTCCATTTACTACGTCAATGTGCAACACCAACATAAAAATAGTAATAGTAGTAGTAATAATAATAATATATTATTATTATTATTAACAAACAAAATGATTGATGTAACTCATCCAATTTTTTGCAGCACTTAGAGATGAATGCAATTTAAGAAAAGAAAAAGAAAAGAAAAAACAGTGTTTAACAGTATGTATGTCTTCTCCACATTATGTTTAAAAATATTTGTATGCAATTTTTAAACATAACATGAAGAAGACAGACATCTTGTCAAAATATTGTTAAATATTGTTAAATACTGTGTCTTTTCTTTTTCTTTTCTTATATCAACAATTTTCTTGGATGATAAAAAGCAAAATACTCTTGAACTTTCACATTCCAATAGATATCCCAGTCTAGATTTAGTTATTATAAAAAGTAAATTTATCAGATGGCAGGCCAAAATGTAAAATTAAATAAAAATTAAAAGCTGGAAATATATGTGAACATTTTGTGGTAAATTGTGAAATATCAAATTCCCATTATTGCTTGTGTCCTTAAAGCATGGCAAAAAGATTAAACAACCCAAGAAAGATCTCTCCCACCAAAAAAAAAAAATATATAAGCCAGCAATACTGAAAACATGGAACATACTGAAGAAACTCTTTGTCACTTGATCTCTCCAATTTATCCATTAGCTACCAATTAATGGTATTATCACTATTGTGAAAATAGTACAAATGATAATAATAATTTATGGTTTAGCAAACAAATATTAAAAGTAAAAGTTCTAACATTCTTTTGTAATAACACTGAAAAATATATACTTACTGGAAGAATTTAAAGAACTATAAGATTACTATGTACTTTTTTGTTACCTCTTATTAACATGAAAATAAAACTGAAAGATATTTTTTCTATATAAGTAAATGTGTCTTAGGCCCTCATAAGTACAAGATAGGAAATAAGAACCAAGTAATGTTTGTTAGAGAATCAACTTGAAGTAATATCCAATTCAACTTTTATTGCTCTGTTGCCTACACATCAACTTCCTGTCCACGTGAGCAAAAACAACTATTTTTTTTAATTTGTTTTGTATAAATTCTTGCTCAAAATGTGACAAGTTCTTTTTTCCTTGCTGCCGTAGCAACAATATAAGACAAATTCCTCTGGATAATATGAATTACCCTTCAAAACTTTGAGGGATTTGAAACTCATGGCTTTATCTGTTGGTCATTTTATGGTTAGTTTTAAAGTTTTCTATCTCATCTTGATATATATTATTTTTAAGTCTGTTGATGTCAGTATTGGAATGTGATTTTTTTGTTGTTTAGAGTTGAGTCTTTGGGTTTTGATGGAGGAGTGTTTTAGTGGACTGTCTGGAATTAAAACAATATTTACTTAGGCATGATAATTTTTATTGATAAAATTTGAGAAGAGTGATGGCCATAACTCTGTGCTTTTCTATCGGATTGTATAATATATATGCATCTAGAATGGAATTAAAAACAAAAAGATTATCTATTGAAAATATTTTGGTTAATAATTTAAATTTGTCATATTGTAGAAAGATATTTTACTTAAGTATTTGATTTATTTTTAATCATTTCACCCCAGGCAAAATGATAATGCCACTAGGATACAGGGGTTTACAGGGAGTGAAAGAGAACAAGAAGACTCTAGTGAGGAAAAGGGCAATAAAGGAAAACAGAAGATGCAATTAACACTGCATTTAAATTTTTGAATATTGTAGGTGGCAGGAAAGCAAGAAATTGGAAGGAAGTTCCACAGGTGAGAATTGTGAGAAAAAAAAATATTAGAACATACAGTTTCATTTAGCTAGTTCAAGAGTAATACAGTGAGACCTAGTTGCCAATCTAGTAGCACACTTAAATTCTTGCTGTTGAGGCACTAAGGAAAAATGAAGTACTATTAGGATGTGCCTGAAAACCCTACCATACCTTGTGAGTGAAATTAGGTATACAGAACTGTTTAGAAACCACTGATAGTTAGGCTAACATGAAATCATAAGTCAACGTGTTTGAGTGTATTGGCATTGTTCAAACTGCAAATCATGCCAGAATAAGTGCTCACTCCCAAAAACCTTAATTAAGA
>OZ038520.1:41104128-41109128 GCA_964036315.1 Acanthosepion esculentum
CATGACTTGTTTTGTCTGTTAGGACTTCTTCAGATTAAAGTTATATTTACATTGATGTAACTAAACATGTGCACAAATTTTAATCTTTTAAATTAAAATTTCTTTTTTTTTTAAATATGCGTTTGCGTTTATAGTCTAGCCAATTTCATTTAGTTTCTTTTTGTATATGATTTATCATTTTTAGTATTAAGTATCCCACATTTTGATAATAGAAGATCTGCCAAGAAAGGTGAAATGTTGTAAGAGCCTGGTCACAAATTTTTTGTGGTTGATCCAGTGATTCAAGCACTTTTCTATAGACTTTCACTTATTTATACTTAAACACACTCACACTTAATACATACTCTTCCTGTCATCTGTTTCCACTAAAGAAGATACATTCGCCTACTAATATATATATTTAGTCTGAACTGATAAAAATTGATGTGCTGGGTAGGTGAGGAATGCTTCTGATAATGCTCTAGAATATGACAAGAGGTGAATCCATTTCACCTCTTGAGATATTCTGGATTCAGCAAAGCTAAACACTTTACCTTTAGAATGAATGAGATTTTTTTCTAGGAAGAGTTTTAATTTCAGCAATCAGGGAGAAGAAAAGTCTTGGAAAGTGAAAGGTAGATACTGAACCTATGTTGAACAGGATAAGGAAGACATATTTTTGAAGTAAATAAAATAAAAAAGTGATGACTATTTTTTCTATCATTTGTTGTTGTTATAAATTTATATATATTATATATTTAATATATAAAAAAAACTGATATGTATTTATAGGGTGTATATGGTTGTTTATTTAAAGTTGGCCTATATAAGTAAAAATGTCCCAGAAAAAAAATGAAAAAAAAATGAGGGAAGTAAACTAAATCCATCACTATCAGTCCCTTGACTACTTCAATCGCCAGAGAGGGTGAACCTGAGGGTAGAAGAAACAGACTGATTCTTCTTCTTCATGACCCTTTCAGTGGGCTTTCAGTGGCAGCACTCATCTCCTTTCCAAGATCTTGACTGACTGCTGATTACCATATGGTGTGCATTAACCTCAGGCATGATGCAGTAATGGATAGTGGTTCAGATTAGAGAGACATGAATCCATCTCTTCTTCCTCTAGCCATGGCTAAATAACAGGTCAGAGTGAATCCTATAGCCTTGGATGGCAACCAGTCTAGGAGAAGGATATCTCTGAATTCAAAACCTGAGGTCCTAGTATATGGATCAAGGGCAACCTATATGAAACTAAATTAATAAAACCCAAATATGTTATTTACTGAGAAGAAACATTTGACCAATGACAAATTACATTTTAAAAAATGTCATGAATAGAGTCATTTAAACCAGTTTCTTGATCTTTGATTTTTATTTTATTTATTTATGTATTTCATTACAGCTACAACCACTCTACCAACTAACCCACTTTTTGTTTGAATTTTTTAGATAAGGATTTCTTACTATTGAACATTTCGAATTTTTTAGATAAGGATTTCTTACTATTAAACATTTTGAATTTTTTAGATAAGGATTTCTTACTATTAAACATTTTGAATTTTTTACATAAGGATTTCTTACTATTAAACATTTTGAATTTTTTAGATAAGGATTTCTTACTATTAAACATTTTGAATTTTTTAGATAAGGATTTCTTACTATTAAACATTTTGAATTTTTTAGATAAGGATTTCTTACTATTAAACATTTTGAATTTTTTAGATAAGGATTTCTTACTATTAAACATTTTGAATTTTTTAGATAAGGATTTCTTACTATTGAACATTTTGAATTTTTTAGATAAGGATTTCTTACTATTAAACATTTTGAATTTTTTAGATAAGGATTTCTTACTATTAAACATTTTGAATTTTTTAGATAAGGATTTCTTACTATTAAACATTTTGAATTTTTTAGATAAGGATTTCTTACTATTAAACATTTTGAATTTTTTAGATAAGGATTTCTTACTATTAAACATTTTGAATTTTTTAGATAAGGATTTCTTACTATTAAACATTTTGAATTTTTTAGATAAGGATTTCTTACTATTAAACATTTTGAATTTTTTAGATAAGGATTTCTTACTATTAAACATTTAGAATTTTTTAGATAAGGATTTCTTACTATTGAACATTTTGAATTTTTTAGATAAGGATTTCTTACTATTAAACATTTTGAATTTTTTAGATAAGGATTTCTTACTATTAAACATTTTGAATTTTTTAGATAAGGATTTCTTACTATTAAACATTTTGAATTTTTTAGATAAGGATTTCTTACTATTAAACATTTTGAATTTTTTAGATAAGGATTTCTTACTATTAAACATTTTGAATTTTTTAGATAAGGATTTCTTACTATTGAACATTTTGAATTTTTTAGATAAGGATTTCTTACTATTAAACATTTTGAATTTTTTAGATAAGGATTTCTTACTATTAAACATTTTGAATTTTTTAGATAAGGATTTCTTACTATTAAACATTTTGAATTTTTTAGATAAGGATTTCTTACTATTAAACATTTTGAATTTTTTAGATAAGGATTTCTTACTATTAAACATTTTGAATTTTTTAGATAAGGATTTCTTACTATTAAACATTTTGAATTTTTTAGATAAGGATTTCTTACTATTGAACATTTTGAATTTTTTAGATAAGGATTTCTTACTATTAAACATTTTGAATTTTTTAGATAAGGATTTCTTACTATTAAACATTTTGAATTTTTTAGATAAGGATTTCTTACTATTAAACATTTTGAATTTTTTAGATAAGGATTTCTTACTATTAAACATTTTGAATTTTTTAGATAAGGATTTCTTACTATTAAACATTTTGAATTTTTTAGATAAGGATTTCTTACTATTAAACATTTTGAATTTTTTAGATAAGGATTTCTTACTATTGAACATTTTGAATTTTTTAGATAAGGATTTCTTACTATTAAACATTTTGAATTTTTTAGATAAGGATTTCTTACTATTAAACATTTTGAATTTTTTAGATAAGGATTTCTTACTATTGAACATTTTGAATTTTTTAGATAAGGATTTCTTACTATTAAACATTTTGAATTTTTTAGATAAGGATTTCTTACTATTAAACATTTTGAATTTTTTAGATAAGGATTTCTTACTATTGAACATTTTGAATTTTTTAGATAAGGATTTCTTACTATTAAACATTTTGAATTTTTTAGATAAGGATTTCTTACTATTAAACATTTTGAATTTTTTAGATAAGGATTTCTTACTATTAAACATTTTGAATTTTTTAGATAAGGATTTCTTACTATTAAACATTTGAATTTTTTAGATAAGGATTTCTTACTATTAAACATTTTGAATTTTTTAGATAAGGATTTCTTACTATTAAACATTTTGAATTTTTTACATAAGGATTTCTTACTATTAAACATTTTGAATTTTTTAGATAAGGATTTCTTACTATTAAACATTTTGAATTTTTTAGATAAGGATTTCTTACTATTGAACATTTTCAATTTTTTAGATAAGGATTTCTTACTATTGAACATTTTGAATTTTTTAGATAAGGATTTCTTATTATTAAACATTTTGAATTTTTTAGATAAGGATTTCTTACTATTAAACATTTTGAATTTTTTAGATAAGGATTTCTTACTATTAAACATTTAGAATTTTTTAGATAAGGATTTCTTACTATTGAACATTTTGAATTTTTTAGATAAGGATTTCTTACTATTAAACATTTTGAATTTTTTAGATAAGGATTTCTTACTATTAAACATTTTGAATTTTTTAGATAAGGATTTCTTACTATTAAACATTTTGAATTTTTTAGATAAGGATTTCTTACTATTAAACATTGATCTATTTGGATCATTTTCTTCATCTTTGTTGTTTTTATCAGAGATTTTCAACCACAATACTTTCTGATTTTCTCTCTAGGTAGGAAAAAGGAGATTTGATTAATAAAATGTGCCTTTTCTATAAATACTTTTATGCCAACTGTTTGGAAGAGTAAGTTATAATAGTAATATTGAACAGTATATTGATTCAGAGTGTTTTGATAAAAAAAGCAACAATAATAAGATGAAAAAAATTAGACATAAAATAGTAATATTCACAGAATATCTTATAGCTTAGATTTAGTCTCTGCCCATTTTTTTTCTTCTGAATGTGTCTAATGAAGTAGACATGACTCGCCATAGAAAAGTAAAAAAAATGTTTTTCTTCTAAGTGTTATGAAATATTGATTAGGTTATAAAAAGAACAGGTAATTGATGTTTCATTTAGGTTACTAAGAGCTTGTCATTCTAAAGTAAGATTAGCTTTGAAAACTGATTCTATATAACTTCCACCTTATGGTAAGCATTCTGAATATAATGGCACAAGAATCAGACAGGAGTCATCTAAGTGAAAGACAGCTGGTGTTCTATTTGAATCCCTGAAGTTTCAATAAATCAATAGAAGCTAACCTTGGAAGTAGTTTCCAAATGATGGCAACCATCAGGATAAAAGCCTGGATTTATCACATATATTGTTAGTCAGATGACTCAAAATTACAGAAGATCCTTGAAATTACTGCTTAAATTTTATAATTTAACATTAAATTAAATGATAAAGAATTTATGGAAAACAACAATATTTGATAAAATCAGTTTTTAGAAACAAAAAGCTACAAATTTATTCGTAAAATTTTAACACCTGACATATAAGTTTATCTCTTTTAATTCTTGCCAGCATTTTTTTAATCATTTCACTCCAAGCAAGGCAATAATGCCACTAGGACACAAGGGATGACAAGAGATGAGGAAACTTTAGTGAGAAATGAGGAAAAAGGACAATAAAAGAACAGGTTTCAGGAAGACAGAAGATGGCAGTTAGTATTGCATTTAAATTTTTGAAGATTGTAGGTGCCTGAAAGGCAAGAAATTGAAATAGTTCCACAGGTAAGAAATACAAGAAAAGAAACTATTAGAATAGAATATATGGATCTGATAGGTTCTCTAATAACATATGTGATCATGGTTCC